>JAPZDZ010000016.1:3555682-3567138 GCA_029783805.1 Acanthurus tennentii | reverse complement strand
GCAGATCAATTAAGGAGCAATTTTCTCTTCTGAGATTGCTGATCGAAGTAGTTTTTACAGGGCAGGAAAGGTAAACCTAATCAGTACTTACAAAGAAAAAGTGAATTATTAGAGGTAAAAAGAGAAATGAAACCAAAATTTGCTGTGGAGAAGTGTTCTTCTTGTCATCTTAAGCCCTCTGCAATTTATCTCATGACCTGTGGGGGTCTAAGTCAGATTATTGAGAACCACTGTTTTAGAAAGTTATGCATTGACCTTAAAAATAAAGATGTAATGAACCCACTTCTTTATTTCAAGGCCAATATAAAGCCTCCGCAGGCCTGTGGAGGTTCAGGCCCCCAAGGCTGTTTCCTGCTTTGCCCGGATGGTGATCCGTCCTCACATGGGTCTCCATCACTATACACTTTTATAACATTTTTATGCTGATGTGTTTTCATGCCCTTTGGCAAACCTTTACAACTGGATGCATCAGTCAGTTTATAACTATGCATGCAGGAGTCTTTAACTAAAGTGTGGTTTTGATGAACAGGCAAGTAGTCAGGAACTCTTCCATAGTTATTGCTGCTGTGTTGTTATAGTCTCACGCTCTCTATTTTAGAATCCCTCCTACAGTCGGTGTGCAAGAGGCCAAACGAGCGAGCGGTCGGGAGCCAGACGCAGAGTGTGCTACAGTATGTCAGTTTTACAGCCCTCAACACTGAGGAGAAATTGCACTGAACACAAGCCAGCATACCTACATGCTGCCACACGGTGGACAGATACTGCAACAGCAACTCCACTCCAGCCAACTCACATGAATGTGACCACCAATGTGAATGGAATGTATCTGTGTGATTTTCGTGTAAAGTTTCTGCATTTTGAGTCCATGTCAGCCAAAAGTTTTCCTCTAGAACTTACTATTAGTTCCAAAAAAAAAAAAAATCCATAAAATTGTATTTTTGGTGGAATGTTCAAATCAGTAAAATGTATAATTTGAGTGCACTTTGCTTCAGATTAGAATGGCTGCCTAGTTTTTTTTTTTTCTTTAGAACACAAAAGAGGTGCTGTTATTACTGAGAATGTAAACCTGTCACCCAGACTAAGCTACTGTCTTCTTTATCTGAGAAGCTCCGCTTTTTTTGTAATCATCTTGTTTTAAAATACATTTCAGTGGACCAATAATAGAACCAATTTTGATGTCAGACAAATTATTGTTGATTTGTGGTGCTCGTCTGAAGCTTGAAGACAAAAGCAATCTGCAAACAAAAGAAACAGCTCAAATTGACTGTGTGGACAGTTGTAATTAGGATGGACTATAATCAACGTTATATTTTTGTCATGTTTACCTGAATATCAGTAACTGTCCTATACTTATTGCTGTTGTGTTGTTTCAGTATACAGTACTGTCTTGTACCAGTGCACTGATAGATGATCAATCCTCTTGCAGTACTGTGAATGTAGCAGAAACAGTGGCTCGCTGCTGTCGGATGAAGAACTCATCTTTCCACATAAATATGTTAGAGAGTAGGAAAATGGTTAACTTCCAGCTGATTTCTCTATTGGTTTTTGGATGAGCTTTGGAGTTCTGAGACTGTCAGTAAAATTAAATAATCAAATATTAACAACCTCCCACCCTCTCAAAAAAAAAAAGAGGGAAAAAAAAATCAAAAAACTGGATTAATGAGGCTTTTCTTTTGACAGCAGTGAATCAATATTCTATTAGTTCCCTGAAAATATGTTTTGATGCGAGTTGTATTTTGCTGTTTTTACCCTGCATGCTTCTTCCCTCATGGCTCTGTTCGCTGGCCAGACGTCTGTTGCTGAGGATTTTAAATTTTTTAATGTAGCATGCCAAGTTATCATTTATTTAGGAAACATAAAGTCTTGAAATTCCAGGCAGACGAAATGCTTCTGGTGCTCTGTGCCTGTGGAGAGATGAATTCAGACTTCAAGTGCCATATTGTTAACTGCTGGTTCATCATTGAATGAGACTGCTCACATTTCTGGTATTTATTTTTCTGTATGAATAGCTAAATAGCTGCCGGTCCTTCTGTGTCACTCCCTGCCTGACGAAGGATGTTTGTTGTCATTCTGTGAATGAATCTTTCAGACTGATGTCATGCTTATCCTTGTGGTTCCCAGAAGATTTCCCAGTATTAAATGCAGCAGGCATCACACTAATATGTGTTCTGGTTAAAAATTTATGTGACTAATAAGAATCATGCTGAAAAAAAGTCAAGGTTTTGTCCTAATTGTCTTTCTGAAATAGGAATTCAATCAGCTGTTATGTTTTCACTCAATATGAATCAGAGCTGTACCCAGAAATGGATAGTTTCAGCTCTTAGCAGAGCTTTGATCTAATAATACAGTCTGTTTTATTTCAAATAGAACACCCATTACTGTTAATACTGGTAGTCTCAGGTGAAAGCTGGTAATTTTGATGATTTCTACACTTTAACTTGAATAATTAATGTGAAAGAATTACTCTCTTGGTTTTTACACATCTTAGGTTTTTAAACTCAACCTGTAAAAATAAACCTTAGAATCAAGAATCACAGCTTTTTATTCTATGTTCCTGAAGAGGTGACATTTTGGAGATAAGGCTCATACCACAACAGTCATGCTGTAATTGTCATACAGACCAAATCTGCACCAGAATTGAAAAAGCAATTCACAAAATAAATCAAAGCATGGTCAACACTAAGATGATAATTATTTGGTTTTTTGATATTTACTATAAAATGGCTCATAAGATTATGACTCAAACAGCCTGCAGCATGTTGCAGTTATTGAAACTACTCCTTCCTTTGCAACAGAATTGCATCTCAACAAAATCTCTAACTGCATCCTCCAGCAACAGACTCAGTCCAGATTTTGAAACCTATCCTACAACAGCCACCACATATTCCTGCCATTTGTCACATGACCATGATCCAGTGTCCTCTGATTTCTTATTTTAGACATTAATAACTGGCCCCAAATGAGCCTTGCAGTCGATGCCACATCCAGTTACTCTCAGAGATGAAGTCAGTCTGGGTCTTTGCTTGCTTGACTCCCACTCTGTATGTTCGGTTCAATGGGAGGACATTGATCCGGCTATATCCAGCCTTTGAGTCGGCTCATATCTCATCCAGTGCTCTGACACTGCTTAATGCTCTCATGTGGGACTTTGTTGGCTAACAATGAGCTGATGAACTGCAGGGGTGATTTGTGCATTACTTGTTCTATCGACCTCGGTCACACACATGGATGCATACCTCGTTGATTGTGTGATTATGCAATGGTGATTCATTCATTTTTTTTGTTCTGTAGCTGCTTATTCTACCAGCAAGGCCATGCCAGGTCCTTTATTGATGAACAAACAAAGGATGTTATATTGCCATATGTGGCCTCAAAAGAGCTTATTTGCACACTGAAACCACTAAAGAAATCCACAGAAGGACAGAATTTGAAAGAAAGAGCATGCAGACTCCACACAGAAAGGGCGTTCAGTGTCTACATTTGCGTCCTCACCTCAATAGTGGTCAATTCAGTGTAGATTAAAAAAAAAGAAGAAGCCATGACCCAACATGACACCCTAACATAATATTCTTTTTCAAAATATCACACTCTCCACATCCCTCCATGGCCACTCTTCCTCCAGCATGATTGCACCTTGTAATGTGTGTGCGGTCATCACAAGCCACGGCACTGAGCAACTCTTTCAGCCCGGTGATTGATACCTCCCATTCAGCTATAGAAAAGCCCTTCTAGCAGCGCAGCCATTTAACGGCAGCCTGTGCGATATTGATCTGAAAAGTCTCAAATGAGGGAAATTGAATAGCACCGCAGCTAATTACATAGTAATAAAGGCACAAGGGAAATGACCTCACTCGTACCACAACCTTGATTGGAAGAAAAGGGGGAGATTTAAGGCCTGATTGTTGAGAGGCACTCTGGCAAAGATGTCATTTTTTGCCTCAGACAGATGGTACAGGCCCATAGCCCTTTGCAATTAGACAGAGACTGCAAATCACATCACTCTGATTGGCTAGGGAGAGGGCTTTTTATGCCAGACATATTGGCAGGTAGGCGTTTTAGCAGCTATGGATTCACATAAAAGGTTATCATGGATGTAAAAAAGAAAAAAAAGGATTTGGCACAATGAGTAACTGCATGCGGTATTGATTTGTTTGAGCAGCACATCACTCTTAGATTTCCTCTTGTAAGACTAATGAACAGATTATTGATTTGATGTCTGCTTATCAAAAACTGGGACCTCCGCCAAGCTTTGGCCATGATTTGAAGTCTGAAAGTCTTTTTGAACTCCCCATGACACCCTCATCTGCAGTGCTGTCCCCTTGTGGTGCACTGACTGCAAGCATCTGGAGCTGTTAACCTCGTGCCACAGTGAGGTCATGGCTGTTGTTTACCACTTGGTGGCAATGTTGAGCTGTTAATTAGAGCGTGTGCGACAAGGACAGCTCCCTACCAGGAAGGTGGGAACGATGCCAGTGATATGGCACAACACAAAGTCTCTGTCGGGGGTTTATGGTGAATCACAATGCAGCATCACAATGCAGATAGCAGCACTACAATTTTCTGTTGTTTGTTTGTTACTTCCCATAAAATCAAAACCTTTGCATATGCACAAGCAGATACACACTGTAAATCAAATGAAATGTGGCTTCATGCTTGTTTGTCATAAGCTGACAGTTCTCTTAGTCTTTCTTTCTTTCGCCCACACACTCGCACAGACAAACTGAGGAAAACCCTCCAACATCAATGCAGGTACAGCTTTTTGCATGCAGACTCTCAGTCTGATCAGCTCTGATTGTGTTTCATCATCTTGTTGTTGTTTTGTTTTTTTTTGTTTTTTTGCCTTGACTTGGCTGAGGTGAAAGGAAAAACATTTTATTCCCTTTCTTTCACAACACATCATGATCGTGCAAAATCTACATCCACAAACACCTCAGAGCCAAGCTAATCTTTAAATTCAAATGGCATAAACAAAGTTGATCGCGACTAATACAAGTCAAATAGACTCCTGTGAAAGTGCCTCTAGCACTCCGCTTCTCCGGCTTTGTACACATTTAAGAAACAGCTGCGCAAACAGTCTCTCACAAAAGTCGAAGGAGCTCTACGAGACGGCTGCGGCCTTAATTGCATTAAGCTCATTGCTGACTCTGGTGAAGCACTCGGCACTGTAGGGGATTGGAATTCTCATTAGAGTAGAATCAGTTATGATGAATACTGCTCTAAGAAAATGTAGCTTATGCCAAAGAAACCCAGCAGGATGTGGTCCTGACCTGTTAGCTCTACTGTGTAACATTAAGAAATGTAAAAAAAAAGTAAGCTATCATCAGGTTTAATTCTGCAGTTTCAATACTCAAAGGCTTTTCAAAAACTCCCTTAATTAAAGTGAAGAGGAGACAATAACAAATGTCATGTGCTATGCCCCTCGAAACGTCTTGTAAAATCTGTCTCTGATGTCTTAAGAGGAGCGAAAACAAGCAGAGGTGCTTTTTGGAGCTTAGGCGAAAAGAAACCTGCCAACCCTTCACCTCTTCTTCCCTTCTTTCCGCTCCTGCCAGGAGGAGTCTCATTTAGCCATCACTGATACCAAATCAAGTTACTGCGGCCTGGGGGATTGACACAAAATCAATGACACCGCATCTGCAGCGGGGACGGCTTATTTAATATTCCTGAAGCTGCAGGCCAGTGGGAGGGGAAGGAGGGATGGAAGTAAACCTCAGCAGCAGGCAACTGTGTTTTGACTGATGGACCCCTAGATTGTATCTTGTGACCCTGAGACTTATCTATATACAACCTGCATGGCCGGGTCGCCACTGTTGTCAAGAGTTCCCTGTCAAAAAAAGAAAAAGGACGGCAACACACACCTAAAAAACCACTGCACACGTCCCTGGATAAACATAAAAGGTTATCATGGCTGATGAAAGGCAACAAGCTTATTTCTGTTTTAACTTTATCGCCACAGTACATTTACTTGTTTTTTTTTCTTAGATTAAACCCAGTGCTTAAGTACGTATAACGTTCTGTTCTTGAGGTATTCATGAAAGCACAGATATGATAGGCCATAAAAGTATGCATGCATAAATGGCTGAAATACAGAGTTTGCTCTCAGTGCAGGCTATCATCTCTCAGAAAGGAGAGTAATATTTCATCCCTGAATGCATCAAATCGTCTGCTTTCGGATAGAAAACCTCAGTAACACTATGCATTTTAGCTTTTTGTAGCTTTTGTCCTTCATTTATTGATTTGTTTGACGTTGCATGTGTCTGTACCATACTGTATAATATAAAATAGGTTACACAGTTGATTTACAGGCAGAGGACATTAGTTTTTAGAATTAAAAATGTTTTGCAGATTTTGCATATTGAGTTGAAATGAACATTGCAATTACTATGCAAAGATCTCTAACATGAGCTCTGAGAGGATTGCTCTCATCTTTGCATTATATTTAGTTATTCAAGGACCAATATGTACAGTACATAAAAAAAGAGACACCACAGAGCCTCACTGTCCAAAACGTAAAAAAATCTTCGTCTTGGCTAAAAACACGTGGTTAAATAATTCTAAAGCGCTTCTGGCCATCCCTAGACTATCCCATTGGTACTCATTAGGCAAAGATGTGGTGCAGATTATTCAATTCCAGACTTAAATGATTCATGGTGGGTCTTTAATGGTCAGGGCCCAACTTGTGAAACCCAAATGTGTAAATATCTAAGATCAGTTGCCACGAACCTGCTTACTCTCGTGATCAGTACATGTTAATTAGATGAAAAACCAATGGAAACCAAATTGAATACTGGATTTAAAATGTGCACATTGCTTGCTAAATGATGCATGGTTTACATCTTCCATGGACCACAAGCATGCAACTTATAATCTAAATATATGAACATTCTGCATCATTCTGCTTTTTAAGCAAACTGCCAAGAAATTGCACCGTAAAAAAAATATTTCTAAATATTATGATACTTTCTGGCCACAGCTACTCAGTGCTATAGCCAGGTCATCCTAGTACCTGGTGGCCAAACCACAAAAAACCTGCTAGTACAAGAAGACATCAAACTGAAAAGGTGGCCTTTTGGGCTTGGATAGCCCAGTCAGGTCCCCAGGTACAAAGATGCTAGAAAGACTGCAGCGTATGTGAATCTGGAAGGTAAAACTTAAATGTAGATAAAGTTTTCTGGCGCCATCAAAAAGAGTCAGGAAAGGGAGGCAGTGCCTCGCCCAAGCAGTTCTCAGCAGGACATAAGAACTGCTGACCTCAACATAGGATATACCCAGGCAGAACCCTTTGAAGAACTCCTAATCCGACTCACACATACTGTGGAGGAGGCAGAACTGGAGGTCTTGGATGAAACATCACCCATTTCTCTATCGGAGGTCAATAAGGTAGTTAAAAATCCCCGCAGATACACACAGGGCAGTACTGGATGAGCTGTGAAGTGTGCTTTAAATGCCTTTTCAGGGTTTTAGTTCAGACTGCGCCCATAGGTCATCAGTGGCAGAAGAAATAATACTCCAGAATCACAGGTCAAGATGAGTTTCCTGCACAGGGTCTCTGGGCTCATCCTTAGAAATATTTGAAAGGAGCTCAGAGTAGAACTGCTACAAGTTGAGGTGGTTGTGGCAAATGATCAGTTAGCTACTACACGTCTTCCTGTAAAAAGTGTGATTGGTTGCATCCAATTGGGAGGAGACCCGGGGCACACTGAAGGGATTACATATCCTGTCTGGTTTGGGAACCCCTTGGGATTCCCAAGGAAGAGCTGGAGGACGTGTGAATGATTTCTGGGCTGCCATGCTAAACCGGCTGTCACTGAGACCTAAACAAACAGAAAACAGATGGATAGATGTGTTCTCTCTGTTCCCCCAGTAACTTCTTGTCATTTAAAAAAAAAACAAAAAAACAATGTCTTCTTAAATACCTCCCGTGCAAAGGTGGTTGCCAATTCTTTTGTACATCAGGTCTTGTTTTGGTCTTTTTTATTGTCTTTTTTGTCCTGGAGACAAGGCATCTCCTCCTTCATGCCTCCAAGGAAAACACAGCCTTTCTGCCCAAAATAGTTGCTTTGTCTCAGCCTGAGCAGTTGCATAACCCACCTTGACAACGGGCACAGAATAGCAAAGAAGTGGAACTAATACACGTATCATAATGCCTCAATTTCAGGGAGGGGGAGCACTCATAAGTTATTCACAGATCCTCTCCTTCTCCTGTTTTTCCCCTCTGATCAAATCAAGCTCATGACAAATATAATAATAGATTTTGAGTGACAAGAGAGGAATGGAAATAGAAATAGGAGGAAAATGGAGGGGCATCAGGGATAAACCTGAAGAGCATCATTTGAAAAGGTAATAATGCAAGGGTTATGAGGTACTTGAAAGCCCCAAAAAAACCTCTGGTAAAGACGCTGATATTGTCATTGTGGTCAGAAAGGGATGCTAACATTTTACAAGCCCATAAGGGAGAATGACTTGCCAAAACCTTTCAGGTTTTTATGAGAAAATGCCTGAGAGGCATGTAAAAGCGACCTTTATTAAAGACCACTTAAGCTGCCTTCATGATGCCTAACAGCACTTGCTGATGGATATAGGCATAACCTTGCTTCATGCTGCCTCGTGTGGGTTACGCTTTATGAGCAGAATGGTTTTAAATACAGTGTCAGTCCTGCATGTATGACTGACACATCAGAAGGGGGAGATAGGTCGTGAAGTTCATAGCTAATGGCTGCCTATAAGGCTAAAATGTCACAAGCTGTTGAATTCTCATTTGTTATCATTGGTAGAGCATATATTGTATCCCAGGATGCAGTAGTCAGCAGTAAACATCTCACAAGGGCTGCAGGCAATCATATAACCTCACAAGCACAGCTTGCATGATTCTAATAAATTTTCCAAAAGTGTTAAGGCTTTCAAAAAGAAAGATAGACTAGACATTAAGACTTCACCCCTCCGCACTGACCCTTCCTCTGCAGCTACTTAACTGACTCAAAGGGACGAAAGGAGAGAATCACTACATTCACTTATTATGGTTATATAATCCCTTAGAGAGGTTTGGCCTATCCCAAGGCTCAGTGGGGCTTTAAACTCAAACAAGGGATCCCTGACATGGGGAGGTGATTCCGCTCAGGGCCCTTGTCCTCCCAGGCATAAAAGCTGAATGTACAGTATTTGACTGTGCAGCCAGCCAAACCCACCGGACTTGTCGCTGGTCAGGCCTCTCTCTGTCTTTCTCCAACTCTTTCCATTTTTCTTTTGCCCTCTTCTCACTCTTGTAGCCTCGATTTTAATTGCTTTGAAGCTGAGCGCTCACCTTAGGGAGCTCAACAGGATGTTTTACAGAGCTTTGGGGAGACTGACTATTAATAAATAATACCTCCATCTCTATACTACAGCGGGATAGACAGGAGCATAGCAGAGAGGTAACAACAGTTTCTGGTAACCTGCAATACTCTCCTGCTGAAGATAAGGTGTGAGATCGACAGGTTACGCCAACAAACGGTTAAAAATGTAATTGCTCGTGTTCATCCATTACCAGCTGCCACTTTTGCAGTTAATTCAGCAGAGTTGTGCATTTGCCATGAAACACATTTCATTTTTGAATCCACCCTTATCAGCGCAATCAAAGACTGCGCCTTGCATATTGCGTATCATAAAGTCGAGTATTGTTTTTAACCTTGTGCTGCCAGTTAACAAATTCTGTGCTGTAAGGGAGAAAATTATAATCACATCAGCTTGATAAGACCGTCATCAAAACAGTATGTCTAATTAACCTTCCAAATCAATTTAGCATCACCTCCTGAGGAAAAAAAAAAGACAGTCCTCAGTATATCGTTTTTATTTTTGGCTTGCTTTGTTCATACTTACAGTGGCTTTCCTCCTCTGCGGAGCTTTGGGTTTTGGCTTCGTTGTTGCGCTGCAAGGCAAGACTTTACACTCAGGTTTTATAAGTGTGTTATGTGGCTGTTAATCTTTCATAGCTGTATTGACCTTATAAGAGAGCTAAATGTTGAGGAAACAATGGTTGTGGCACTTGTTAAAAGCCTGACCATCCATCCTTCAACTACCTTTCACCTTAAGCAGGGGCCCCTCTGTGACTCTTATAAGATAAATTCACCTATAAACTCTATTAATGTCAAGATAAAAGTTCTGCATATATGGTTCCATTTTGTTTTTTGGGTGTTTGCTTCTCTAGTGGGGAAGAGATGTCTTCATGTAGTCAGAGTCAAATAATTAAAACTGCCACATCTTTGCACGAGAAATTTGAGTTTGGAATTGAGTTATTTGGTACCAGAAATAAGTAAAATCAGTTGTGCTGATTCTCATGAACTTCTCTTGGTTAAGTGGTGGTAGCAGATTGTAACTGATCTATGGACTGGTCGGTGTCTATGGAAAGCTACTCTCTGCACTCACAATGCCTTTACCTAAGATGCAACAAACCTGCAGGTAAGGGTAAAACAAAAAGACCTTACACTAGTCAGGTCTAGTCACTAATCATGTCATAACAACTTGATATGAATATGTTAGATTTTCACTTTTATATATAAAAAAAAGATATAGGTTAGAAATACTGTGGCTTTATTTGTTAAAATGCAGCATGAGCAGCAAGTAAATTGCATTAGTTTAGGATGAGTTAAGGTGAAGATTTTCTGCAGATTCGAAGCAGCAGGTATGTTCATTTGAACTGACACTAACCTCAGTGGACCAAAATCCAATGAAGCTACAAAATGCATAAAATTGTGAATGCAAGCAATTTATGTATGTTCTTTACTTTTTATTTGTATGTGTAAGTGTGGGGTATCAAACGCTTTCTTGATTTTAATATATAACCTTCTGAAGCCCTATTATAAGACTTGTGATAGAAAGAAGGAGCACAAAATAAATTACATACATTGCTACAATATATCTGCTCTCCCAATGAATTTCATATCTATCCATAAAATGGATACTTTGCACTTTTCAGCAAGAGACTTCCTCTAACTATTTGCCCTTTATATTCTGTGTAGGTATGCAGGATTTGCTTCTTAAATAAAGACTTATCTATACCACAGGAGCCCACCTTAAATGTGCAGACCTGGTCCCCCGCTCCAGTTCCAGTCCCCCAGGCTATGTGACTAATTAGATGCTGTAATGCATCACGATGGAAAGTGGAGATATTGAAGTTTAAAAAGGAAGAGGGGCTGTGAGATTGATCTGGTCCTAAATGATAGAGGAATTGATCACGCCTGCACGTGGTGGAGGCAGAGGAACGATAGCATTCCCTAATGAGGAAGAATAGCCATTAGTGACAGAGTTAACAGATATGTGGGCAATCTCTCACGCTGATTAAAAAGGCTTATGAGCGCCGTGACGCGTTTGTCCTCCACATTTAGCAGGAACATGAGGGGAGTGAAGGACGGAGAGCGTTGTGATGAAGCCAGTTGTCACGTCCAGATACAGATTTTACAACCCAGCTGATGGGATTTTAT
>JAPZDZ010000016.1:3469770-3485651 GCA_029783805.1 Acanthurus tennentii | reverse complement strand
GGAGAAATCAAAAGCAAACAATAGTATTATTACTGTATTAAAACTCCTTTTGTTATTTTCAGATCAGCTTCCTGGTTTCCCACAGTTTCCCTGTGCAAGGAGCATTTTTTAAGCCCCCGATGCTAAAGAATGAATGAGGTCAAACAGCTCAAGAAAACTCAACATCAGTACGATGGAAACTTTCTTCAGTGGAGTTTCAAGTTAATTAGACCTGCTAAGACCTGAGTTTTACACCATATTTTCTCTATAAATGTTGGAATCAGACGTTCTTCCCTTTCAAGGTAGAAATGACTTAAAACTACCTTTTAACTCAGAATGAGGATATTCACACATACTGAATCCAATTAAAATATAATAAGTTTTCTTTTGAAAAAAGTTTATCTTCAATATTTGAGATAACAGTCTAATGTCTGATTTTTGATTCACTCACAAATATTGGATTTACTCCAAAAAGTGATGTTTACAAAACATCCAACAGAAACATGGATGACTTCCTGTCGATGACCAGCATCAATCACTGCATTAGTGGACACCACAGAGCTTAGAGATGAATCAACCTCTGGAGGGACAGTGGAGGGTGTCCTCTACCCTCCCCTCTCCTCTGTCCCTATCCTCACCCCCGGGGGATGTGTAGAAACTGCTGTAGGGGTTGGGGTGGAGGTGGGAGGGGAGAGACATACACATCAGGCCTCGATGATTAAGAGTCCAGATCCAGTGACCATGAGTGTCAAGTTCCACAACACACACACCTTCCAACCGCTATGGTCTGGTAGAGTGTGAACCCTCCCCACCTGCCTCAGTCAGGGGAGGGCATGCAACACGTCATCCCCCACTGATGGATGGGGGACATTACGGCTCCTGGGGACAGGTGCCACTGACGATTAAAGGCCCCAGCCAGTGGCTTGGAAAGAATGGAACTGAAAAGAGGAGAGAAGAAGGAAAGGGAAACTGTTGCCGCAGAACGGGTAAACACAAACGCTGCGGGGGGGAAAGCAGACGTGAAACGAGAGGAGAGGTGGAGGGGAAGGAGGGGGCGTTGCAGGTAGAGGAGAGACAGATGGCGAGAGCAGTTTTCTCTCTGCGTTTGAATTCCAAGTGTGATCTAATACGACTGTCTGTGTACCGAAACAGTGATCACACAAACAGCATTCCTGCTAACAGGTGCAGAAACACTTTAGTTTGTCTCTTTCAGCCACCTTGTTTTTGATGCAACCTCACCACGGCCAATGCCTCTCCTCTTTTTCTCTTCTGCCTGAGCCCTGCAGTGGCCCTGGCTGCTCTCCTCTGTGCTGTGTTGATGACATTTTGTTTCCTGAACGCCCCCCCCACCTCCGCCTCCCTGTCCTATAACAGCATCATTGTTGTGCTACCTTGTAATTGGTTCCCTGCACAGTTTGGGACTCATTTCAAATGTCTGTGGCTTCACCTGAGTCCAAGTAAAGCTTCAATTTGCAGGTAAACACATCATGAGTATAATTTCTATCTCCCTCAGTGAAAACAGACCCTGGAGTTTTATCTGTTATGTGGAAAGCTAGCACCAAATTAGGCAGCCGTTGTCATGTCACCCTCTCTTCCTAGATAATGATCATGCCACTGCTTTAAACCTCCTATGGAGGCAAAATGTGAGAAATATAATCCTTGTGCTGCAGCTCATTTTATAATCATTTCTATCTTAGAGGGAGGGAAAGAGGCTTTGTTGAAACGAAGACATGGGAGTGAAAGACAGAAGATAGGAAGGAGAAAGCAGCAGTCTGCTGGGAATGGGCCACTCTTTGTTGATGCCAAGTTCAACAGACTGATTGTGGAATTGATTCTCTCCAGGACCAAGGCAAGGAATAATAGGCCCCGGCTGAGAGAATGGAGCTATACTTTAGGTTTCAACTGCAGAGTGAAATGTACTGCCATCAGCAGAAAAAAAAAAAAAAAAAAGGGACAGGAGTAGGGACCAATGTCTATCTCTGCGGTACCAGTGATTATCTGGAAATTGCCTTGTCATTCAGCTATAATTTGCTTTGTAATGACTGAAAATAGCTGGGGATGAGTCCTCCCAGATTACTATGTTATCAAAAATTGCGCTCGTGAAAAACAACGTTTTCACATTTGCAAACAGCAGGGGGAACCACTTCATCAGACTACCCCCCCACACCCCCTACCCCTCCAATTTAGCTGTAGTTCCTATTCTGATTCCACTTTTTTTCCTGTTTTTTTTCTTTCTTTTTTTTTTCCAGCGAGACCAAATCCGTCAGTGTTTACTGTTATAATGTTCAGTGTTTGCTCATCTGCTTAGACATAATCCCTCAGCACACATTCCCTCTCCTCCTTGGCCTCTATATTAAGGCTCTGTCGTCATTGACGGATTAACTCCTCTGAACTTCTCGGGGATGATACAGAGCTAAAACATACTACTGAACTATGCTTGGCTGTCATACCCACCACAATGTCTCTTTGCAGTGTGTGTGTGTGTGTGTCTCTTTGTGTCTGTATGTGTGTGTGTGTTTCTGGCGTGCTCTCAAGGGAATTCTAAATCAGAAGTCCTTGTAAACGAGGAAGGAAAAGCTTTTATAAGGACATCGAAACACATTTACAGATAACAACATCTGCTTTTCTTCAAAGTCACGCTGCCCGCTGACTTTCTAACCTTTTCAATCTAACAAGTGAGTTACATTAGATTGTAAAACAGATGCTATTCGTCAGATGCTGTGAGGATACTACGCAAAAGTTTCCACCAACTGTACCCCCAAACAATACAGACAAAAACAAAAACTTTTTATGGTTGCTCTCTTATGTGTATATCTCCTAATTATAATGGAAGGAGTGCTCCTTCTCAGTAAGTCCATGCCTGATAGGTTGTCATGTGGGTTTCTGCTTCCATTTGAAAATGTCCCTTTATCAGTGAATCCACACAGATACTGCTCGGAGCCTCTTGCCAGCTTATCTCCGTTAGACCGTTAATTAGCACCAAGTGCAGCAATTACACTCGAATATCCTGAGCAACAAAGACACAAAAGATGGCCCCCTACCTACCCCCACCCCACCTCACCCCGGCCTTAAAACTAGACCAGCTCCCACAAATGACGGGAAGGAGAGAGGGGTGAGGAGGAGGAAATGAGGAAGGGAGATTTTTGAGCAACACAAAGACATAACTCGGATAAGGCTCCGCTGTCTTTTTTAATTGGTTTGTTTCTCCTGAGAGGAGCCCCAAATCTGAAAGGTTTTGGATTGTAAGCCTTCTCTTGCACAGGCCTGCAAGTTTGCAAGCATGCGCATATCCATGGGCGCAATTTTTTACATAGGCATAAAAACATCCCGATGATTGAATCGTCAGCTGAAATTAGCTGGAGATTGACACTGCTGTTGTCTTCAGTGATGGCAGATAACCTCATGATGAACTCAGTTTAGCGAGCGGTTACAAGACTGCTGAATAAAACTTCAAAAAATCCCACACTGACTGCGTCTGAGAGGCTCAGTTACAGAGGCTCTCTGTGTTCTTGGCATTTAATGTTCCAATGGCACTGACATGAAGTTTAGGACAGAGTCCTTTTTGAAATTGTTGAGCTTGCATTCAACCTGCGTTCCTTTTATTGCACATGTGGCGAGTGCAGGTACAGTGAGGGAATACACCTGTTCATTTAGTCTCAATCATAAATGCAATTCTAAGGAGCATATCATTTATCTGTATGAATAATTTTTCCATTTCTAACTTTCAATGGGAGAGTGAAGATTTGCTACAGTCAATCCCAGCTCCCACTGTTCAAACCTAATGTTATGATATGAGGATTAATAAAGTCAGACGGTTTCATAAAGTACAACTTTACATACTTATTAACAAATATTAATTCTGTGTGAGCTAGGGGGATGAACTTAAACAGCTGAGGCTGCTCTGCTGCAGAGGAATACTATAAAAACTCAGCCATTTCAGATCTTTTTGCTTTGGTAGACATGGGAGTTTACAGACATCACATCTGAAGCTCCCTCAGCATCAAGATCAAACAATTCTCTTAGTGCTGTTTATAGAAGAGCAGAAGACAAACATGGCATTATCTGACTCACTGAGAAGTATCTATTAGCTTCCATTAACGCTGTCCATCAGCTGCAGAGAGCAGGTTGTATCCTTATAGCTGTGAAAAACTGCTTTTAAGTACAGTCTGTGCGTGGTGTCCCTATGGGATATGTCAAGTTTAATAGCATTGAGGGATTGCTGTACATGAAAAAAACCAAGTATTTGCGATGGTACATTCATCATCATACAGGGAAAAAAAGCATATTCTCCTCATGTCATATGCAAAGAGCATAAAAATAACGAGATAGAGACATTGAATGATGAATGCCGTCAATTAAAATCTAAGAGATATGGTGAGATATGGTGCTGGGTGCAAATTGCTTGGATCAAGCTCTGTTGCGTCTGCCAGTGTTTCAAAAGCTCTCAGGTGTTAGCTGTGTTCCCCCTTCGCTCGCAATCCACTGCTCTGAGACCAGCTGACTAGACAGCCACTAGGAAACTGGAAACCATCTGGCGCCATCAGGGTTCCAGGTTTCCCCACTATAGCGTTCATTATGAACAGCAAAACTCTAGGGGAAAGTAAAAGCACAAATTAGGATGTAGCACATAATCCTAATGGTTCTTGCACTGTTTCAGAATTACTTTTAATCCTAGAGGGAGTTGCTAATCTACATCAAACAACATCTGCGGCTACGGACTGTTTGTCTATCAGTTAGCGAGACGTTTAACAGGCAGTCATGAAGAGCTTTTTTACTTCACATTATAAGTGGCGGGCTACAGTAAACATCTGGGTTCTCATGGCAGCAGTCATCATCTTGACATAAGAGCACTGCAGTGCCTTTTGAAATCACTCGTGTCCGCTCGTTAACGTCTTTTCTGATATCATCTGTGTTTGTTGTTGTGCTTACCTTGCACCAGTAAAAGCTCGAGTGTTAGTCTGAGCCTGAGTGTTTTGTTGTTGTTTTTTCTTATTTACCCAGCATGGACCCCCACCCCCCCACAGAGAAGAAAGAGGCTATGGTGTGCTAAGAAATGTTAAAGAGCTTTGAGTTGTGCAAGGTTGTGGTAAACTTATAAAGGTAATGTGAGGTCGGTGCACTGCCACCACTGACAGACAATGAGAACGTTGGGTTTATGATACCTACCAACCAGTAATTGTGTGATCATGATGTTGCTGAGGGCTCACTGTCATATTTCATCAATTATTTGTGACTGAGGCAATTTATTGAAGAATTACTTTCAACAACCCCCGGAGGAGAGTTAAGTGGTTATTCTGGCATTTGCTGATGATACAGAAGCAATTTTTTTTTTTTTTTTTTTTTTTTTTGCCGTTTTCATGGCAGATTGTTTAGAATACATCAGCATCAGCAGGGACAAATATTAAATTAGTGGCTGCCATATTTATCAAAATGTTATGAATGAGTAAAAGCTGCCTTTAATCAATATGTAGAAGGTGTTTTATAAACATAACTGAGAAATTTAAGAATGTATAGTTATAATAGTACAACTGATAGTCATAAAGTATAACCTTGCATTACTGTTCTTTAGAGCAAATAGCTGATATCAGTAAATCTTTTGTATGTATGGACTAAGAGACACCCATGATCAGTACAGGCTTTGGCTTCAGTAATGTAGTGTTGGTTGGGCTCTTCTGTTCTCTTCTGTTCATTCTTCTGTTCATTGTATTTTAAGTTACTTGCAGGGTGCCATGGGTAATGCTCTGCCAAGTGGTGCAAAATCTCAATTTGGCTAGGGAGTGGATGGACTAAAGCACTGACAGAGTGAAGTTTTTAACTGGGTGAGCACGCTCAGCAGAAAGATAAAGGTGCAGAAAAGAAAGAAGACACAGCTGAAGAGAAAGCCTCACCACTCTGCTTTACATAGATGATACTTGATGTACTCCAGTGGTGCATTCATGAGCTGCAGGAACTTCCAATGGTTGACATTTTGCGGATGAGTCACAGCCTCCTCCTGGCACCAACTTTGTTTTAAAACCAGGGTTTTAGAGGGAAATAAAACTAGACAACCACTTTTCCCCGAACACCATAATTATTGTGGTTGCTGTTTCAACAAATGCACAAAACAAAACATTTCAAATAAAATGGCTGGATCACGCAATTCACCCACAGCACCGACAAAAGCAGTCTGACCTGCTCATTTCCTATCAGAGAGCTGTTTCACAACAGAAAGCCAGTGATTTAATTCATTTCCTCTGTCTGGTAGGTTTCCTTAATGACTGTAATCATGACCTTTTAAGGAGTCTACACCTCCCACACAGTGCTCTTCATCCTCTTGTCTGCACATTCATTTGCTCTTATGAGAATCAAACCTTATTATACTTGAAGGTCACACTATTATCCACTGCAGTCAGAATCCAAATATTCACATACTGTAACTTCTTCAGACTGTGAAAGCAGGAGAGAGATGTATGACTTTATCTTTTTTTTTTTTTTTTGCCGCTGATGAAAGCTAAATGCTGGGAACCAGGCATTGATATCAAAGACAGAGGTTCCCATCTCTATAAGGCTGTAGGTTAAAGATTGAAAATAGATCTTCCCAGCAGCAGCAGTTAGAGATACCCACTGTATTTCTGGCAATGTCGCAGCACGAGAAGCAGGCAAGCAAAGAGAGAGGGCTGTAAGAAAAAGGAACGAGAGTGTCACATCTATTTGTAACTCCCGCTGTAATGTCAGGATGCTGGCGGGGGCTCACCAACTGTGCACTGTGACGTTGATGGATGCAGGTGAGCGCCCTGACTTTCCCCCCCCGAATACTCATCTGTGAAGATCTGTCTGTTGTCGTTCCTTTATGAACCCGTAACCGAAAGCTTTAGATGGCAAAAGATGAGAAATTGTGCCAGCGGGACAGATGAGGGTGAGAGAGATAAGAATAAAGGTGAGAGTGGAGAGAGGAGTGATGTGGCGGAGAATGTGAGATGTAGAAAAAAGAGGTGAAATTAGAGGAGATGGGGAGCATCAGAAGTCTGGTGTGCCAGTCTTAATTATTCCTTTTATTTGATTTTTATGTCTTTTGTAAGTTTTAACTAATGTGTCTCAGTACTTTTTATTACTGGTTGTTTTATTGTCTTAATTATTTATCCTTTCAAGTCCTCCTTATTTAATGTATTTAACAATTATTATGTATGTGTGTGTTTAAATTGTGTTTACAGATGTCTACTGATTTATTTTTACAACATCCACACTGATTTTACGGTGCAAATGCTCACACTCTTTGTAACACACTGAGTTGCCACCTGGAATGAAATGTGCTACATAAAAAGAGTACATTAAAAAAGTTTCTGTTTCTTTCTGCCTAGACTTGAACTTTTTCCCTCAATTCTCTTTAAATATTAAAGGTTTGTAATTAAAAGGTGACGGAGTGGGACGCCACAGGGGGCTCTGGCTTTATTGACCAAGGAGTGACAAAGTATCAGTCGCTGCGCCTAGCTGCCTGCAACGCAGGGAGGAGCTCCGAAATCTTGAGGGAAGTATGTCTGGATGCTGAGACGTTTTCATCCGTTTATGTCCCACCAAGAGCTCTGCTGGCCTCCTGGGGCGCACAGACAGATTTGAGGCAAGAGGCCACCACGGTAGATATGTATTTCTGAGCGTTTATGTATTGCTTAATTTGTTTCTCTCCTCTGCGTGGGATTGAACTCTTGCTGAGAGATGCCTGGCAGACAAGAAAGAGCAGGAAAAAGTCAGTTTTCAGCACTTTAGAGTAGCGTGTAGAGCATCGGCAATTCCCCCGCTGCTGCAGAGAGCTCTGCTGTGGAAACACACAGGGACATTATACACTGTGTTTAGCCCTCTGTATGTTGCCTGAATGCGAAAGGTGTTTATCGTTGTCTTAGCACTGAATGCGTACTTTTAAAAAAAGAACATTTCGCTGTTATTTTCATGGTTAAATGCACATCAGTTCTTCCATGGTGGCAGACAGAGCCAGACGGTGGCATGTCGGGGGGGTCAGCATGCTAACCACCGCTGAACAGAAAGCAGTTATTGATACGGTAGGTCCGATCACGCTCTGGTGTGGAATGATTCACAGATGACTCTGCATGAACAGAGGAGGCCGCTGCATGTGGAAATGTTCTCAAAACCATTAGAAAAACGTCTATCCTTGCCACCCGAGCAAATCCGTGGCTTCTGAAGGTGTGAAACAGGCAGTGATATTGTATTGGATCCTTACCTTCATCAATCATACATGCCTTTGAGTAAATTCACAGCTCCGCAGATTTAATAAAAGATGTGCTGGTAGGCCTAGGCAGTCTATGCGCTTCATATATACCCGTGTAAGAGAGATCATTATGGAAATTCTCGGAGGGAGGTGAACTTTAATAACTGCTTAAAATAAATCAAGAAGCAATATGAAAATTGACAGGTGTTTCTCCCCCTCCAGTCTTCAGCTAGCGTCTAGAATTGAAACAACAACAAGCATCAGAAAATCTCAAGTAATATTGCTTCTTGAGGGAAATTGTGATTATGCAGGTTAGAATATTATGTGCCACTGCTTTGGGTAATCATGTCATGCTGTTGCCGTACTGCTATTTCAATAAATCACAGTTTATGATAATGACTCAGGAGGAAATCATCGACACCTATGCATCCGGAACACAATGTGCGACATTCATGTATATTCAGCGCGGACACCTCAGTTCCACACTCTGATCATCAGACAATTCTGAAATATGTGATCATGTGAGGCGATATAAATCTAAGATAGACGACAAAAAAAAAAAACAAAAAAAACAGATGACCTTTCCGAACAATTTTGAGATGACTTGAGTGTGATTGGAAATGGGAGTACTGACTTACACAGTTAAAAAGAGTGAGTGTAGCCACAGATAAAGGGTATCTTATCCGGGAGGATTTCCCTGATACATGTTCGGGCACATGGCTCAGGGGCCTCTTCTCTAAAGTTATGTAAAATCATTCCTTCATCAAGTAAATTCTACCATTTAATGCGATAGTATTTAAATTTACATAATGGTTTTCCTAATTCAAACAAGCAGTTTGTTTAACTTTCAAATAGTGTGATCAATATGTTTCTGCATTCATTTGCAGTTTACTTCCCATCTCATGGAGAGCTGTTTTCTATGATCAGGCCATGACGGACATCTCTTGCAATGCAGATACCTAAAACAATTAAACTCTACTAACACTGCAGTCAGTCATACTGTCAACTAAAATCAGTTTCAACTTTCATGGTTCTGCAGTCTTGTTGCAAAAATAATGCACATCAGAGCCAACATTTAAGATTATATACATTCCAGGATTAGTTTAAATGTATATTTTTATATTCAAATACAGCATATACACAATACAGTTTGTATACACTGTGCCACGACGTTTGACACTTTTCAGTTTATTATTGTTCATTAATCTGAACTTTGTCCTCCATGTTTCCTGTATAAGATTCAAAAGCTTTGGCTTGTCACACATTCAAAAAAAAAATGTGTTGTGAATCCAGGTTGGCACAGTAGTGAGGCTGGTAAGCAAATATAAATTAAGTATTAGAATGGAGGCAGAGTGTTTTATAAATAGCATGAATACATGAGGGAAAATGACATTTTGCTTTTTCATAAACATATAAAAAAAGGAAAATGTCTCTGTGTGAGTTTCGCAACCAAATCTCCAAGCTGTGTCCATGTGCTTTCAACTACAAGCGAGCAACAAACATAACACAAGCATTCTGAAGGACTGAGAGACAAAGCTTTTTTTTTTTTCCAGTCTCTCTGTGTTGGACTTGCATAAATAGACATTTGCAAGAGTGGAGAAGCTGGACAAGTCCATTGCCAGAGTGGTTCATAATCCTATTAGTTGCGGTTCTGTACCTTGTGATGTATATATCCTCTGTAGGGCTCTACAGTCCTGAGCAAAGCAGTTCCCAGACCAGTTGTTGAAACCACCAACCCCCTTTAGGATGCTTCTCTCACCACCAAAGTAGAAGATCATAAAGGCCCTCAGAGAGACTCTGAATTTCTTAAACGGCCTGATGTGTTAAAGGCATTGCCTCGCCTTTCTTAACAAGATGTCTACTAAAGAGTGTGTGTGTGTGTGTGTGTGTGTGTGTGTGCGTGTGTGTGCGTGTGTGTGTGAACTGTTTTAGATGATCTACACTCCCAGGTACTTACAGGTGCTCATCCTCTCTTCCAGTGTAGTGCTGACTTTCACAGGTGTGTAGTTCCACTGCTGCTGTCTTCCAAAATCCAATTGTTTAACAGTAGGCCTGTGTTGCACTTCATACCCCATCTCTCTCCCTACTGTTTCCAAAAAATAATCTTAAAAAAAAAAAAGAGAGAGAGAGACAGAAAAACTAGTCTGATGAATTCATTCTGGCTGTAGACATACTGCACGCTGAGGTGGCTACTTAGCTTTTCACAGAACAAGACAAGAAAATGTCTTGTTTAACAGAACAAGACAATCTTCAGAGACAAGACAAGAACAAGCTTTTTGAGGTTTTTTTAAGTTTGAGGGTTATATCAAGAACTGTAGATACAAAATAGATTAATTTAAAAGTCTGAGAATTACAGTAAATCATTAAGAGTTGAATCAGAATCTCTCTGCTGTTCTGAATTGTTCTTGCTTTAACTACAAATAATACATGAAATTGTTATTTTACAGGGACTTCTTTTTTAATTTCACGTTAATACACTATATTGTTTGTTTTCTGCAGCGGAAAACCTAGAATAAATGCTATTCCATGGGTGAGCTTTGCCATTTTGAAACTTGTCTGCAAATACTTGCTAAAAGAATATTTGTCATTTATTTACACCAGCTAACTACCACCTGCGGAGGCTGAGTCAGAAAAATACTGGAGGAATAGTGAAGAGACGGCAACATCGCTGAGATTAGTAAATCAAACCGCTTTCTGCAGCAGCACATAAACAAACCACTCAAGTGAAGGCCGAGAGTTTTTCTTCCGTCTGCTGCATTTCATTCTCAATCATGGATAAAATGCAAAGCGGATGATAGGGCCAGTGTGATTGTGTGTGTGTGTGTGTGTGTGTGTGTGTGTGTGTGTGTGTGTGAGGGGGTGTGTGTGTTGGTGTGCATGCATGGGTGTGTGGGTGTGTGTGTGCTCTCTGTTTTCCTGTCCTTACCCATCATCACAAGCCTGCAAACGGGAACTGCGAAAAAAAATATGATAAAACACCAGACTGAAGAACCCAAATAACTCAGATAATGATTGTGTTTACATGCGCACAAGTATCTGGATTTTAAGTCTCATCCTGTTTTTGCTCATATTCAGGATAAAATGTTTACGGGGAACATGAAAAACCTGGTTATTTGCATCCTTATATACACAATCACAACGTTACCCAGGTTTCTAAACTGCTGCCTGCAGGTGTGTCTTCATCTCTCCCCTCATCTCAACAAATCTGTATGTTTAGAAGCCAGAAGATGTTTACACACCTGTACTGCAGTTCGCATGTACAGGCTTTTTCACAACCAGCATATCAGGTTTACACGTGGATGCTTTAAAAAATCAAATCATAACCAGGATGCTAGTGCAAATGCAAACACACCCGATGAATCATCTTCACTTTTATCATATACCTGTCACAAATAATGCCTTTTGTTTTGTCTTGGCACCACTCTGAGAGAATGTTCGCCGTAATTCAATCGATCACATACACAGGGTCAATGCAGTGTCACTCATAAAATAAGTCTTCTCCTCGGCCCCCTTCAACGAGAAAGTACAGCCAATAAAAAAGCGCCCTGACCTGTCATGCTCTCTTATCATCACAGACTTACAATAGGGTTTAAAAAGGAAAAGAAATATAGTTTTAGCTTGTGACTGCCGAGCCCTCTGGGGATTTGATGGAAGACCTGACAAGCGATGACAAACTTCCAAGACCGTCCCTGAAGGTGCGAGGGTGAGCATTAAGCAGGCAGCAAGGTAGACCCTATTTTAGTCTCAGGGAGCTGATAAGACTGGGAATCTGAATCAAGCATTTACAGTCACGGTTATTGAATAAGCAGGGTCACTTCACTCAGACGAGTTCTTCAGATGGAGATGGAGCTTAAAAAAAAAGAAAGGAATGAATTAAGAATGGCCCGTCGTTGTCTCTACTCGAATGGAATTTCAAGGAGTTTTTCCGCTGATCCTGTTCAAGGAATAGACTCTTAATAAAATCTGTCACACTGTCTCGCTGTTATGAACTTACATGCTTGTGTCGTAAATGTAAGTGTTTTATTCTAAAGAGGCAGAAAGTCGTGATTTACTGCTGCAATTACATTCTTTTATTATTGCTTACAATTGCCTCTCCCTTTTCTGTTCGGCAAAATATGGTTGCTATAAAGAAAACGGGTTTTCAATGCAATATCCCAAAGGATAGGAAGCCTGTATTGAACTGCAGGAATCAAGAAAAACCGGCTGTGTGCTGTTTTCACATCTCAGAATCATTTGGAGGAATTACATATTCTGATCCCGCAACCCGAACATTTATTTTTTTCCTCCGTTCATTGTAAGTTTTGACATTGAGAATAAAAACTGGGCTTGTTTTAGCAGAAAATATTTAGAGATTAGTCATACCAATTATGTGCTCTCTCCAGAAACGCTTCAAATCTCAGCAGCCTCGATTAATCACATGCAAAAGATCAGGCCTGTTTGTGGGCTTAATTTTTGATACATGATGAGTGATTCTTGAATGAGCCGCGGGATGAAAAATGTCATGTTTTAAGACAGCGCATCACTTTTTAAAACGACAAATTGTTGCTTTCATTTTCCTCAGAAACTAGTAGAAGAAAGTGCTCAGAGTCAGAGATGCTTAGAGTTTGTGAAGTCGGCTCAAAACTCTGCTTGATAGCATATCTTCTTTTTTCTTTGTGACAAGTTATTCCATTTTGGTTCAGTTCCATTCTGACTGTTGAATCAAGAGACCTGAAATTGCTTCAGAATTCACACATATTTGATGTTTGCAGTGGTTTTTTTATACCAAAAGTAGAGACCCAGATATACTGCAAAGAAAAGTATTAGCCACAGAATTCAGACTTTGAGTATATTTGACTGTTTAAGGATACATGCAGACAATTACTGAATTGTAAAAATAGCTTGTAAAACACCAGGACATGATCAAAACACCTCTGGAAGCAATTGGATACTGTCTTTATTTTGTTTTTTGGAAACAGAAGTGACCACATTTGGACACCTTCAGTCAGCTGGAGGCTGCAGTCATTCAGTGCCACCACACCCTTATTCATGCATTACATTAAGTAATTTAAAGAAGGGAATAAATGTATATTTATAAAAAATGACCATCTACACAGCTGTCAAGAATGGGCCAGTGAGCTTTAAAAAAAGTCTGTTTCCAGACTCTAGAACACTATATTTTCCGTTTGTAAAGTTCAGAAGGTTTTGACACTTGACACTTAACTTGCTGCTTGGCTCTGATATGCAACTTTCAGAATATGCACCAGTGATGTGTCTCTGTCAGTCACTGCGTCAAACTCACAGCCTGATAGATAAAATGTCACGATTGGCCAAGGTAGTTGGAAATCTATCTGAATGAGTAGGGACGGAAACCCCCCCTCCCCAACCCCCCCACCCCATTCTGCCAGAGTGAAAAACATGAGCTCGGCAGATTCGTCTGGGTCCCTAGATAGTTAAGAGCTGTGTTCTGTAAGATTGAGCCAAGAAAAAAAAAATAATAAAAATGCCCTATGGTCATAATGTGGAGCTTAATATAAAGCTTAAGGCAGGCAGCCACCTATACACAGCTAAAATGTGGCTGCTGTCTCTCTCAGCGGAGCACAAAGTACATACTCATTTTCTCTGTTTCAACCTTGACCCAAGCAGCTTCAGCATGAATCATGAGCATATAATATTCAAGAAAGAATATACAAGAGAAACACACAAGGTATATTGCTGTTACATAACATTTTTAAGGACAGAATTACTCATCACATAAAGCAGTACCACTCTCATCGCCAGTTCCCTTTGGCTTTTCAGAAAGACTGATTCAATGAGTAAACCTTTGGCTTTTAATCTCCCTCTGTAGTTTTATTTTAAGGAGTCAGACCATGACCTTGCCGCCGCTGCTTTTCCTTCTCTTTTACAACAGGAATCAATGTAGGTGGCCGCACTCAACCTAATAATCGTGCATGATTCTTTTAATTCAAAATACATTCTCTGAATTTATTTGTGCAGACACATGCCAGAGGCACCCAAGGTCAGAGAAAGTATCATCTTTCCGACTCAAGAAGCCCCCCTCCTCTTCCTTTGATAACAGCAAATGCCATAGCTGGAGAGGCCGCAGACACCAAGCACAACCACAGAGAAACCTCAGTGAACTTTCCCCACACTGAACCAGCCTGTGATTGATTTTCTACACAGATCTCTAAACGGGTGTTACTCTCCTATCTGTAACAGTAATGAATTTCATTATAAGGCCCTGGAACACACACAGAGAGATGGAAATGCTGGCCGATGGCAAGGAACAGAGAGGAGGAGAAGAGAGAAAAGAAAGACAGGGGGAGAGGAAGGCAGGGCTGTCACTCAGGGTCTGTCTGTCAATAGTGACAACGCATCTTCCCCCCACAGCTGGAGACTGAAATAACAGCCAACCGCGGAGCAATTAGCAACGCTGCCTACTGCTTTTAGGCAACCTACATATTCCTCAGCGTCTTACATTTGTGGAAGTATGTAATGTAACACGCGTGTAAATATAAAGCACATGAGTTTCCAGCCTACTTCCTCCTGCAGCGTGTCGAAGCCCATGTGCCCGGTAACCACGGTGACCAAAAACGTTCAGGGCTGCGGATGTATCCAGGCCGCAGTGAGTCAGTACGGACAATTGGATGACTCATTGCCTTCTTGGGGCTAAAAAGGCGCTTTCATCATTATCTCTCACTCTCTCGAACTCTCTGTCTTCTCCCCCACCACCACCACAACTACCACCACCACCCCCTACTCATTTTGCACTTATCTGCACCTCGGCATTTTCCCAGGTAAATAAAAGCCATTTGGTTTTCTTCCAGAACCCTGGGGAAAGCGCTGTCGTCTGACACCACAGAGAGGTGTCGGCGCATTCTGTTGACTCGCCAGTCGCCCTATTTTCATATCTACTCTGCCCTGTTTTGTTGCTAAGGAAGTGAATTGCGCTCCTATCATTTTGCACTCATTAGTATTCATGGAGGGCCAGGTCAGGTACCCCAGGAGTGATTGGTACTCATGAATAAGCCACTAGAGAACTTGCAGAAGAATTGTTACTCTAGTTTTGTTCAAGATTTCAATCTCAAGTGGACAGTCACCGCAGTGTATGGCTTGTAATTTTCAGAAGTTATTCAAAAGGTTACATTGGTTGGTTTTTTAAACTCTATTATTATGGAAATCAATTGCCAGATTTCTACCGCGGGTCCAGCTACTCCTGCCCACAGCTCCATCATTATTTATGCACCTCTATTTCCTCCTGAACTAAATTATTTGACTCCATTTTCATCATGTTGCCCCCACGAATGATTTCCCAGATAGGGCAGAATGCCATAGAAAAACATTAGGTTAACACTCTACATGGCTTTGAAGGGCTTGTTTTGAAATAGCTGCAGATAAATTGCCTTTCTGTTCAGCTATTAAATCAATTATTTTTCTGAGCGAAATGACTGTCGTGCAAACGGACAACATCAGTCTACATAGATGCTTCTTTACATTGTCACAAAGCTTTTCCTAATCTTTAAAAAGGTATTATAAACAGTAAAGGTGGATATAATAAAAAAAGATTTTTTTTAGTGCTTCTGTGCATACTATTTGCCTACCACTTCACTCCTTGGGAAAAGGGAATGCCAAGTTTTTTTGTAGGTTGTCAAGATCTGAAAACATTACACTCAACAGGCCATTCACATATGGCTCCCCTCCTACATCAAGTGCAGTTTTATTCCAA
>JAPZDZ010000016.1:3453470-3465135 GCA_029783805.1 Acanthurus tennentii | reverse complement strand
GCGCTGCGCCGGACTGCGCCGTTCACGAAAATCGCAAAGTGCGCCGGCCACACCCAGTTGGCGCGACGTAGGCGCAGAGCAGATGCGCCGCGCCTGCGCCTGGTCTACGAAATTAGAGCCATTTGTGTCATATGGTCATCTGTATGGTAACAGATTTTATTTTGCATCTCAAATGCGTAAATGTAGCCTTAACCCAAACCATGACACTTTCTAATACCAACCAAGTGTTTTTATTGCCTGAACGCTGGTACGTGTTCTGCATGCAGTTCTAAAGCCCACATGTATGTCATTTGTAGGCAGACTAAAGAGACCAGTGTTGTAATAGCCATCTTGCATAATAGTGAAAATAGAACAAGTCAGCCTTCAAGGAAAAGTTGAGAACAATCAAGATAAAACAGGTAATTCCAGACAGATATGAAACAAAAAAGTTTGGAGTCTAATAAGAAACCGAGCAATCTAGGAACTCAGGAAGTTATAGTCATAACAGTAAAAGACAGCTCTAGTGCACTAGAGAATGAAACTCAAAAAAATAATGGAGAAAGGTATCAGAAGATGAGAAAAAGGGAAAGGGGAGCTACAAGAAAACCTGAGTCATTTCATAGCTTTGAAGAAGGAAAAAATGTTCGAAAGAAATGAAAAAGAAAGTGTCAGTTGGGGTAGAGTTCTGCAAGGATCCCTTTAAATTTGTTGAAATTCGCTCACTTCACTGGAAAGAATAGTGGTAGACTGACAGCAACAAAGTAGGATACAAATCACTGCATGAAGCACACACAGACTGGGGAAGTCATTGAAAGTTCAGATGTTTTGTGATGCACCTGAACACAAAAAGGGATTTTAGCCAACCAACATGGAGAAAAGATGCAAAATGCAGTAAAGTACTGAAGAGATTGGCATCTCAAGGATCTGATATTTTCTGCTGGAAGGTTAACAGAAGTGCCCCAGGTGCTGAGAGAATTTTGTAAGGCTAATGAAAGAACAAGATGGTTTCTGATAATTGTGAAGACCAGGAGCATCTGCCATGCTGAAAGAGAATTGATCTCTTTTAACTAGTATGTTTTCTGTAGGTGCAAATAATGTGGAGGAGCATTAATAAATAACTTACTTATTTGGAAAAGTGTGATTCACTTTCCTGATATATTTGAACAAAATACAGAACCTTGCTCTCCGGATTATCCAGGCTAAAACATGCTGGGTAATAGACCAGGAAGATGCATTTGGCTCAGCACCATCCAGCTTTCTGTGGTAAATTTTGTGTTTTTTGTGTGTGTACCAAATGCTACCCAAAAAAAAATGTGTTAAAACCCATTTTCAAGACAAAATGTGCAAAATTTAATATGCCTCAGAACATTGGATTGGTACTTACCAAAGCATGACAGCGCCTGAAAATTGGTATCATGGCAGGGTGCACAATCTGCCCTGTGGCATTCCACAATGACAATGACAATGGAGGTAATCATTAGACCATCCAAGTGGCATCTTCTCGCAAAAAAGAACGCTTTTTTTCAAAACAGGCAGGCAAATATTAGACGCTGACTTTGCTCTAGTAAACAGGAGAAGCCAATTATGAGCCGAGAAAGATGGAACTTGGCCTGACAATTACACTAAATTGAGATTTGATTTTCGTTTAATTATTTAGTGCGACATTGCCTTCGTGTTAACTGTTTTCTGTTTTGGATCAGCATAATTTTGTCCTAATGTATCAGCAGTTACTGACCTTCAGTCAGATCCAGTCATTCAGTTGTGGTAATAATAGCTAGAAGCTGTTAACTTCTGTCATGTTGATTAGTCACATTTTTTCTGGCACTGACACTCATATTTTCACTACAAAGCTCTTATTAACTTTGTTGTTTTTCCAAAAGGTGACACAGCTGTCAATAAACACAACAGCAGGGCTATTTGAACTGCTGATAATAATTAAGATGTTCAATTCAGAAGGCTGGATCAGGCTACATGGAAGTGACAAAAGAAAGCATAGCACTGTAAACAGAGCATTTCACCAGGCAGGATGTGACAGTCATTAATTGGGCTTCATCCTTTTTCTAAAATGTTGTAAAAGAAAAAGTTGCCAAATCTATTGAAAACTTTCCGGTTGAGCTGAGAAAATGCCTTTGCTGCCTGAGAGTGCCACTGCATAATCCAGCCATCTCTAGTGAAATGCTGTTGATCTCTGGGAGAAATCTGTTGATGAGGAAGAAGTGTAGAGATCAGAACGAGAGTTGAGCAAGCAGTGATCTTTGAGACCTCGGGGACAGCCCGAATATGGCCATCGGAGGGTTAGGATCAATAAATCCTCCAGTCAGGACTAAAAGATGTGGTTGCTGGTGCCTAAAAAAAGAGAGACCTTTTAGTTGGAGAAAAATCCTTTTTGTTTACACTAAATCCCAGTTTGTATAACTGTAAATCAAGAAGGGGTCAGAATTTCTATCTAAAAGGGTCTGTTTAATAATGTTGTCAGACACTAAAAATAATAAATTGTAGCCTGAAAGTAGAAAAAAAAAGTTTTATTGGATATAGTTATTGCAGCCATTGCAGCCATGACAGTGACCCAGTGGAACAAGCTTTCAGTAAGAACCAGTCAATTGTAGATCAAAACATGTAAAAATAGGGTTCAGGTTTAAAAATACTGGCATTCCCCTTTCATGACGTCTATGGAAGACAAAGCGACCGTATGAATTGTCTCTAAATAAACACTAAACCTTTTGCAGCGGTTCTATTTAAAACTATTCTTTTATCCAGGGCTATCTTGTGATGTAATCTGAACTCAGACAGTCTGTGTAGATTCTGCTCCTGTAAATTCATTGTCTGCTAATCCACAGAGGATGCTAACCATGTCGTTCTTTGTATTCATTTCAACGTAACAGCTGCCGGCACCAAAGAAACATCTTTAGCTAGATAGAACATATTCTGTCAAAAAATTGTTTTACTTTATTCTAAGCAAAAGCAATGGATTTTTACCTGAGAGGCACTTGATTACTCTTTGTTTTCATACATCTCTGAGCAAACAAAAACCTTCTCTTCAGATTGTATAAACTGTTGTAACACCAGAGGATTTGTTCAACTCAGGAAGAATCAGCGACATTAAGCTTAATTTATCTACAAAAGACAGCAGAGGAATAGACTTTTGTCTCGTTATATACGATTCCCCTCAGGGAGTAAAGACTGACTGTAGAAGGACAGGCTCACCTGATGTGTGAGAGTAACATGAGAGGATATTGTTATCTGTGCTGATGCTTCTGTGCAGCCGAAGAACGCCAACAGGCAACAGCCTGTCTGGAGAGGAGCGGCAACCTTATCAGAACTTAAACAGACGACTGGCGTTTTCTAAAAATTTATTTTCACCTGATTTCCTGATCAAGACTGGCATTTCCATCAGGTGTTGCTGGATACATGCAAGTACGCGAGAGCCTGTGAGTGTGACGTATAGACTTGTGTGTGTGTGTGTGTGTGTGTGTGTGTGAGTAAGTGTATGTGTGTGGGTGAATGTTCATTTTATGGTAATCCAGGTAAAAAATTAGGGTGGCAGTTCGGGTGTTGTAATAACTGTTATTTTTGAAATACGTTTTGAGTCCTAATTAATAATTTCACAGAGCCTGCTGGCGCTTGCTTTGCAGAAGAACATCTGTCTGCGATTCAACCCTGGAGATGCTATTGTTCTGAGTAGTGTGTGTCGCTGGTGTGAGTGAAGATGTGTGTGTGTGTGTGTGTGTGCACGTTTGGCTCTTTCTAAAATGCCTCAATCTCTCTGCTTCAGTGCTTCCACTTTTCTAATTTTCACTTCCTCTCCCCTGCTCCTTCCTCCATTCCTTCTCTAATTACCTTTTCTTTACCGTCATTTTCCTACTTAGCATATGAATTGGACCCAGAGCGTCATGGGTCGTTCACTTATTATGTTTGCACGTGTATGGATGAAAGAGTATGGCTCTCATAATGAAATACACTGAGAAATGCATTATATTCAATTATAGCTGTGACTGCAACATGAGTTCAAAGTTGGTAAATATGTCTTATGTTTATACAATGTAATGTATATGACCTTGAATTCTAATTAGATACACAAAGGGATGTTTGCTGAAAACAAATGTAATTGCCGTGCTCTTGTTTCATTAAAGCTTCCGGGTGCCTTCTCTCTTCCTCGCTATCTGCTTTACTGTCTCCGTGTTCTTTACATGTTTGATGGTTTTTCAAACAAACACACATTTTTAGAAAACACTGTTTATTCCCTTTATATTCATAAATGGCAAAATGAAGGGCAGAGTTTTGTTTCATCTTATTTGCTGCTCGCCCATAAAAGGAAAACAAAGTGCCTATCATGACTGGAACGGGTTTATAGGGCTGATCTACTGAAAACTTACTGATAACATCACAGTGTAACTTATGTAGTGGCATATTTTTGCCCAATGTTCTATTGCTTTACATTTCTCATTTTAATACAGACTACAAATGTGGACTGTCATCTCAGCATTTATATAGTAAGAGGGAGAGTCTAACAGCCTCTGCAATAAAAACCAAAATAACCGGTGAAAACTGTGCTCCACAGGTGGTGCATGCTGGACTGGGTTGCATGTCAGCTAGCAGCATTTGTCAATTCCAATCACCACACTCTAATGGTTTATAGCCTCTCTGTCAACTGAAAAATCTCCAAATGAGGTGTTTTTTGAATTTTTCATATAAACTGAAGGTAAATGTTCATAATTCTCCTGTTTTTTAACTGAATATTGGTAAGAAAAACCCTTCTGGATTAGGGATTTATACTCTCATCTGACCAAGTTATCATTGGCTGGATCATTGATGGTGTTACTTGGCACTTTTATAGTTTACACTGGTGACAGGAGGGACGAATTCAGATCTGTTGTAAATAGTTTTTAAGAAATAGATATGTTGATTGTCAGTCAAAATTTCATTCTAATGCAATCAATCTGACTGTCAGACCTATGAGACAAAAATTCGCAAAACTCTGCTTTTACAACTTTGAACTCGTTCAAGCTAATAAAAGCTTTTCGGCCTAAATGATCCAACTATCACCCTGCTCGAAACTGACACCATGTCAAAGAACTAACACAAATCATAACGTTGGCTCATCCAGAGTTCACCTTTGGTTTTTTTGCGGTATTTTATGGTTTATTTTATAGGTTAGTGTGCTGAACCTGGTGTTAGCATGCTGTGTCCATAAGGTGTTGAAGTTTAATTGTTGTAATTTTGAACAACGGTCCAATAAAGCTGTATGAACATTGAGTCTCATTTTCAGCCTGTTAATTACTGATACTGCTTTTCTTGGAACTTTATACTGCAACTTTGCTATTGTAAAGAAGCCCATGATTCTGTGTATATGTGTCTGTGTGTGTTTGTGGAGGGGGAGCTATTAATAATTTATCTGATTGACATGCCCTGAAGGTCACAATATACTCACTTTTGAAAAATAATGCAAACTCCAGGAATTCTTGCGCTTGGCATTGTTCAACTTTGGTTAGCATAAAGGCTACAAGGTGGATTTGACCACAACTAAAGATAATGTGCATATTTATTTTTTTCCATCCCACATTGTTTGGTTTGAAGAGTAGGTAGAATTTCTGTGGTTGGAGAGAAACCTCTGTCATGACAGATGAAAATAATACTGTGTATGCTTGCAGTAATATTTAGGGATTTTATGTGTCAGAAGAACGTACAAGACAGAGAGAGAGAGAGAGAGTGGGGTTTTGAAGCTGATATATCACACCGTCTACTCTCTCAGATTACTCCCTTCTCACTTCGCATTTCTCACTCATTTCCTAATGAGCTTAATGGACTGAGAGCAGAGTCTCACCTCTTTAAACCTGATGAGGTCGGGCAGAAAATTGATCTGCCTGGAGGGCTGATATGTGCTCATGCAAAATTAGATAAATGCTATGTTCTTTTTCTTTTTCTCAGCCTTTTTTTTGTTGCTTAAAGAACAGCGGTTGCCGCAGTGTTGCAAAGTTAAAAGGCGTTTTCTGTTTTACAACAAAGCAATATCCTAGAATGACATAGAATTATGAAAGAATTACGATAGAAATGTAAAAACATGGGTGTTTGATCCTCAAAGTCCAACATCGCTGCTTTAAACCTTACAATAACTCACTCACTGTTTTTCTTATTCCTCTGAACAACTTGCTACAGTTTGTGTGGTCACAACCTGAGCTTTGAATGTTTTTCAACCGTGCAGCTCCTCACTGCTGGCCCTGTCAGTGCCTCTGTCTTCTCCGAGTTTTACTCCTAATCGATATTTTGTTTTATTTTTCCTCTGATGCCATCATTGTTCAAAAGGTCACTTCTTTAAAGAACACAGAAAAAAAGCTTTTCTTTTTCCAATTAACACTGACACTATTTTGAAGCTTTCGAGCTTTTTGGTTGCTACGTCAAAGTGAAATATTTGACCTATCAATTGAGAGACAGCCTGGAAATTAAGCATGAAATACGACACAAGTGGCGAAGGAAACTGTTGCTGTCAATCAATAAAATAAGCTGTGAGTGACAGCATTGTGATCATCAGCTAACAGCATGCGGCAAAGCAGCCTTTTTAAAAAGAATTCGAACACTTGGGATCTGCTTTTAGAGGCGCTACTTCTCAAATGGAAGGGGTTTTTTTTTATTATCAATAACAAGGTATCTTTGAGTATCATGGCTACAAACACACCATCTCACCACTGAAGACTTGTGGCAATTAGACAAGAAAGAGTGTGTGAGATCAGAGTTGTGAAGTCGAGTCTGCAGGCATGCAGGGGGAGCAGCGTGATCACAGCCTCTCGCTGGGGCTCTGTGGGTCTGACTCAAGGGGAGATATTAGATCACAGCGCCGGGGTTCCACCACCCTCCATGCCTGAGTTAAGTTGTAGACTCGACTTACGATTCCAAATAGAGAGACGCCATCTTCCATCAAACGCAGCCCCTGCCACTTGCTTTTGATGTAGCTTTCAGAAGCTATGACACCACTCACCTGGGTGATTCCTACCAAAACCAGACACATAGCACCCGAGCAATCATGTGAAAAACAATGAAAGAGGATGGACTGACAGAGAAAGTGGCAAAATATACATCTCTTGTTAAACATGTCAGTCATGTACAGAGAAAAGTAGGAGAGGTCAGAAAGCTGCCCTCTGCCGTGCCCCCCGTGCCCTCTGATTCTATGACACCACTCAAAATGTAAGAGAAGTGTATTATTATATATGTAGCGTGTGTGTGTGTGTGTGTGTGTTCATGTGAGACAATCCATGTATCACACTCCCCCCACACTTCAAATGGCAGTCGTCTTGTTGACATCCGTGCATTGCAGCCCTGGATACCTGAGAGAAGCCTGCATTGAGGACAGAAACAAGTTGTTTGTTTGTTGCCAAGGTATTGGTGGAGCACTGATTAAAGCTTTTGCCACCACGAGGAATGATCCATCAGGACTGTACATGAGCTATCAAAAACCTCAAAGCCAGCACTCGCTCTTTGCTTTTGTCTTCCATGAGTAGCAAGGCAGCGTATCAAATGGCTGACAAAACCTGCATAAAGGGGAATATTTTATTCACAGCTGTCAGCGGAAGGGAGGAGTGAGGCGGTGGGGATGGGGGGTGGGAGGAACCGCTGAATTTTCGAGACTGAGCCCCCAACATGGTGTCTGTTCCATGCAGACCCTGTGAGTGTGTTTTTAATGAGGAAACAAAAGCATGGGAGCAGGTGACATCTGAAGTGTCAGGACACACGAGATGGTGATATTTACAATATTCAGAGATCTCACTCTTGCTGTTCTCTCCTTCACATCTAAATCTGTTTTCTCTCATGTTGTTGCCGGGGTTGGAGTTCTTACAACATTTAACACATCAGTGATCATATTAGGATTTTACATGTTTGAAGCTGTTCAGTAAAACAGCAGAATCTTCTGTAAAGTTTACGCCATGATAATTAAAAAAAACTCTGCACAGCAAGATCGGTGGACTGTTTTCAGGAAACAAAGCTTGTTGAAAAAAACAGTATTGATCTGATTAAATTGTATTTTTTTTTGTGTGTGTGTTTTCAGGCATCACAGATAAAGATCCATTCATCCTCAGATTCTTTCTGCAGAAGAAGGAACATTTCTTTCAGTCCTGGCCACAACGAAATATTATCCTGTTACCTAAACAAGTACATGCAAAGAAAGAACAGAGCGTGGACACTAGAAATGCTGCAAGATCTCATTAATATAAAGAGCATGATAGAAACAAATATTTCTCTGAACTTGAATAACCTCAGTGTCATTGAAAAAAAAAAAAAACTTTGTGATTGACATGCCTGTGCTTCAGCAATTAGGTTCCTTTATCTCGATTAGCTGATAAATCCTTAAAGCTTGCAGTGGATCCTTCAACAGTGATTTCTACATTTGCTGCATCAACTTTTGACCTGTGTTAAATGTGTGAGGCCTTCCAGCCATTTGTGATAATTTCTGCCACACTGGGAATGAAGAACTTCTTTTAAATCAAAATGTGAGAAACCTTTGAAGAATGCAGTAGGACAGAGAGGCTGAGAGGAGTCTGGTGTTTTTTTTATTCTTCTGGTTGGTTAAACTGTACTGAGGATAGTTAATAATCACTGGTAAGCACAGGTTTGTTGATACAGCTCCATTCTATCTCCTCACTTTTTCCAAACAGCTGCGACCATTTTGAAAATGAATCTTCTCATTTTACAGTTAATAATATATTTGCAGATTCTGATTTTTTATGTCCCCCAGTCTAAGTTTGGAGAGCTTGTACAGTCAAGATGCTTAGTCACGTGGCATGTTATGTTTATGTCAAGCTGGCTAGATTTTTACATTTATGTTGTGTTGTTTTTCTGTGTTTCCTGTGTTATTTTGGTGACATTGTCTTGTCTGAGATCATATCTGATGTCCTGTGGAGTTCCCCTCCTGTGTGATATTTGCCCCACACAAATATGTTTCATTCTCCTCCTTTAGTTCTAGCATTTAAGTCCATGTCTTCCTTTCCTTCACAGCCGGTCTGTCTCTGCTTGCCAGTCTTATGTCTGTTTCTCCTTGTGTTTTCTTGATTTGTTATTAAGCCCACTGTTTATATATTTTTCTTGTTAAGTTTTTTTTTTCTTTTTGCCACTTTTCTTGCTTTTGTTTGCTTGTAATCAGCTTACCTTATTAAAGCTTGTTTTCTGTTTCATTTTCCTTGCATCACTGTGTTTTGCTTTTGGATTCCTTTTTGTTATCTTGACAAATTATGAGAGTGTAACAATAACGGACAGAAAGATAGAGGGAGAAGAAAGAGAAGGATGAAAAGTGCTGAGTGATGATGTGGACAATACAATTCATTATTAAAAAATAATGTAAAATAAATGAGACATGCTTAGGGAATGAGTATTAAGATAGAAAGTACAACGTTTACTAAATCTGAAGTGACTTTTGTTTAGAACCACACCCGCCTCCAGTCTTTTCACTTCGAAGACAGAAATACACTTTCAGATAAAGATAATTTTGTTGGTTGAACAGATACAGAAAGGGAAAACAATTTCTGTGCACTTCTTGTTTTTTTCATGACATGTAGCACAAACACGCGCTATGTTGCAAGCCAATGCAATAGATGTATTTTCACCTGTCTGATGATTGTCATTCTCTGAGCCTTATGCACCGCAAAATCCTCAACAATCTGCTTCTTTGTCTAAAAATAACCAGTCCTCTCAGCCTGTCTGTCCCACTGCACCCACCAAGTTTTCAAACATCTTGTTTTTAAGAAAGAGCTCTGCCATCCCAACGCAGCTTTGTCAGAAAAACAGCAGAAAAGCAGTAATTAATCAGTGATAAAAAGAGGTGATTGCCCCCTTTTTTCAGTCCACAGTAATATAAATGGAATTAAAGAAACATAAAAGTAAAAAACTTAAAACTAATGTACAAACATGTCAATCACGAGGGGTGTTTGTCTTCCTGAATGATAATGGGAATCTCTAGGTGAAATAAATTGTTTTTCATGCATTATTTGTGCCGTGCTGAATAACGTATTCAGAGCTGGTGCATCCCTAATGTCCTCTGCTGCACAGGAGTGACAGCCAGTACAAGAAACCAGTTTACTACAATATAACAAGCCACTGGGGCTTTAATAAGAATAATTGTGTGTGAAATAAATCATTTAACTCAGACACAAGCTCGTATTGGATTGAAAAATAAGCCAGTCAAACTTATTAGAGTTGAGTAAATTAGGGTAAATTTTAAGCTTCGGCAGCTTGAGCTTTGAATTTTGTTACATTTTGTCAGGTGTAGACTCAACCAAAGCCAAACTTTCCTTTACTTCATTGCACTGACATCAGAAAGTGTGGAGCTTTCTTTTATTCCATTTAGAGAAATGAATCGTGTCTTTAAATATGAGCCTAACCCATCCCTTTTGTACTAAATCCTTGTTACTGTAAATTACCTCCACTAATGTATTGGGTCTCTGCGCTTTGACAACACAGCTTCTCCCTATTCTTTTCATTTCTGCCATCGCTGCTCCTCCAGTTAGACGGTGCTGCTGAGAAAGAGGAAAAAGTTTTGTGCGACGAGCTGCCGGGAGATAAAAGGTGCTTTTATCGTCCATGAGCTGAGGAGCGGACACAGCTTCACTCAAGCAGCATTCACAACTGAGCCGTGTATCATATCAAAAGGAGAAAAGTGCTCAGACGTGTGTGACTGAACGTGTATGCAGGCGTAGCAACAGTGTTTGTATACAAATGCCTGACTCCCTAATCACTTTGAATATAATCTTTGGATTTGAATGGCGGTTGGTGACGGCTTTTCTTGAGGTGTCAGGCACCTACTGTCTCCCTGTGGACATGGCAGATTTGTTCATCTCACTATTTACAGAAGCTGTGATTGACAGACGGGTGTGGCAACATGTGTGTACGGGAGAGAAAGACACAAGAGGTTGTTGGTGAGCCAGCAGTGATTTGTGTGTGTGTGTGTGTGTGTGTTTGAGTAAGTGCACATGTGTGTAAGGGGGATTTATGAGTCAGGGACAAATGCGAGCGTGCCATGCTGACAGTCTCCATCACAGCGACCTGATGTGAAGGGACAGGTCGTGTCAGAACACAGGAGCAGCAGTTTCATCATCCAAAGGCCAGATGGGAGAGAAAAAAAAAAAAAAACCCACAAAGACACACACTTACACACACTGTCCCTGTGCACTGATTGGTAAATGAATGCATGGAAGGACACAGGTAATCCTGAGCTTTATCACGCAGACAAAAAAAATAAAAGCTATCAGATTTACATCAGTCAATCAGAGGCAGCATTCAGACTGAGTAGTCACCAATAGAGACGGCAGTCGCAGGATAATGTCACCTTTGTCATCAGAACAAGAGCGCTGCTTTTCTCTCCACAGGCAAACACAACCACATGATGCCATGACTGAGCAGTGGAGTTCCTGCTGTGTGTGCATACAGGTATGTTCAATGAGTACATAAGGCCACAGTGAGGCTTACAGGGTTTTTAAAATGGACAGAGTTATGCCATGATCTGCCATTTTTTTTAAAGGGCATCATAAAAAAAAGTGTTTTGTTATTATTTTGGTAAAACACCGAGACACATAGACATATTTAGTGTCATTAAATTAACTGGTGTGCAATGAATTCATGCAAGTTGTCAGTTTTTTCTATTTTTATCATTACAGAAAGTGAGATAAATGTTAGATTTAATATGCATCTCCTCTGAATGTAAACTCCA
>JAPZDZ010000016.1:3411290-3429611 GCA_029783805.1 Acanthurus tennentii | reverse complement strand
TGTGTGTATCCAAGTAAATAAACTGATAAGGATTATGATGCCTTTGATATAAGATTTGATTTCTTTTAAAGTTGTTTTTTCCCTTTATCATGATGATCAAATGGAGTTTCTGAACCCAATGTTCTATTTACATAATTGCTGGTAGAAATGTTTGAGGGGTGGGCAGTCATTAGCAAATACCATCAGTGCAGCTGATAGTCGTATCTTACAGGAATATGTTGGTAACTCATTAGTCATGGCTCCATTTTGACTCAGACATTGTAGTTTGTATAATTAAGATCATGACAGAGGAGGCTGTCATCACTGACATCATTGCAGGAGCTGTGAGCAGCTTCCACATACAGGTGAGTTTATGCTCTCTGTGTTGTTCTTTGGTCAGGTCCATCTGTGTTTTTGCACTATTCGGGGTGATTCTCTATGATTTCACTTATTTCCTTGATATCCATTTATCAATGCTTTGTTGTTTTCTTGAAATCACTCACTGCTTTTCTGCGTTATGTTTATTAATTACGTTTAGTTTCATCCTTGACCTGGATTTTTTTTTTACAGTCTTGACTAATCGTCAGGTGCGATCGTATGCACAGAAAAGTGGAACATTTTGAACATTATACCCAGCACTGCCTTACCGTCTCCTTCGCCCAGGGTGAAGTAGCCTTCCCCAGCCGGTGCGGGGCGTGTCTCTGTGGGCGGCCTCCTCGGTGCGGTGCCGCCACTGCTGCTGATGCCACTGTGTCTCCTACTCGAGTGGATGCAGGTGGAGATGCGTCAAAGCACCCACAAACACCCCGCAGCATCCACCAGAAACACGGCGAAGGGACCTTCACAATAAAAGCTCCGGTGATACACATCATCGTGAGAATTTTTCATTTGAAAAGAAGAATCAGGAGTTGCATTTTCTCGCCTCTGGCTGGCTTGACAGCAGGGATGCAGGTGGAGCGACTCGGCCAGGACCGTTCACATCTGTCTTGAAGGAGAGAGGGGGGGAAAGAATCCCTGCGTTCCGGTCTGCTCTGCGCTCTGGATAAAAAAAAAGAAAGAAAGAAAAGAAACATTAAAGCATCCAAGCTATAACCAGGGATATTAACAAACCTCCCTAAGTCTGGAGAATAATATCGGAGGGATTGCCGCAAAACACAAGTAAGGACTTTTCTCTTCTTTGCTGAGACTACATGCCTCTGTGGCTTTTCTTCTGGCTGTGTGGGTTTGTCACTCTCTGCGAATACTCTCTAAATTATCACAGGTGATGCCGTTTTTTTTGTTTTTTTAAATACGTTCACATAGTCCAATAATCAGCAATTGTTGGCTTTGTTTTGTTGAGAGGGAGCCAGTAGCAAACGATGCGTAATGGGTCAATATTTGGAGGAGATTTGGGAGGCGAGTGGATTTGAGGTCTGCTGTTTGTTTTCTGCGGCTCCGGGAGTAGACACGTTGAATCCGGTGTGGGGGAAATTACGGGCATATATGTTGTGATGCCACGCGTGACAGCAGCAGCAGCGGAGTGTGGGAATTCAGAGGGAAAATGTAACTATGTCAGTTTTTGTGCTGGATGTGTTTATGCGATATCCAGACGACTTGTGGGAGGTTATTGTTGCAGGATCAGACGCTCGTTAAGGTACCTTTGTAATTTAATAGCGTAGAACAATTAAACAGCGTTAATTGTAGGAGGTGAAACATGCTGTGTATCCCACTGATATTACATGTGGCCTTATTGTCTCACACACGCAGCCTGCTTACTTGTGCACGTACTTCTCCTTTACTACGAATCCCTGAATTGCACATTTGCTGGAATTTTATCCATAACTGAGTCGATCTGTGATTTTGGCACAGTCGACTGGGTTTATTATGATTTATCTACTATTTTCCAGAAATTTATCTTCAAACTGCCACTATAAAATTTTTATGACACGGAAAATTAGGCCACCGGAGGGTATACTTTCTTTACTGAACAGCTGCATTACAATTAGCGGCTGAAGGGCAGGATGGCTGTGATCTGACACGCTGTGGTGTTAATGGTTTCTCAGAAGTGTTTCGTTTGGGTAAATGTGACCAGCACAGTGAGTTAGAAAATGCGTTCGTGTACAGTAGATGAATATATGGGGCTCTACTCGTATATTGTGCCGACTATACTGCGACTGTATGCGACTCCTGCGCCACCGTGTCGCCAAACGCCCACTGGGGTGCGTAACGGTGTCTCTCCACAAAATCCCCGAGCGAGAGGATAAACAGCAAGTACTAAAAGTCAGTAGATCCCCGATTAGGGGATACAGCCGGGGTTATTTCTATCTATAATAATTAAACCAAGCTGAGGCTCCCGGTTCAGCGACGCAGAGGCGGATGGCAGTGACCACAGAGAGGAGGAGAGCAGACACCACCTACGGAGTGTCCCTGTAAACGCTAGTGGGAAAACTGACCTACTCTGTCTTTTTATACCGAAGCTGTGTCAATTTTTTTTCCACACTGAATATGAAACCGCTGGCTTTTCATTTTTCACAATATGTTTTCATCGATCACTTGTTTTAGACCACTTCCTCTTTTTTGTTGCTGGACATTGTGGCACGGTGGGAATGCTTTTACTCTGGAGGAAAATCGTTTTTAATTTCAAATATTTTTGCTGAATAACAATGACAGAAATACTTTTATGATGCTCACTGAAGTAAAGTTTGATAAATACGGAGAGGTGTACCAGCTCTGATTGACATATCTGAATTTATTGCTTAAAGATGTTTAGAAAGGAAACACAATACAGGAAGGATGATTTGCTGAAGCACACAGTGAGTTGTAGTGCTTACTGAGCCAGCTGTCCTCTTAATGCAAATTAATGCTAGAAATCAAGCAAGGTCATGTGACTGATTTCCTGGGTTCTCAGGCCAGAAATGTGTGGACTCAGAGCCAGGACCAAGGGCCACCGGAAAGGGTTTTGCTGACACCTGACCATTGGTCAAAAATCTATTTTTTCTCTCTTTGTCAGCAGGAAGCTTCATCATCATTCAACCAAAGAATTATGCTTCCAGAATTGCTCTTCCAGAGCACAATTTGGCATCCAGCTGTTCATTTCCAATTAGTTAAAAAAAAAACCTCTTTCACAAAAATGACTCCACCATCAACTCACTCTAACGACTTTAGTTTTGACAATGGCTTTGGAAATACCTAAATAGCTTCTCCCCTTTATAATACTACACACTGAGCAGACACTGCCAGCAGAAAATGGGCCCATACATGAATCCACTTTTGTTCTCAGAGCTTTCAGTGCACTTCATGAAAGGTGCTTAACATTGCCTTTGTGGGTTGAGATGACTTATAATAATTGCAAATTCCCCTGCAATTTGAATAATTTCTCCAGACCTTTTCATTGTTTGTTATGCAGTGAGTGCAAAAAGTGGATTTGAGGTCCTCTGCTTCTCTTTGTTTTCGCTCATCCCTCTGACATGAGTCTTCCAACAACTTCGCTGAATACAAATCTCCAGCTTTTCAACTCAAATGCCATCATTCTGGGTCAACACACAATCTGCATGCCACAGTGCTGCAGAAAAACAACACCTTTTCAAGTGCATAATGTGACTTATTTTAAAGGGTATGGTATTATGCTTTTTTCTACCAAAATAGCTCTCCTTCTTGAACTAGTTTCCTAACAAGATTCACAGTGCTTTCTGGCGAACCATCCTTCAAATCCACCAGGTTCAGCAGAACCGTTAGCTTCAGGGACATATGATGAAGGAGGGTGTGGCCCAGTGCACAATCTAAGTAAACAGTAGTGGCAAGATGGCAGATCCCTTTGACTAGCTGCAATATTTTGTCCTATTCTTGCAAAAATGTGTGGACCTAGTATTTATAGACAGAAAGAGGAGATGCTTTACATGCAAGACAAATGGCCTTGTCCATCTTCTGTTTCCAACCTGTTGAGTATGACACACCAGTCGATGAAGTCACAGTTTCCACTTTATGTAAAGGAAATCTGTTTTTTTGGTTAAATCAGGAAACCAACTTCTCAATAAACTCTGCTTTTGATTAAAAATACTGAATGATTTTAAATTAGTTGCATGAACCTGAGTGAAACCTGATCCCTGCATTGGTGAAAAAGGACTACATGTGAGTTTCTGTGTGTGTAATTTATAAACCCAGTTTGTTAGAGTTAATCTCAGTGATAGAGCTATATCTCATGTGACTTATAAGATATTCAGTCTCATGCTGGGTATATTTAGGCCAAGCGCAGCCCTCGAAGCAGCTGTCAGATTGGAAGCATCAGTCAGAAACTCTATCCGTTCACAGGTCAGTGTTTTGAGCAGCTGTCATTTTATCCTGACAGGGAGCCGAGGCACTGTCTTCTATCTCACCTCTATCAAAACATGGGCACTTACTCCATCCCCACACCCCTCCCCGCCCCGCCGTGCCCCTCCAGTTTACCATCACGGAGACAGAGGGAGCAAAATTGGAAGAGAAGAGAATCAAAATGGGTAATCTTCCTGTAATCCCTCGCACGGCGTCAAAGAGAGCAATCTGCCTCATTAACTCACTCTTCTGCCTTTCGCCGTCTGGCCCTCATCCATCTTCCCGTCCATCCGTCCACCATGCTGCTGCAGAGAGGGAGAGAAGAGAGGTTAAGGGGAGCTTAGGGGAGCTATAAAGAAGGCAGACACTTTCACTTGCATAAAAAAAGGGGAGGAAATGAAATAAGAAAATGAAAGATCTCTCTCTACTCCTCTTCACGCCCCCCGTTTCAGCTGTAGGGGCTGTGATGAGGGAAGACATGCCCTGTGTGCTCTTTCTCCCGCCTTTCTATCGCTTTTCTCCTTTGATTAAGCAGTAGCAGAGATGTGGAAAGGCCTATGAATGAGAGATTGGATGGAGGACCTCTCATTGTCTCTGAGTGACTGCATGGATGGATTTGTGTGAGAGAGAGAGAGAGCTGGTAGACGGATAACCAGGAGGGAGGAGAGAATACAGCATGACCTGTCGATCTGATCAAGTTACAACCTCCCTCCTGTGTGGCACAGGCTGGTAGGATATCTGTGTCTGGATTAGGACTAATGTAAGTCAGCCTGACAGAACATTTATTATTGAGAATTACAAAGTTTGTATATCTCTTGTCATTCTGATAGCTGCAGAGGGAAAAAAAAAAAGCAAAAGCAAAGCAAAAAGCAAAATTGTCAAGTGATGGCACCAGTTAAGTTCAAAGCTCTGCACTGCTTTTAACAACTCGCCTTTGGTCTTTCTAATTGAGAGAGAGTTGCGAGACTTGGGTGTTGAAAATCCTGGATCTGTGCCACATACTCTACTGTATTCCACAAAGATTGGGTCATGAATTCATTCAGAAGAGCTCGTAAGTACATCTGAATCTTTGATGAGGATTTATTCGTCTCTCAAATAGTTGAAAGTATTGTAATCCCGGCCCCCTTTTTTTCATATCTGAGTAACCCCCAAAAAGCAAGCACTGCCAATGAATTAATGAAGATGTTCTTTGTAGCCTCCAGTAAGAGCCTGATTTGAAATAATTGCATTACCATATTGCTTGCCTTTTAAGAGGCTCAAGTGAGAGCTTTGGTGCTACAGTCAGGCTGGAATTTCTACAAGGGATGATGGAGCAGAGAAGATGGGGTAGTATCAATAATAAAGAAATAACACAGTAATTTCAAGCCATTTTGTCATGTCTGCACCTTGTCCTTTTGTGGTCTCACCTCAAATGTCATCTCCATCAGGTGTCAAACCAAACTAGACCTGAGAGAACGCTTGGATTTTTCAGGGCTGGTTTTTGTTTCAGGTGTGGGACTTATCTCTTTAGCACCAGCCAGTGAGCTCTTTAACCTAAATTACTCCAGCGTAAAGGCAGCTGCTGTTCCTCAGAGTTAAAAATATCACCCCAGACTCTCTAACTCCCCACTTGGAAGGGCACGTTCCGGACAAAACAATCTGATGTACCCGCACGGCTGATGATGATGATGGAGCATGTTCACCTGCGACCTGACGACCGTCTTTTCCTCTCAGACTCAGTAATATAAACACTGTGGGTTTTTGCCTCATAAGTGTTCCAAGTCTAATTTGGCTTTTTATCATCATCGTGAGCAAGATTGGCCCCATTTTTATCTGTATCCATCCATTCCAGGGTATGCTAACATGTGGTTAACCGTGAAAGGATCTTATTTCAAAGTGGAGCAGGTTGCATAACAGGGATATGGGACACAAAAACCCCACACAAGAGTTTTATGCTCATAATTGAAGAGTGGGTGTTAGTAACTAATCCTTATGCTGTGGGATATCACTCATCCACACTATTTCTAGTTTTGCATAATTATGCAATTTGTTTGCATAACACTTGCATATCTAACTACACAATAGCCTTTGCTTCCAAAGACAAGTGCCGGACATTACCATCAGTCACTTACTCACTATTTGGACAGAATCTTATGCAATCAAATGCAAGCTAATCCATGATAGGCCTGCTTTGTTTTCCTGTGCAGGAATGTTTAATTAATTCATCCTATGGTCAACAAAGCATATTATATGACTGTTTGCCCACTGGAACAATATGCATAATTTTTAAAGATGCAGAGAATGTTGGTCAAAGGAAAGTTCAGTCAGCACTTTGAATATAAATGTGCTTGTGTTACCCTTCACTGATTTGTGTATGAGTCACTCATGAGCTTTAGAGCCACGGACATACAGCTGGATGAGCTTCCTCAGGTGCCCTTTTAACAATTGTAGTGCCTCTGTGTTTTTTTTTTTTCTTTTGAACTCCTTGAATGAAAAGCAAGTATTGCCCTCAGTCAAGCACTCTTAAGAGAACTGTTTTGCTCTGCCACAGTTTATTCATCTCCTAGAAATTCCCAAGACCTTTGTTCATCCTATTATAGATGAATATATATTCAGAGAGCAACCTCTGTAGCCAGATCAGCACCAGGTGTCCAACTTGAGCTACACATGCTTAAAAATTCAACAGGCTCACAACTCTACCTCTAGCTGCATTTTGACATATAGCTTTTTCCACTAACAGAATGCTCCTGTTCCTTACTCTCTATTCACTGGCTGAAATTGCGTCTTGATTGTCCCCACCTGTAGGAAGGATAGGCTGAGCGTCAGGGGCCACTCAGGAGCTGATGGGGGTCATGATACTGAGATAGTGTCTACTGGTGCGGCCGCGGCCACACTCAGCCTCAGCACGACAGCGCTTTTCCCAGCCATGCGCTGGAGAGGAATGGCTATTCTGTGCTACAATGGCCACTTCACTGCAGAGAGGGAGAGGCTTTGGCGGGGCACAATGGGTCCTTTTAGAGAGGTGCTGCTGCCGCTGCCAGGCCTGCATTGGGTTTGTGCAGTCAGCGTACCTTCATCAGGCTTCTCTTGTCACTGATACGATGGCGCTCTGGTTGCAGTCAGCCACAGGGCAAAGTGTGGGAATAGCCACCATTTATCCCATAGAACTCTCACATCGAGCGCTCTCAGCAGCCAAGGACGTAGGTTGAGCAGGCAGGGTCAAACAATTACCCAGCACTATTCTCTCAGTTGTAATGAGGCACGGATAGAGAGGCGCAATTGAGTGATGACTGCTGACACCATTTTGTGATTCAAAGGAGCAACACAAAAATTAAATGGGCACTAAAATTCAATCACATTTAGCTTTATTGTGTTTTTATAGTTGTCATGTATCTTGCTATCTTTGTTTTTGTGTGTGTGTGTTTGTTTGCATGGTGGAAAATTAATTCTATGGTAGCTACAGTGTTAAGCTTTATTTGCACCATATGTCCTACTTCAAACTTCAGTTGTAATGGCTTCTGCAGCTTTGATGCAGATTTTCTTTCTTTTGCCATTTTCCTGTTTGGAAGGGGCAAATGAGGTCTGTGTCACATTTGTGGAGATCTGCCACTTCAGCTGCTGCGTTCCCGGTTTGAAGGGGAAAAGTAGAGGCACGAAGGCTGAATATGTCAGAGTGACAGTAAGAGGAAAGGAGGGGGAGGAGGAAAGGAGAGAGAGGGATAACAGAGTCCCAGTTCATCCGTTCCTCCCTCCATCTTAGTCCGGTCGTCTCAAACCATCCATCCATCCAGATAGCTTTGGTGAAACTTGCTGACTAACTACTCTAATGCAGTACAGGCTTTTCTTTAGTCTTTTGAATCAAGTACCTCTCCTGACTTGGACATTTTTAGCTGCTCAGTGTGAAGTCACACAGTTGAATAAGTTTTTCTCCTCTCCTTTTTGATTATGTATCAGGAATCTATTAATTTTTTTTGTCCTTCTTATTTACAAACCATGCAAAACTACCATTTCCTATAGCCACATTTTCTACATTATAGTTAGAACATATTTAAGGTAATATCATTGCTAATATATAAAAAAGGCATAATACTGATGCACTAAATGACTGATGAAGTGCGACATTACATCAAATGTGTATTTCTAGATACACCAACAAAAATTTGTTTAACAAAAGAAAGCAATGAGATACAATGAGCAGCTGTAGTTATGTTGAGTGAATCACCATCAAGTACAGCACACAATGCTACTGACATCACTGATGCTAAGTTGTATAGTATCTATTTGTCATACAATCTAAATATCATTATTTCCATTATTGTTATAAATAATCTATGTTTTAGAACACTCCTGGTTTAGTTCTAACAGTATGACAATGTCCGTAGCAGAAGCCCGACTATACATGGCTCAGAAATGAAAGAAGGCCAGATCTGATAGTTTTGGGATCAGAGCCACTCTTCCTATCAGTGGTGTTAATTGTAGAGGTTTAGCACTTAACACATTTCCAAGTATCTCTCTCTCTCTCTGTTTCTGTTTTTAGCCATCTCTATCCGCTTCCAAATGTAGCAGTCCAGGTTTTATCACTGTTTTCCCTCTCATCCAAGCTGGTGTGACATACCGTTTGGCCTGGGTGTTTGGGGGCTGGCATGTATGGTGACTTGTAACTCCCACTCGACACTGCGTCCCTGGAATAACTCTGTGATTTGACATGGCCCTTGGTGTACCGCAAGCTGTAGCATGTGGGAGACAGGAAGTGTGTGTATGAGTGTGTGCGTGTGTGTCACAGATGGTATTAGCAGTAGACATGCTAGGGCCTGTTTTGACAGAGTGGATCCCTGGGAATGTATAAGGGATTTCTCCCACTGCTGTGGCCTGTCAGTCGGTCACCCTATTTTAGTTTCCTGAAGTGGAGGACACATTACAAGATTTCCTGACATTTTCCTGAGCAAAGTTAGCATAAAGCTGCAGACAACACTAGCTGAAATGTCTTGAGTACAATAAAACTCCTACCTCCAACTACGTCTGGGAGGATAACAAATGTATCACTACACAATAACTGTGACCTACAAAATTTATGATAATAATAATAATAGTGATGATGTGATATCAATTAAAAATTTAAAAAAAAACTAATAAGATTTGCGTTTATGTTTTGTGGGTTTGTTGTGTTTTTTTTCTTTTTGGCAAATAAAATAAAGGTGGAGAGAGAGTCTGTAACCTCTACACAAAAGAACAATTACACTTAATGCTGGTTGTCAGGAAACATAATATGAAAAAAAAGACATTAGGGTGCATTGCCCCCACCCACTATGGTGATAATGCAGCCAGTGCAGCCACCTCATAGCAAGACTTGAAAAAACAGGGAGATGATTTAAGAGGTGCTGTATTATAGTATTCACACAGTTGTATCGTGTTTGTATTATTAACACAGCATTAATATTTCATTTTAAAATATCACGGTTGTCGTCAGCCTCTACCTCAGACTCTTACCTTAGATGAATAATTCTGAAGTATGAAATTACTCAGTGCCACATTTTTTCCATTGAAGTTTACCGCAACAATTGGCTCTGCAAAAGAAAAGACAAGCAATAAGATTTGTGTACTGTAAATCAGAACACAAGCACATTCAATATAACCTTTACGGTACACATAAAAAAAAAAGATACACCAGAAAATACACCAGAAATACAGTTGGGTCTGCCATACAGGAGAAAAGAAAAAAATAAGTGTCATCAGAGTGAATAGCCTCCGGGCTGACAGAGAATCAGAGAAGGATTCTAACATAGAAAATAAGAAAAAACAGAGAAGAGAGACAGAAGAAAGACAAACATAGGCAGACCACAGGAGCCCAGCCGACCTCTGAGGTCTTCCAAAACACTAATGCTGTGTTGAAAGTCTGCCCCACCAAAGCCCTATCAAACTTCTTCAGAGCATTATCGATCCAAAGCTTTCTCTCTCTTGCCAAGCCATTTTCTCCAAGGATGCTGCTATCTGCAAGGCGGGCACTTTGCTCCAGTTACCCACTATTCACTTGCTAACCCTGCTCTGTGAATCTATAAGACTTAGTCACACCTGTGTGGCCCGGAGCAAGTCAGTGAGGAAGGAGAGTGAGTGTGTTGTTTTCTTCTCTAACATTAACATCTCCATCTTCCTCTCACTGGTAAATCCTCTTTGTGTTCTCAGGGAGGGAAGAAACAGGAATAAAATCCCTGTATTCTCACAATACAGTGGTTTTTTCATTGTTTCCATTGATTTGCAAAATGATTTCATCAGCACTTAATCCAGCAAATAATCCATTATTAATGGCAGAGGGTCTCATGTTTATGATATCTGAATGTATTGAATATAAATGTGAGGCTGGACATTTCCATTGGGATATTTTATTCTTTCCGTGCTCCGGCTACATTACTATTTAACTACCATGGTGAAGGATTTCTCAGAAAATGACCGTATAACTTCATACTACACTTGTACAGTATTCAAAGAGCCACGCGATGTCTTAAGAGCTCAGTTTCTACTATGACATGTGAGTCAGGGAGGGAAACAAACACTTAGAACTGATTTGAGCCGAGCAGAGATATCCTGGGGCAAACAGCAAAGAATGGGCAACATAAAGATGATGACATGAGTAGCAACCTCTTGGAATCCAGAAAACCCTGTAAACAACTGCTGAAATGAGGTGTTGTGAATCACAGATATAAATGAAAGAACCATTTTTATAAGCATGATTTTTTTTTTCCATTATTAAATTAATGATGTTTAGAATGTTTGGATGTAGGAAAAATATTCAAAAACATGACTTTTATGATTTGAATTTAAAAAGCAAAAACCAATTGGAGTTCAGTAGGCCATGTGTCCACCCAGTCCGCTTTACAGAACATTTACTTTGATATCCAAGTGAAGGAGAAAACTGTTAAGTTGAATACTTGAAAAGTAAATTCCTAGCTTATGGCCCAAGGCTATTAACTTGCCAGGCCTGAATGAGTGAAGTGGAGACAAAAAAGGAGATTCTCAACAAAACATTACTGACCTAAATGATTCATTTATAAAGAAAATCTGACCTTCACCAAAAAAATTTAATATCTATACAATACTCCCACACTTTTCTAACAATCATTTTTCTATTTATCTTTACTTTATGCTGCACTTTCCACTACAGTTAAACGTTGAGTGCCAGCTCTGAGAATTTCCGTGACCTTCCTTGATGTTATTAAGCGCTTTAGGCACATTTCACAACGTTCGCCACCTCTAGCCTCTCCGGTTCAGAGCAAAGGAGTTGAACCAGAAACAATGGGTGCAAGATGCACTGTGGGATAGACTGCGAGGACTCCATGACCATCAAGGAAGGACATGCTTTGTGCACACGGTCCATTGGCACACATCAGCACATACTTCACAGACAGCTCCCGGCACTGCTGCTGTATTGTGACTGCTGTGAGTTCAGCACCTTGGACAGTTCTCTACCTGCATGCATTGATTCATCTCTCCCACGCGGATCCATCTGTCTCACAAAGCCAGACTAGTGGGTTAGTCAGCTCGCCTTGGATTGAACACTTACTTCCCTTTTTACACAAAGATATCTCACTTTTAACTGCAGCTGACCACCCTGGTTAACTGCTCAGCAAACTGAAGCCGCACTAAAACCAAATTAATGCTCTTAACATTTTTAGATAATTCGCTCTCTCTGGCTGTAAGACATGGTGTTTAACAAATAGCAGGTGGATGTTAGTTGAGCTCAGATATCAATAATGAATTAAATTTAGACTATTAATTGTGTTACAAAACTCCCACCATCGATTGGTCCAGTGTAAACTGTTGCACTCGAATTTCATCATTGCAGCTTTGGAGAACATGAAACCAACTTTTTAAATAGAAATCTTTATACAGTCAATACACAGCACACTGTTAATAGAAAGCAAAGAGTGTCCTTTGTTTTCTGATATGGCTGCTCTGCTAAGCCTTTTTATTTGTGCATTTACACTTTCTGTATTAAACTTATAGCCACCATCTGTGGCCTTGGCAATAGAAGCAGTATTTTCTTTTCACTGTTATATTGTTCTTTGTCGCTCACACTGAATAACCATTTTCATTCTTAATCTTTTGTATTCTAGATTATTTTACATCTTGAAAATGATGTCAGTATATAACAAGGTCAGAGATGGGTTTTGTAGTCTATAAATGTTATTGCCTTCCAATAGTTTCACAACCTAAAAATGTATTTGGCTTTTCGAGAAAAATAAACTTCTTCAAATCTGCAGTAACATAAGACTCAACACAGATCTAATAATAACAACTTGATTTTATATAGCACCTTTCAGGAGACCCAAGGATGCAATCCACAGTTGTAAGTGCCACCAACTACTATCCAAAGCATAGCATAACACAACATTATGGGCTGAGCCCACCAGACCACAGTTTTGCAAGGGTTTTTATTTTACTTCAATCTTTAGTTTTTGTAGTGTTTATACATGCATTGTATTTACAAAAAAGTGTGCAAAAAATTTGTTATCACTGCTTTTTTTTCCCCCTTATTTCTACAGTTTTGGATTTGGTTCCCTAGAATTACTAAAAGGTGGTTCATTCTGTCTGTGAAGAGGAATATTCAGTCAGCAGCCTTGTTAATAGCAGCAGGGAAACTCAGTTGCATATTATCAAAGATATAAGTAAACAGTCTGACAGTGGCGTACTCCCTGCATGCGAATGTAACCAGTGCTGAAAGGAGTTGCTGTTGATTCATTACCTTGGACAGTTCCTCTCCTCAGCCCACTCTGTCTCCACTCTCTCATCTCCTCTTTAAACCAGCCAAATGCTTCTGAGGGAGCGAGTAGATTTCAGCACCATGGACAGCTCCAGATCCTAGACTGCTTTTCTCTGTAGCACAGAGGGGCTGTTCTTTCAGCACCTACATCTACACACTTCCCAGTCCTTTCTGTATTCTTGTATGGGTCAGTGTTTGTGTTGATTAGGCTACTTTTGGGGTCACAATAAATGGGGAATGGCTCATGTGTTTGGTGACAGAAGCTATCCTCATGCAAGTTATGGTCATATTATGGTTAGGTTTGGGATTTGGATTGCCTACCTGGCTTCCTTTGATGGATTAGATGTGTGTATGTGTTACAATTTGTGTGTGTGTGTGTGTGTGTATGTGTGTGTGTTGCGGGGGCTTGAACTACAGACATTTGAACTGTGCTCCAGTCTTTTTCACCCTCTCTGTCCTTTCCGATGGCGCTTATATTTTTACTTAAAAAGTAAATGTTCTTAAAGTAATTCATGGGAAGTCTTAGGCTATAAAGGCTGTGTGTGCACCCACACATGTGTATTTGTGTGCTTGTGGGTTGCCCAAGCTGTCCATTTTATTAATTATTGACTTTGGTGAAGTCAGTGGGAAAGGCTTGTGGCCCCTTGTGGGATAACACCATGATTATGTCAGATTTACAGGCCTCAGCCCTCCTGGTGATGCTTGTTCAGGACTTTGTCCTCTCCATCGACTCCTTTTCACCACACTCCTCTTTTCTCTTTCACCCCACTCTTGCTCTTCAGTGAGCATTCCTTTCTCTTTTTTTGTCCCTTTTTTCAAATTACCAAGCCAGACTGTAGAACAGCATAATAAAGGTTTAGGGTGAGAACTGCTGACTGGAACCCTTTGATGTTTGGGCGGCTGGTATTGCGTCAGGTCATGGTATAAATGTAGCGATGAGGTCAGGCAGTCTGAGCCGCAGCCTCTAAGTGCACTTAAAGTAGCTGTGGAACATCTATGTAAGCTCTTTTGAGGTGCATAAATTTTGTCTGAAGACATGTGCAACGTTTTTCTGTGAAGGAAATCCTGCGGTGATTTATGGAGTATCATAGGATAACTGTTGTACTCAGTGTGCAGCTGCAGTATAGCACCATGTTCCTGTGTAAGTGTTCAGGAATGCATCTAAGTAGATTACATTGCATTAAATTAGAAAATGCTCCAAGCATACATTAAATACGTTTATTGATTAAATACATTTAGCATAAAAAACATGGTTTATTAACAATGCTAATTTGAGCATAAACAAACAACTACATGTCCTTTAGTAAAAAGTTTTGTATGCATATGAATGCATAAGGCTATTAGTATATGTGTATACATTTTGTGCATACGTGCCCTGTTGATGTCCCCCTGCACCACCTGTGACCTAGGGAAGGGTAAAGTCAGTGTGCTGATGAGGCAGCTGATGCCTTTCCCATCCCTGCAGATGGCCCTGATAGGCCACGGCATGGCACATGGACAGATGCTAGGTGTCACAGCAACGAGTGGGGAGGCAAGGGAGGACTGGAGGTGGTTTTTAGGTTTGTGTGTGTGCTTTGTGCGCTCAAGAATGCAAACTGTCTTCTTACCTTCTCTTCTGTTTCTTTCTTTGAAAGCAGTTACACACAGCACAGAGGGTAGTGAGAGGCATGGACAGCTTTAAAACAAAGTTATATCGGGCTTGTTTGTTGTGTTAGAGGGGAATGGTGAATTAAATGCTGGGGAAATTAGGCAAATATAAAAGGGGAATGATGACAATAGAAAGAAACGAGGAGAGAATAGGGGAAAGGTAAAAGAAGAAGAGAGAGAAAATTTTCCTCTTTCCACTTAACACAGTAAGAGTCTTCCGGACAAAGGCAGACAGAGACAGAGAGGAAATGAGGGTTGGTGAGGGTGCAGAGAGCAACCTGTGGCTTGACATTGGCTCACCTTGGCTGTCAGTCAGTTGGAAGGAGGGGTTATCTGCCTCCCCCTGGTCCACTCCCTGCTGTTTTAATGAATTTACTTAGGCCTTGGGAATGGCTAATGCACTTGTTTATGGAGATAGGAAAACAGGTGGCTGCAAAATTCACCTCTAGTAGTTGTTTCCCAGGGGGAACCAAATTGTGCTGCAGGCTGGTGCTCATGTGCAATTTGGTTACCATTTTGTAGGTTTGAATCCAAATCATGACCTCTGGTATGTGTCCCTCGAGTTCTCCCTTACATTTCCTTGCCCACAGTAGTGTGTTATACACTGCATCAGTGTACTGTTTGATTTTCTGTCCAATTTTCTGTAAGTGCTATAACAAATTCCAGCCCCAAATCACAGGTTAATGAAGAGAACAGTCCCATGATAATATTAATACCCATACAAATTTGTCATGTTGAGGTTTTTCCTTTCCACTCTGTTTGTCTGCCTCCTTGGTTGGCCTGTTGCCACCAAACTATCTCATTCTTCCTTCATATGCTTAACTGACTGTGCTGCATTGAATAGGCAGCCCATGAACTCAGGGGGAAGTATCCACAGAGAGAGGGGATGGTGCAAGCTGCAGGGTGTGGGAGCTGTTGGTCCATTGTGGGAAGTGATGTGTAGGAGTGAGGAAAATGCAGCTATCATCCATTCCTATTAGAAGAGAGGAAAGAGGAGAGAATGAGTAGGGCCTATAGGGAGAAATGGAAAAGAGACAAAAGTCACAAAGTGCTAAGAGGGCAAGGAATATGCCTCTAGAAGCAGCATGAACGGGAACATATCACTCAAAGTCATGTTCATGCCAAGAATGAGGGCAGACAGAGGAAGAGAGAAAAAGAGAGACTACAGAGCAGTGTTGAAGTGCAATGTTAAATGCTAAACATGCTTCTGCTTACTGTAGAGCATGGCTCCCTCAACCCTTCGGGCCTTTTCCTTGCCTTAGACTCCTGAGAAGGGAAGGATTTTGGGAGCAGAGGACTGGGTATGTCAGAGGCAGCTGTAGGCTGCTTGCCTGGCTGAAATTGCTCAGAGATCCAACTCCCTTGCTGGTTAGCTTAGCTCAGTTCAGCAAAAAAAAATGGCATGTAGCCAATTACTTTTTTTTTTCCTTACCAAGTTTTTTCTCTTTTGCACAGTGGAGCACTTACAACATGCAATGATTCAAGTTGAGTGATGAAACTGACAAGATTGACTCTGACAAGATAGACTGATAGCCCAGTATTGCCAGAGGAAGTCTAAGAATATATCAGAATTGCAGAATTATTGACAGATTTTTCTCAATTCTGGGTTACTGCATCCAGTATGTTCATGTGTTACTGGAAACGAAATAAAGAGATTGCTCATCTCTTTGGTGATCATGGACATCTAATGTGGAATTAATTCAACATGTTTTTCTTTTTTTTTTTTTTTAATGTTATCATTTACACTGAACATGAAACGAGAGAGAAGTTATTGCTATTTTAGAGCCAGTGAAGGTTAAATTACAGGAGGCATGATTGTGCACCTAAAAGTCTATGAGAATAAACCTTTTACTGCCTTTTATTTTCCTTAGCACAGGTGCAAAATATGGTGTAATGCTGCATAACTAGCCTGGTGTCTGAAAACAAGCTGGGACTGGGGATGACCATTGTGAGTGTTTTAGAAATCTGGCTAGTAGCTATGCTGGTAGAGTCTCTCAAAATATGTGTCCAAGTTTCAGTTCTGGCCTTGCTTGTTAGCATAGAATGTCTATGAAAAGAAACTTGCTGCATAAAGCAGCTATTGGAAGAATGCAATATTGTTATTTTGAACTCTTGCTCCTCTTTCCATTTCACAGTTTGTACATCCTCAACTCTCTTCCTTTCAATTTTACACAACTTAGTCCCTCTCATCTAAGATGAAAGCACAGGAGGCTAAAGAAGACACGTAGAGAAAGGAGTAGAGGCAGTAGGCATTTCAGACATGCAGAAACCTTGAACTGGAGCTGTTTGGTTAAGCAGTGATAGTTAAGTATGGCATGAGGCACAGCTGCAACATCTGCCTATTGTGCCATTACAGCCTTTAATGATCTCTTTTAGTTGAGCATAACAGTGTTAATGCAAGATATTCACTTTTGTATACACACACACATACGTATACATGAAGACCTGATATTAACAGGCATCTTGAGCGATCTGATCATAAGTGGACTTCTTGAAATATGTGCGTTCACACCTGGCATTGCGATGCATCCCAATGTGCATCTTGAATGACCACTTGTGGTCTGTTCTCACATCCCCACTCTATATGCAAATAAACTCCCACATCTTTCTGTTTGGAAGAACCCGGTGCTTGTGGTTTTTAATAAGAGGACCAACAGTAGTAGCCAACAGGCTAGAACAAATGAATGCGTTTTTACACAAAGAGAGAAATAGGCTTAAGTTAATGCTTAACATTTGCTGAATTTAGAACACAGAATTTGTAGTGAACAGCATTTAAAAAGTTTCTCCCCTCACAACACAAAGTAAAATAGTGCAGTTTTTAAGAGTCTTCGGGTGACAATGAAGTAGCCTATATTTACTGGATGTGTGGAGCTTGACTTGTTTACCTTTATAATGTGTTGTCCTTTTCCTAAATTTAGTTTAAGTGATGAAATTAATTTTTTACAATGTTTTTGAATGGCTGCTTAATGATTAAAGATTCTAGACACAGAGTAGCTTGCATAACAAGACGTCTCTCCATGGCGCTGTGTAAGTAGCCAACAGGCCAATATAAACTGACATATTTCACAAGTAAAGAGTCAGCTTAATGTGTATTTAATGCAAAATTTAAAAGAAGACAACACAATTAAGAATTTCCCTAAGTTCTTTTGTAAAGTTTATTAGGTTTCACTGGACAACTCTTAAAAATTGAAAAACTTAGGTTGAAATTGGAACGTAAGATGCGCTGAAGATACATTTGGTGCATCACAACTGTATGAAATTTGTCCAGTTGTGTTCTGATCTACCAGGACTAATATTAATACTAGGAGTGCACAGGCTTGCCTTGTGATGCCACACAGATAGTTAAGGACATAGGTTTTATTGTAAGTGTGTATTGTATCTTAAATAAGTAACAGAATTTATAAATTCAAAAAGAAAAGTCCTACTTCTGCAATTATTTGTGTATTCCAGCTGTGTGTCATACCTCTTATGTACTACACTCACTGCAAAAAGACTTCTGCAAATAAAACAGCTGTGCATTTTAGCTCATACCTCCTTTGTCAGGCCACCTCTCTTTTGGCTCTTTCTCCTCCAGTCTAGGATAGAGAAAACCTTTAACAGTTGACATCAATTTCTGGCCATAGGCATGAGGAAGGAGGAGAGAGGAGAGAGGGGACAAGGAGGCACAAAACAAA
>JAPZDZ010000016.1:3395599-3411190 GCA_029783805.1 Acanthurus tennentii | reverse complement strand
CAGTTGACATCAATTTCTGGCCATAGGCATGAGGAAGGAGGAGAGAGGAGAGAGGGGACAAGGAGGCACAAAACAAAGCAGTGAGAGGAGTCCTTCTCTGCCTGGCCTGCTTTCTGCCATCTTCATCTCCCTGTGGAGTTAAAACAAGTTTGTCTGAAGAAAGCTTTACAAGGAAAAACTTTAATACACTACCCTTGTACATGTTAAAAAAATGTTTGTGAATGTATGAAGTTGCCCTCTATATTTTGCACTTTTGATCAAATTTCTTTCTTGGTTTGAAATTAAACAGTTGCTCACATTCACTTATACTTACTTGTTGTGAATGTTTATTTGAATGCATAAAACATAAAAGTAGTTGAGTAGTTCTGAGTACACATTTTTCTTTCCCTTTTCAGGGAAGACCTACTCTACTTATGCCCACGATCGTATTTGACAATAATATTCTTTTCTAACCTTAACCATGGACCAATATGCGAACATCAACCAGGTTAGGGACACTGGCCAATCAGAGGTAGAGCAGGTATTCACAGAGTAGATGTTTTGGGTTGAGGGGGAAGGCGGGGAGGGGGACATGTGGCGCGTGCGGTCATGCCTGCACCTGGCGCCTCGGGGTCGACCAGTTTGGTTAGTTCGGTGATGTTGGGAGGAGGCTACAATGTAATGAAAATGGAGATAAATTATGCTAATATGGAGGATGCTGCGAACAGTTTTGTTTGTTTATTTGTTTGTTTGTCTTAAAACGTGTATTTCCGGCGGTCGGCTCACAAAAGCCAAAAATTGGATGTTGGAGTTAATGTTGCCAAATTGCTAGCTTAATTTTCATGTCCATGGAAGCGCTCGAGGATAGCAGAGAGCACACCTCAGACTGGTGAGTTTTTATTTTATTTAGTTGTCTTTTAAGCGCTGTTATTTGGTTTATTGCAAGCATGGAGAAAAAAAACATATGTTTTTTTGGTTAAATGGCTCAGTTCACTTTAATTATAAATGGTTGAGGCACTTAGGTTGTAACAACAACAACAAATAATGTCCCTAGCAGTAATAACGAGTTTCGTTTTTCTTCTTTTTTCGAATAAACAAGATTTGTTGACTTGCATGACCAACCTTTAGGCCTTATTTCTACAATTTTTAATACTTGTTTTTCACATTTTCGTAAGTGGTGCAAAAACTTAAGCGTGTTGCACAGCGAAATGTTTCAGGCTTTGGCAAAGTGGACACACAGGTGTTTTAATTAGTCGCTGCGCAGCTGGAGTGAGGCTGGTTCTACATTGGCAATGAAGAGCTAGTTTCAACAGAAGTATCAGTTAAACGCCAGTAAAGCAGTCTGTGTACGCTGTCACACTCCCGAAAAGACGTGTAAACACTTCTAATAATAACAAATAAGAACCGTTTTTTTCCAGTGAGAGTGTTGCTTGGTGTTGTACTATTTTGTTGGTCTAGAGATATGTCAGGTGGTAGGTGCTGTTTAGTCCTTTGTATTATTCTCGAAGAAACAACAACCTCAACAAGTAGTACCCTTTCTATGAGTCATAAAATCTGTAGTAACCTGCAATGGGCTTAATTTTTATGACAGCAGTCAATTTGTAAAGGTGCAGTAGGTGTCATTGTTTATGTCTGGTGATTTTTTTTTATTTTCAAGGAAAACTCTTGAGTGCTCAGCACTGCAGTGGCAGTGTGGGTATTGTGGATTTGTGCCTTAACTGCCAGTCATTCCTGCAGTGTGATGCTCCTTGTCCCTTGGTTTTGGATGTGAGGCTTGTGGAGGCAAATAAGAATTTTTACTCCCCATAACCTGTCTCTAACAAGTCTCTGGCATTGGCTTTTGTTTAAATTAGTCAGTAACTGCTATTGCATTATTTTAAGATTAATATGGCTCAGATCAGATTCAGATCACTGGTGGTGATTACAACCCCAAATCGACATTGACTATCATATGTAATAAATTAGATAATTATTTTGTTTTAACAATAAACATTTGATAATATAACACAAATAATACAGGGTCTCTTGAATCTATTCCATCCATCTTTTGTTCTAACTTAGTCATAGGGGGTTGTGTAATTGTACCTTAACACTGGCTTTCACCTTCTATAATGGTTAAGTATGTTAAGAGCAAGTGTTCTGACAAAAAAGGCATTTTTGGTTGCAGACTCTTTCTCCATCCCCATATACCCAGATTTTTTGTGTAATTCATACAACACAAGAAATAAAAATGCATTAGATTGACAATAGTATATATATATATATATATGTTTTCATTTCTATAAATATTTTAATAATATAAAGTTATAAGGCCATAGAAATTAAGCAGTAAAAACTTTGAAACTATGACAGCCCCATTTGAGAGTAAAAGTTCAGAGAAAATAAGTCAGCTTTTATTAGATGACCAAAATCACATTAAATTAAATGCTTGTTGTTTATTAAATGTCCTATTTTTTAGAAACAGTATCATTAGAAAGATAGATTGATGGGTAAGTAGGTAGGCAGACAAATTTACAGACCAACAGATCAAAATCACAGGAAAAAAAGAAAAAAATGGCATAGGCAAACTGAGTGATATGGAGTAAACCCATTCTCAGAGTAAATTATGGTTTAAGATCTGGGTTGAAAGTGAATTTTGATTTAATGTCTAAAGGACAGCAGGCTTTTTAGAGCATTTTCACTGCCTTAAACCCAGTGGCTCATCTGTGGTGGCTCATCAGTGATGTCATGACTGGACAAGCAACATCATGAGCATAAAACATGCCCAGCGGTGCTGAATTAAAAGGTCAGTCATCTCTGAATGTACGCTTCATTGGTTTCTTCTCTGAACTTGCAGTCATCTTACTCAGGTGTGTGTTTGAGCTGCTGTATGCCTCTGCCTTACTATGCACCACATTAATGCTCCTAAGGGTTTCAGTGTGTTAGTGTACCCAACAGCATATGTGCTCATATTTCTGTCTTTGTGGAACTAAAGGTGTATGTGTTTGTGTGTGAGTATGACTGGATGTAGGGGAGTATTCATGGATCCTAGCCTCTGGGCAGGAAACATCATCTTTTCTTGTTTACTGGGAAGGGATGTCTAGGAGTGTAGACTGCCTTTCGCAGAGTTGCTGCCCATTGGTATGTGAAGGCTTTATAATTGAATTAGCCCGGGCCTTTTGGCCTAATGTTGGAGGCACGCTGGGTTCCAATGCAACAGTGCTTGCTCATTATTTGTCAAAGGAGGGCATGAAGAATTGCATGTGAAAGTGTGTACTTGTTAAAGACGGGGCAGACGAGGGATGACGTGTATTTTTGTGGGAAAGGATTCAGATGGTGGCGCTTTGAGGTCAAAATTCATCCATCCTCTCACCAGGTTACCTCGCCATGCCCTTGTACCACATGTGGCATTTGTGTGTGTGTGTGATGGGTCTAGCTAGCTGGTAGATTTATGGTAGTGCTCTGGATGTGGCAATGATTACTTCATCATCAGGCCCTGTGTAAATCTGGGAATGTTTAATGGCTGTCAGACATGTCCATCAATCAGACGTTTAGGGCACTCAGGGGGCCCGAAAAAAGGTGCACTTTGTCCAGCAGGGAGTGGCTGTGTGTTTTAACAAGGTATGGTGTCTAACATGCAATACATGCATTTAGGATAGCCTACATCAGCTTTGCAATTATCACCAGTGTACGCCACTATGGTGTCACAGATGACATCTCTTTTTCTCACTCTGTCTCTCTCTCTTTATCTCTCTATCCCTCAGCCTTAGACACACACACATACACACACGCTTACACACAGTACACAGTGGTTGTCAGGTGCTGGCCACAGCTGAAAATGCTTGGACACAATCATTTATTTCAATCGGCTTTCTGTCAGTTTAGCATAGTTTAGCATAGCCACCTGAGGATTGGAGGAAAAAAGTATGCATATTTGCCAAAGCTGAGATATCAGCTAAGCAGCACTTTACCTCCTCTGATCAACTGTGTATGCTTCATTACATTACTTTGACATAATATATTACAGGTCATCCATTTAATTCCCTCACAGTTCCTTTCAACCGCTTGTCTTTTGTTGTTTTGGGAATCTTATCTGTGCTACTGGATGTGTCAGGGAGTCTGTGCATTTGCATGTCACTGCTTTTGCATTTACTTATTGGCTGCTTTCATAAAGCTGTCTTTCGCATTACAACCTAGCGGCGAATCACACAAAATGTGCTTAAGACACATTTTTGCCTCGCACAATGTGGCTGCAGTAATAGGTTCACTTCTAATGGCCTACAATCGGTTTGGTAGACGGGTTTGGAACAATTGTACTGTGGAGGATGTCTGCGTGTATAATGAGGATTAAATCAAAGATGGGTCGGGAGCATTTTCGAGACACTGCTGTGGTTTGGGTTTAGTACACACACATTTGCACACCAAGGAGGCCAAGCATTTAAGGGCCCCCAGCATAGTAGACAAATGCATGTGTAAGATGTCATTGTGCATAATTTAGCACGAACAGGCTGGTCATGTGCTTAGCTGTGTGAATTGGATGTCTGCTATTATTATCAAGTAAGAGTTCTTTTACATGAAATGAGTCTTCATGAGTACACTAATCTAACCTGTTGCTAACAAAAGTGGGTATTTAAGCCATAATGCAAGAACAGTTAAAGCAAATTAATCCAAAAAAGTGCAGTGAGAAGTGTGTTGAAGCAGCAGTACATAACAATTGTTTTTCAGTGCAATTTGGCCCCTGTACAGTTTGAGTGCAACCCTTTTGTGAAAATACAAATCTGAGGTTTCTGCAATATTGTCACTGCTTGTTGTCATTGCAACCTCCAAATTTGGCAGCATCATGAAATTTGTTACATCTTTAAAATTTATGTTTTGGAGTATTCTTGCATGCCCAGACATATGTTTGCCATGCAGACATCAGAAATTGCACAATACGTGCAACTTTCCACATGCACCTGACAAACCTTCTTCAGTTGCATCGCATTGTTTAAGGTTGCACACCAGATTGGACTGGCAAAACTGGAAAACAAACCAACTCTCACCTGTACAATTTTTCTTTTCACAATTAGACATCTTCACCAACTAATCTGACATATTTTTCACCCTGCCACATCTTGAAGGTTGTTTTGAAGCTGTTAAACTTTAGTGGCTTTGAACTGTCTTGTACTGTATTGATGACACCAATTTAGCGGTTCTTACAAATGAGGAAGTATGGCGCTCAGCTTCAGATAAGAGAAGGGAACTCAAAAGAAGTTGATAGTAAGGGAAGAGAAAATTGGCAAGACAGGGGGTTGGAGCTCATTCTCAGAGGGTCCATGTAAAGTGGAGCTTAAATTCACTGGTAGCTTTGACTTCTACAGAAGCACTTTGTGTTAGCGAGTCCTGCAGGAGAGAGAGACAGAGGAAATTGCTATCATTTGATATTCAAATAATATTCAAATATTCAAATAAAAAGCTTGTGCTTTACAGTCCCTTTGGCTCTCTCTCAACAACCAGCCTGTCCATCCTTACCACTTCTGTGTTTCTCCTCCTGTTTTTTCTGACTGTTTTCTATCTCCTCCCCCACTGAGCATGTTTTAACACTGTCTTATTTCAAGGCAAATGCAGCTTGAGGGGCATTTTTATTCTCACGGGCAGCAGCTTGTTTAATTTTAGTGCATCCAGCAGTGGGGACAAGAGACTATGCATTCTTTCTCTCTCTCTCTCTCTCTCTCACTCTCTGTCTCTCTTGCTCTCTCTTTGTCTCTGTGTCTGTGTAGCTGGTTCTCTTTTCTCGTTGATCTTTCTCTTTCCAGCTAAGCTCAATTTAATTTACTCTGTGTTATTGCCATGAATGTTTGATGAATACTGCCAGAACATCTAAATACAACCGAATAAAATAAAAATAAATTACTCATAACAATAAACATCTGTTCCATTTATATGACAGTGTGTGCAAATATGTGTAGGAGTGTTAATGAAGGAGCAGGAATCCTGTGTACTACGGCTAGGTTGTACTGTGTATGTAACGGGTATTTTTTTAAAGTGAAAATAGAAATGCATAGCATTAATATTAAAACAGTAGGTCAAAATAAACTGAAAGAGCAGTTAGCACAGGCTGCATTTCCCCTCTCTGGATTGCGTCACCCACAGTTTGGCACTGTTTGGTTTGGCAAATGACTGATCTGTTTATGTGATCTGCAGTGAGTCATTATGGCCACCCGCCGCTTGTGCGACATGTCTCTCCCTATGTGGCGTTCCTGGGTACATTCATCAAATGTCTAATGGCCAAAAACAGAGGCCAGGCCACACTCTTCTTGAGACTTGTGATTTCAGCCAAAATGTTAATATCTGCAGTAAAAAGATGGAAGGCCAACTAGAATTCCCTTTTTGTGTATTTGTCACTATTCAATAACTAATTTCCTTATTATTGCAGATATGAAATAACCCTCCACAAAATTTGTGCTTCCATTAAAAAAAAAAAATTAAGAACTGAATTACCACACTGATACCATTTAAGAAACCTACAAATAAACTAAATCAAAATTAATAGGTTATGAACCTGATGAAAAAAAAGAATGCCAATTAATTTCAGTGTTATTCTTTTTTGCTGTGAGGTTTCAGGTTAATGTATAGGGATTTTGCAAGTCAAGGTTTCACACTGAGATAAAAGTGTGGTCCCTTAATGCTATACAAATAAATATTTTAAGTATTAGCATATAAAAGTACAATTTGTAAGTGTAATTTGAATGCCTATGGAGCTACATACTTCTGAAACATTACACCTGGCCCTAACAAAACAAAAAATCAGCCTACAGTAAAACTAAAACTATTCCAAAAGAGAAACCAAACCTTGAAAAAACCTCTAACTAAACAAAAGTAAAACTTCAAAGTTAAAGCTAAACTTAAATAGACACTAATAGGTTATTCAAAATTTATTACCTTGTTACCAAGAGGAACCACTAATATCATTAAAAATTACTGCAATGTTTCATGAACATTAACTAGTAAATTACAAAATAGCTAATATCACCACATCTGCACAATGCTTGACACAGAGTCTTAATTTGAGTGGCAGTTCAATTTTAATCACCCCTTATCAGCAGCGATTATCTTGGTAAACAGTGCACAGGGAAAGGATAATTAATAATCAGTCCCTCGTCCCCAATTATCCGACTATTGGAGAAGCGAAAGGGAATATTCCAATCGCCAAGCTGCTATAAAGGCGGCATGTTGATGACACATCATAGTTAAAGACTTCCACCATCCCAGGATCTAATAGGCAACATCTTGTTAGCAGCCCCTTAGTGAATAGATGGGCTGAGAGCTGAAATGTGAGTAAAGAGACAGAGAGGGGAAAGAGGAGAGACGTAAGGAGAGAGAGAATATTTGCATCACACTAATTAATATTTGTCTTTCTACGTGCACATGTAATAGTTTTCTTGAACATACAGTATGTGTGTGGGTGTGCACTCAAGTTACTTTGCCATCAGTGGCAGAAAAGAATGAATCAATGCAGTGTGACTGCTGTATGCAAGAGACTGCAGTGCATCAGCATTTTTAGACTGAAAACAGTCTCACTCCTCCCTGAAATCAATTTGTCAATGAACTGATCAATCATTTGTGATACACTTAAAGTATTAGCTCTGGCAACATTTCAATGAGTTTAAAATGAGTCGTGTGTGTATCGCTGCTTTGAGGTAATGCAAGGCTAGTCAGAATGCATGGCAACGTCCCATAATTTACCAGAAAATTATTTGACTTGAACCATTTTGACTTTTTGGATCTTTAATTATCGTGCTCCAGTTTGACTGACATGTACCACAGACTCTTGTTCACAGAGCCAGTTTGACTCGTCAGATTTGAATCAGTAAGCTTTCAGGCTGGTTTTCCCCTTAAGACTTGCTTCTTAAAAGAAATGCAGACTAAAACCTGACCAGTCATGCTATAGCCTGTTGATAAAAAGAAATGAGCAAAGTTTTTTTTTTTTGTCTTTGTTTTTGTTTTGTATTTTGCCCACTATTCATCTGGCATTATGTTTCAATTCATTTGCTTTAATCAGAATCCACAGAGGGAGGAAGAAATGATATTGATCCTAGGTCAGGCAAAGAGGGAAACACTTTAAGAGAGTGTAAGGGAAGTAGGTAGTAAAAGAGTGGAAATGTGCATGCAGGATACATGAGAAAGAAAAGTAAACTTAAATGTAAAGATAAAGAGAAAAGGAGAGTATGAAAAGAATAGACTTCCCAGACAGGCTGGCGTATAGCAGCTGTCAGATTAGTGCAGGGGGAGCGATGGTAAGCTGAGATGAGATGGCTGAACTTTTCACTGCCTATCCCCTGGTTCCCTTTGGTGGCACTGCGGCCACTTTTTCAAAAGGCATTAACTGTCACTCTGCGTGAACTTGGGCATCACCACACTCCCACTGTCTGTTCTCAGTGCCGATCCCCTGTGATGCTGGCTAGCAGTTAGATGGCAGCACAACAACAAAGAATGACGACAAGGATACACCAGCTCAGTTACCTCAGATGACTTCCTGCTTCACATCTGATCTTCCTATGGGAGTCCTCAGGTGACTCTAGCGGTTAGTTAGAAGTAAAGCAGCCATGAGAGGGAGCATTCTTCCTTCAGCAGATGATAGGATCATAATTTACATATTTTTCCATTGCTAATGTACACTGCTGCTCAGTTGTACTGAGCCAGCTTTAAGTATTATACAATATTGTTCTCTCAGCATTCTTTGATTTTTTTTCCATTTTAATATTGTATAGGAGAGGAATGTGGTTGTAACAGCCTGCCAGCTGTTCCCTCTCTCTCTCTCTCTCTCTCTCTCTCTATCCATATATCTATCTCTTCATCCATCCATCCATTTTTCTATAAATATAGATATATATTATAATATTACAGAAGTCACAAGTCAAACCTAACAAGTCAAAGAGACAAAAGGCAAGAAGTCGAGGTTTTACTCTTAGACTGACTTGGCCACTATCTCACTATCACTATCTCACTTGGTCACTCTCGTATTGTCCTCAAAGCATCATTTGTCAACTATTCTTCTGTATCTTTGCCTATATCATGATGTTGCCAGTGACTTAAAGCCAGTCTGACTAACATTACGCCTCTCCTGGCCTTTTGTGTGGCCACACTCTTTTTCTCTTATTTGATAATGTCCTTCTCTGTCTTTTTGCCTCTGTTATGATGTATGTAGAGGCTGCCAAGTTTGTTGGTTCCATTGTATTGCAATGTAAACGCTGGTACTCTTTGTAGCAGCAGTGAAACTGAGCTTGCCAGCAGCCATAGCAGCAAGAGTTAAAGGTTGTGTCAATGAATTCTGTAAATCACAGAGTTGAGTATTCAGAGAACATAAGATGCCAAAACAGAAAGTGTTGTGGAGCAAATTAAATAATTACCATTAGAGTCAAACTGTCTTTCCTGGCAAAAATAAGAAATGCAGTTGATAAATCAAGTATCAGGTTTCAGGTTTTTCTAAAAGAAAAGCTTTGCGTTGGGCCTTTTTTTTGGATGGCTGACAGCTTTAGCTGCTGTTGTCAGAGGCTTTGCTCTCTAATACCACTCTAAGGTTTCATTCAATCAGTCATTCTCCATGTGTCTCAGTGTGCTGTGTATCAATGTTGGTTTGGAGCCCCTCTCCCACAGTGAGCCACTGAAGTTGATGTAGCCCCAGGGCAGAATAAGCTGCTATCCAGCTGTGGATTGATGGGGGAGAAATACACATGTGCACATACATACAAACACACAGAAGTGGTCTGCAGGCCCGCTATTGATCTGATCATCTTATCGTTGACTCAAAGTAGTGTTCTCATGTCAAAAGGGCTGTGGAATGTCACTCCGCTACACAGGGCACATTCAGTCACACTGGTCATAACTCGATTAAGAAAGTGTACTGTACTCTTCATATCCCATGTATCCTAGGAACACTTCAATGGGTCACCACATTTGGTGCCAACTTTGACTTTTGTTTTCCCTTTGTGCATAGTAATGAAAGTAGTCTTTAGCTAATCATGGTCAGTTCACTCACAATAAAATAAGACATCATTTCTGCTAAATCAAGTTGTGCTTGGTCATACATTTAGTTGCAATTTCATGGTCCAAGGTTTGTAGACATAATTATCACAATGAGTTTGTGCTGCTCAGTGGGTTATTAAGAAGACATTTTTATTTTTGATTTTGGCCAACTGCAGTGTTTGTGTTATATTCAGCTAAAAATCTGCCCCTGTTGCTTCAAAAATTGTCTAATTTTCAGCCATGTCTTGCTCCACTTAATTTAAGCGGCTGTCTTCTCTCTTTCCATAAGTTATGTTTAAAGTTTAATGTAGTGGGTAAAATTTGATAATGATGTATAAATGTGTGTTTAATCATTTTTACATCTTATCTCTGAAATAAGATTTCAAACGATTATTAAGAGTCAGTGCAATCTTTAAGTTTAAGTGGGTTCTTAGATAGGGACCTACATATTAGGGAATTTTACCAATTGTGACACTCGTTCTCCAAAAAGCTTTTTTTGCTTAGTGTTGCAGGATATCCAGTGGTTACCCAGTAGGCCTAATGATGAATAAACACCAAAAGTCCTCTCTAAGCTTTAGTTGCTCAGCTGAGCTTTCTTTCTCATAAGGTGAAAAAAAAAACCTCTCAGATACTGAAAATGGAACGAAATGTTTGCTTGCATATTAGAGTGAGTGATTTTTGTGCCAAACTGGGTTCTTTTTTATGTTGCACTGGAATGAGTGTTCCGAAACTTGGTCATTTTCTACAGAGCAAGAACAGATTCAGAAATGCTGGTAGCTGCAGGCCATGGTAAGCACCGGTTAATGTTTAAGCTTGGTCAAGTTTAATCTGCTCCTTGCATAATCAAACAAGAATTAATATTACAGTGTTCAGATTTAAACAAACAGACCTCAACAATACCACTCAGCCACTCTGTGGTCATTCTGTAATTTTTTTCAAGTGAAAGGCAGCAGGCAACCCTTCACACACAGCGAAAGAAAAAACCATTAGCAGCCTTTGTCTGGGGGACTGTTACTGGGGCAAGAAGCTTCAAAAAGCTGCTGAAGCCAGGAGAAAATGGCTGACTGCTGCAGGGTTAGGAGCTTAGCAGCTGAGTAAATCTGTATGCAGTTCCTGGCACAACATTGTGGCAAGGCTGTTTACTTCTTATTGTAAGGGGATGAAATCAGTGTTTGACCTTCTGACTTTACCACATCTTTCTCTCATCCTCCAAAAGTTTAATTCTTCTAAATTTCTGACCAGGGTTAGCTGCTCTATATTTTCCAGTTTGATTGGTATGGCAAAGCACTTCTGAGGGATGGCAGCTGCTACATCATGCTCCCTGATGTACTCCTGTTAAATCAGCCCCTGATAACGAACTTGCTCTGTAGCTAACTTTTTTGCTACCTAACTTGAAGGCTAGCAAGCTTATAACCCAGTGTCTTTTTCTAGTCTTCCTTGGGTGAGGACAGCCTTGAATATTTGTAGGGGTGTACTTTTCGATTACTCACCATTTGCCAGGCCACTGTATTTATTTGCACAGCCAACTAACTAGGACCCAGCAAACTCTCTCAATATTTCTCGGGAGCTGCATTAATCGCTCTTTTGTTCAGCCTGTGCTTAGATAACATTTTTTGTTTTAATAAGGTGAAAATTTACTGTTTGTGTGTATGTGGCTGATTTAGACTCAGTTTCAGTATCTTTGTTTTCAAGGTTGTCTTGAAATTTGCATCTTTGTCTTTCTGTTTCTGGTTCAACTCAAACCCAAAAGTCTTTTCCAGTGTGGTTGCTGTTGGTGGTTAAATAACTTAAAGCCATCACTTCCCGTTGTGTATCATGGCTATGCCTCTTAACAGGATTAGGGAACATCAAATGATTATCACAGCAGTATGTATTTTAAACTAAAGAATAAACTGACTCAGTCTAACATTTTGTTGCAACATATAATATTCCCTCCTCCGCTTGAACAGTCAGTAAGAGATAAGAGGAAGAGGAGGAGGGAGTGGAGAATAGGATAGCATGCACCACTGTGGGAAGTCATAAAAGGCCAGTGGTTCATTGCCAGACTAATGGACAAAGAGAAAAATACTATAACCTAGTTATAGGAGGGCTTTGCCTTTATGTACCCTGCCTTCTCCTCTCTAATGAAGGATCTACTCCAAATGTCGATAGAACAATGGCCTCTCCAGTGTTTTAACCAATTTCTGCCAACATACGTCTTTTTAGTTTTTGCTTAGTTTCCACTTGATTTGGGTCTTCAGTGACAACAGTTTCACAAGTATGGATGTCTTTATAGCTCAGTATAGCAAACTGAGACATTACTTGGACACTTCTAAACAGAGGAGGCATATACGTGTTAATGTGCACATGAGCCCTTTGCCTGCATGCACTAAAGGCAGCTTCAATAACTGAGAGAGTAATAGATCCTCCTCAGGTTTCCCTGAATGCACACATCCACATGAGCAGTGACATGGCTGAGGACAGCAGGGTTAAGAGACAGAAAGCAAGAGTGAAAGCTGCAGACAGAAACAGAGATAAGAACTTGTAAGTACTCTTCTATCTATCATTCAGCTAAAGCAGACATTTTTACTACTTTTACACTTACACTATATGAGCAAGAGAACCATATTTTATCCGGCCATGTTTTATCCTGCTGTGTGTGTGTTGGTGATTGCGTGTGCATGTTTGTGTTTAAGTGTCTGTGTTTGTTTAGTAATGCCAAAGGTGTTTTCTGAGTATCACTTTTATGACACTGTACCAATAACAGACAGGTGGTGAGAATAGCATTGTGGCTTCTCTATGGCAAAAGAGGTGGCATTAACTTTGAACGTTGAACATTGCCTCTGTGTGGAAGATTTTAGTAATCGGCCTGGAAATGGCTTAATTTTCCTCCCCCCTACTGAAGCAACAATACCCAGTGAACTGCCCTGCTGAATGCAAAAATTACTCAGCTGAATGCAAAATCGAAGTGCTGTCTTGTTCTCCTTTTCAATAGTTTTCTCCTCTTCTTTATGGTCATTCTCTCCTCTCATCTCCTCTCTTAAACTAATACTCTGCAGACTCTTGCTTTTCATTTCGTGACTGCTGGTAGGAATTATCTCATGACATTACCTAAACATGCAGGGTAATAGGACCCCTGGCTTGATCCATGCTTTCTCCCACTAAAGGATCTTTTTTCCAAAGGCCACAATACAAATCGGACATCATCTTCAGTACCCACACCTTCCATAGTCATACTTCATCCACCTGAATAATCCTTTCCCTCCAGCGAGAAAAGATTTGCATGACTGAATGAGCCACTTTATATGGCATAGGAAGAATATGGATTTTTTAAGGCTGATGCAAAAATACAATTAAAAATTCATTACCCTTGTAAAATAATTCACCTGCAGATTGTACAGTGTTCTGGTTAGTCTTTTGAATCACTAGTGGATGAAATATTTAAACAGCTCATGCTTACATTTGCTTATATTTGTCTTAATTTGAATGTAGAGTGAAATAAATATGCATCAGTATTTTTAACATGGCTTTTTTTTTTTCTGATAACCTTTGGACACCTTTTTTTTTTGACTGAGAAAGCCATTAAATAGAAAACATTTTTAACTTCCAGAAATGCTCAGTAAGTCTGAATGAGAGAAGATGGAAACACTGCTGAATAGATGTTGTGAAATTACAAATTGCTGTATGTGTGTAATTTAAATGAGATATTTTGGGGTGCTGTGTGTAAGAAATAAATTCTTTATGACTGAGTGCATTAGTATCTTGCTGCAAACATTCAGTCATATTTGGTCATTGGTGGGACCACAAATTGTCATTTGTGCTAATCATATTCTACTGTATTGTATTAAACCAAAAGACACAAAGTTTCTCACAAGCTCAAAGAGCTAGAGAGCGAGGACCCGCTGAGGAATGAGCCATAGAGTAAATTAATAGAGTGAGCGGTGCTGTAAAGGATAGAGACGCAATTTTTATAAATAGAATGATGTATTGTAATAATTTAATGACAATTATATCTTAAAGCACAACCTATCCACCTATTAAAGTTAAAAATAATACATTTTTTACATTATATTTTCTGATCAGCATCAAGATGTAATGGTTTCCTCCTTTGCCCATGCTACACAGAAAGTTTTTTTCAATATCTGATCAATAGTTCTTCCTGCTGACAAACTGTAAGCAGGACAGAACACAGAGTCTCCTTAAAACAGCTTGACAGTTTTTGTAGATATAAAGACTTGTCACACAAGCTTGTGTATCAAAAGATGATAAAAGTCCTAAGCCCTGCACATCAAAAGAAGCAAGGGAGAGGAATGAGTATGCAGGGTTTTAAGCTGCATTATTAATGAATTAAATACCTATTATTTTTTTTAAAGTTTTGTGGGCTCAGACATTGTTATATAATACTGATATGAAGCTTGTGTAACACTGTTTATCTCCCCAATTTAAAAAAAAAGGCATACAGGTGTGTGATTTATCAGTTATGAGATGAGACTATGAGTCATAGCCATAGATTGCAGGTTTTTGTACTCATCCCCAACAGGGCGGGCACAGAGCAGGAGCTAAATCATATCTCCTCAAATAAATGCTTACAGATAGAAAAAAAAAAACAATGCTGGGGAAAATTGTCACTGTAATTATTAATGGTTCTCCATAAGCATATTCCATGAAGTTTAACTTCCCACTATCACATCAAATAGAGTGTGACGAATGATTTTGGCCCACAAAACACACTGCAGCAGGGGGAGACCATGACAAAACAAGTAATAAAAATATAAAATTTAAAAAGCAAAACAAGACCTTCATATACTACCTTTATTTACTTAATGTTGTTGATTATTTATTTATCAAAGGGAAGAGGAATTTTGAGGAAGATTAAGAAGTGCTTTCTGATTTTGATTTCAATTAAGTCTATCAAAACAAAACTCACTTTTAAATGAGGGTTGACTGATGAGTTTGTTGGGTATTGGGAAAGGAGATGATGATGCATGTGCAGTTTAGTTTTTTTAGGGATTATGCTGGGTGTTTGATTTTAATTACTTTTGTGGTATTTCTGTTTTTAGTAATAAAAAAATGTTTAAAATAAGTTAGCACTGTTTGAAACAAAACAAACAAAAAAACAAACCCTAAAACAAAAAAACAAGACATTAGCCTTTGCCCTACCTCAGTGTCAGAGGCCTATTGTTCATGGAGGTACATGAGGATGTGATGACAGCACTAGGTGGACTTCTGAATTCAGTTCTAGACAGACTGAATAACACAAGGGTACATTACATTCATAGTATGTGTCCATGTAGTTGTCCTCAAGGAACTCCAGATGACCATGTGTCAGCTTGCAGTGTCCTACAAGTGCTTGGATTTAATGAGAAGTGGATTCTGCCCAATGTAACAAAGGACTTAGGATCCAGACTGGTATCTCCAGATGTTTGTATCAATGTATAAGTACTGTGCCCCCTGCTTTCAACCAGAGACGAAAGAACAATCAAAACAGTGGAAAAACAACAAGACTTTCTGGCTCCTAAGAAAGCTTAATGTGTGATGGCATCTATTTTCTGGGATGCAAAGGGAGCACTGCTGGTTGACAACCTGTATAACTGTCTCACTATTACAGAGGCCATCCAAGTTGATCTCTTTAGACAGTTATGGTAGAAA
>JAPZDZ010000016.1:3364881-3376420 GCA_029783805.1 Acanthurus tennentii | reverse complement strand
CTATCTATCTATCTATCTATCTATCTATCTATCTATCTATCTATCTATCTATCTATCTATCTATCTATCTACTCACCCACCAATCCATCCATTCATCTGAATACCTGAATATCTGTTTGTAATTTCTGCTCTTATTCATTATTCACTTTGTTATAGGGCGTGTAGTTCCTTATAGCTTTAAATGATATGCATACAGTGTCACATTTGTACATCCCCTATGCAACAAGCTGTACCCTCAAGTATGATGCTTAATAAATGGGTGAGCCTTTCACTTCATCTCAAACTAATGTTATCAAACATGCAAACATATAAGCAAACATGCCATAGACAACATCCACACCTTCTTCACTATGGATGGATTTTTACAAGGTCATAGCTGTAAAATTTGTATTGATCAACTGAACCAAAGTCTTTAGCTTCTCGGTTCGGGTAGTAAATCCTGAGGCACTGAGTGGGCCTCAGAGGCAGCTGGTGTAATGTTATTTTTTTCAGGGGTCATAATTTATCCTGTCTGTAATATCCCCACTGAGGCTGTTTGAAGGAGGATGCATTTTGTCTTGCAAGTTCAGGTTGGATAATCAAAGAACTCCTTCTGTATTGTCTTTCACTTATTCAGAAAGAGACTGAGCATAAGCTGTGCTTACATAATCTTATCCTTTATTCTCAGAGGCAGTCAGCCCCCCATTCCAGCCTGTGTCTCCTCTCCTCTCTCTTCTGCCTAACCTACTTCTGCCCAGGGCCTGCAAATACGTGTATATTCTGTCCCGTTTTTCACAGCTCCCCATGTGTGTGTCTGTGTCTATATGTGTATGGGCACACACAAAGCTGTGTGTCACCTCATATCTTTTCAAACAATATTTTTGCCACTTTTTTCATTCTGAGTCACAAAGCGGCACTGCATGCCTGTGCATGTTCCCGCTTCCTCAGATTTAGAGCTGAACGAAAGGAGACCTGAATCAATGTTTTCAGAGTGGCGTCAGTTCCATTTTTCATCAGTTATTCTTAGTTACTTCCCTCTTTCCTCCTCAAAAGAGAAAAGAGAACTGGAGAGAGACAGACTTGATACTGTTGGGCACAAGCGAGAGGAGCTGGGTTAGCTGTCTTTTGTATGACACTGCTTTCAACCATATTGCCCAGATCAATATGCCACCATAGGAAGTGCGCTGAGTGAATTGAGAAGCCAATAATGAGTTCAGAGAGTCTACAAGGTCTGTAAAATTAAACACATTGCTCACCCACTGCAGATATTGGTCAGCCTTGACTTGTAGTAATCATATCTGCCTCCTAATGTCAATGGAAATGGCTTTGCTTGAACTTAAAGCAGAATATCCAGACTCCAGTTTATTGCTTTTGTCAGTCCCCAGGTCTCCAGTGTGCTTGTATTTCTTATGATTCCTTTAAAATGTTTGTTACAATTTGACCCTCTATCAACTTAAGCAGGGATATTGAAATGTCAGTTCCATTTACAAATCTGTGTGTTCTTGTCTCAAAGTTTTAGAGTTTGTATCCTCCAACTGCTGGGTTTAAAAGCCAATAAACATGAAGTGGGTCGGCAATAATCGCAGGTTTCGTTCAAAAAAGATTTGCTACTTGTGGTATTTTTGACTGCTGCAGACAGCCAATAAAACCTTAATCAGTCAGTTGATTAAAACTTCTGATTTCATTATTCCCTCCTCCACACCTTGTTGGCTAAGTTAGACATTTAAGTATTCTAACACTGCAGAGTAAAAATGTATTCTCTTTTCAGAAGAGTATTTTATATCATTTAAACAGCACGTCCATTACAGTGATGATACAAAAAACTATAATAATACCCATGTAGCCTCTGTTTTATAATTGTGGCTGCAATTCTAGCCTCTCACACACATTTCAGTCTTCTATCTCTCACTGTTCTTCAACCCATTTCACCAGTCCTCTCTTGGACAGGTGTAACGATGACGTGCGAGTACAGGGAAGCTTAGGAAGGTTGGTTTCTTAAAATATAGGGCAGCCATCCTAATAAGGTGCAAATATCAGGCTTGTGGAATGAACAAGGCAAATTGCTTTTCTGACAGTATATTTAAGATGGTAATCGACTGTCATTTACCACAGCCAGTTCACTCTGAATAACCACATGTGCCCCTCCCTCTCCGGGTCTTCCTCACTTTCTTTTCTCTCTATATTTTGTCTTCTTATTTTGCTGTCAGATTTATTTTTTCTGTCCTCCATCCCCCTTTGGTGAAGTACTTGGTGAGTAGTACTTACCTGGGTGCCTCAAACCTACAAAAACCCTCTACCATTACAATTGCTTATGGCCTTATCGTCTTCAATCAAGTACTCACTATACTGAGTGTAAACAATCCACTCAATATAGCAAGTACTGAGGTGTTTATTGCTTTAAGTGACTAAATTTACCGGAAGCACTGATGGCAGACAGGAGGTTATTTTAGGTGGACAGTCCACTTCAGATAGTGTGATATTAGGCCTTAGCTCCCCTAAATTGATGGGGCCATTTTCCAACAATACTTTGGTAAAGGGGTCTGAAAACTAGGAAAACTAGGAATTGGACCGACCTCATCAAGAAATTATCTGATGTAATTGGACACCATGAAAAGCATTGCCTGTTTTGGGGAGAGAATAACACATATATACCCTTCACATATATATTGACAAGTCCACTTCACTGGATCTATCACTGGATTGATTTGGAAAGTGGTAGAGGATCCACCTCCTATTCCTCCTTTCTGTCTTGTACATCATCTGCAAAACCTAATTTCTAATTTTTCAGAGGGCCTTGGCTACATTGCTCTATCTGAACCTTTTAGCCACCTTCTGGATGTTAATCCAGTTAATCTTACTTTGAGAGTTAGTCAGAGACAAGACACTATCTTCTCCTGCCTCGGCCTCTCAACCTTGCCTTAAACAGGTAGTACCATTTTTAACCACAAGTTTTACATAACCTTACATGAGGTATTTTTTTCCTGACAAATCAGGGGATTTGGAGACAGGGGATTTGTCTGCTGAATTTTTCAGACAGCTTCGTAATCTTTCTGAATTTTGCTCTGCTTGGCTGTCTGGAGAACTTTCTTAAGTGTTTTTTGGCTTCTCTGCAGAAACCTGAAGTACTGCTCTTGTCTCCATCACCTTTAAAATATTTGCCCCTCCAACTGGGTCTAACACTGTCATAAGGTTGTCCTGATGTCTCATTCCTCTGTGGCTTGTTTGACCAATCTGTGAGGAATAGTATGCAGGACAGTGACTAAAAGTGTGTTTGGCAGCCATCCTGGACTAAGGATGGGAGCTCCCACACTTTGGGACATGATAGACTACTCTAACAGGAGTATAGTATGTGCCTCAGCACCTTCCACAGAAAGGTCATTGCATTGACAAGGATGAACTGCTTTTTCTGTGACCGTAGCTAAATGAAGTTTGCACAAGTCACAAGTCTAGGGTGCCCATGGTACTCTTAGACTCACTTCCACTGACTGGGGCAATTACTTACATGAGTCAGTTTCATCTTCACAGTCCCTATTCTGACTGAAAAGTAATGTATGTCTTAAAACTCCGGAATGTACTCCAAAACAAAGAGCAATGAAGAAGTTGTAAATGTTACTCACAAGAGGCATCGTGGGAATAACACAAGGTTTTCAATTTTACAACAATATTGAACATAAAATAAAGACTTCAAAATCCAAGCCTGAGTCAAGGACAAAACACTCTGTAGTATGTGTGGGTTTTCTTGTGCCCTCCTATTATGTCCTAAAATAATACTCACATTTTCATGTATATATTGGAAGCTCTGTTGGTGGTTTTAATTGTTCCTTCTTTTTGTTCTGCTCTTTCTGTTCCTTCTTTTCGAGACATAGTTCCTCACTAAATTGCAACCAAGTTGTTTCTATTCCTTAAACAAGCAGTCTGGTTGTGCGTTCAGTCAGACAGAACTTAGTATAAGGTCCTAGGCTCTCTCCCACTCCAAAAAGAACCTCAGTGCACATAATAGAGGACCTTTAGTCTTACATTCATAAATCCAGAATTTGACTAATGAGAATGTTATTTGGCATAGTTGCCACTGTACCTCAGTGTGAAAATATGAAAGTAAACCACAATAGATAAGTTTAACTGCATTAGAGTTCTCACAATATCAGGTTGTGTCTTCGTGATTATTGTGGCTTGAGCAATTCACAATAATAATAACCCAATATCTAAAAACAAAAAAATTCTTAGTCAAATTCTTTTTTGACTCTGCCTACTGTGTACTGCTAGAAAATGTTTTCGCAAAATCAAAGGCAACCCAGGAGCTTATCAAGGCAAAGAAAATTGAATATACCTCAAAGAGCAAGTCAGTTATATGATCTCGACCAAACTGAACATGCTGTAACTTATTTAAGACAAAAGTGAGGACAGAAAGATCCACAACCAGTAGGAACTGAAAGAGGCTGAAAAGGCCGGGCAAAGTTTTAAAAGAAAAGTATCAGTTTTTGGTGATGTTCATGTCGTTGACATTAAATGCTAAGGATTTCTCTCTGAGTACTGAAATTTGTCCTTATATTTCTTAGTTAGACCTTTACTTTTGAGGTACTGAAAAAGCAGTCAGTGCTGTATTTTTGTAAGACCTATTAAATTAAAGCAGAAAGTATAAACTTCAATCATATTTTGACTGCTTTTTAAAATCTATTGTTGGAATGTAGATATACATGATTTATAACAATAAAAAATGTTACTATCCAAATAATCAAAGACTTGACTACGGCTCTTTTAAATTTGTGGCAGCTTACAATTATTATCCTAGCCTATCATTATCATCAGTCTTGCTTTGAGAGGTAGGCTATGTCATCAGAGCAGCCCCTATTGTTGTCATTCCATATTGTTCTTAAAAACTCTTAAAGGATAAGGGTGTATGTGCTTTAAAAGTGCAGCCTTTATTCAAACATATTGTTAATCTTAGGTTTTGTTCGTACTTAGGCTACAGCCTCCTTTACGAATGGAATGAGTAGCATGGTAAAGCAGTACTGTGCATATGTGCGTGTCACATTGTAATAAGTTGTGCACACACAGCTGAACAGCTCTACACGTGTTGTCTGTTAGCTCAAATGACACAGACTCTTTCTAATGTTTCTAATTAAAGTGGGGAGGTTTCTAAATTCAATTTGAAATTATATTTTCTCACACTAGTTTTAATTACAGTAGCTTTGCTAACATAGTGTTAACTTTTATCTGACATTTTCAAATTGCCTGCATCATGCCCATAAGGCATTAGGTTTGATAATTCATTCACATATCCCAAAATTTTGTAGGCTTAGAGGAGATTGGTTGGGTCTTAGTATGAATATTTGTTACTCCTCTGGTTTGTTAGAAAAATGTTATCTTGATTTTAATATGGCAACAGGCTTGCCACCTAAAATAGACACAGAACCACTGGCAACTGCATAGTTCATCCTCACTCATAGAGAAGCACCAGCAGGTCTTTGTTTTTTACCAGTAGGGTTCATCCTCATTTGATGAAAAAAAAGATGCTGGATATGGAAGAAAAAGAGTCTCTATGAGTTTTTGTGAAGGGGTAAAATTTGAAGGATACAGGGCATGCAGGAATCTGCAGATTTTTTATCTGACAAGACTGTGGAGCAAGTTCTCCCTGTAATCTGTCTTTCCTGTTCTCACTCTAGAGCTTTCGAGCCTTCCAAGCCTCTCTCTGTCTTCTCTATGTCCTGTCTCACTCTATCATTTCCTCCTCTCCTCTCTTTTTCTCCCAGATAAGGCCAGTAGAGCTGCAGGCTGCTGGGTTGGTTAATTGGAACGGGAGAGTCTCCAGGTCTGGCCAGTGAGCCTTGTGCTTGCTACCAAAACATCTCCAGGCACCAAGACAGCCTCACGCATGCTGCTGGGTGCACACACACAAACTTAATCACCCACATTTCCCCACATACCCCCAGCATACGTTTTACATTTTACGCATGCAAAGCAACTCAGAAGGGATGAACAGGTAGACGTTCAGTATCTTATTTAAGGAAAGAGGAGAAAAACAGCACTCACAGATATCAAAACATGTATGCTATCAACACACTCTATGTAGATGCCCAGAGCCTTTGATTGCACTCTTACATGCAACACCTTTGGCACAAATTGCTGCTTTCGCACAAACATACCATACACAAACAAACATGCAATAATTTACTTGTTTACCCCTGGTATAATGCCATTTTCACCCTCTGTACTTCAGTGGCAAATACTGATTATAATCTGAGACTGCCTTAAACACCACACAAAAATAACAGTATGACACAGCTTAACTTAGGGTGAAAACCAAATGACAATTTATCCCTTTTAGTTTGCATGTAGCTTGGATTTACACTTTGAGCAATGGCCACACCTGTGCTCTGCAAGCTGTTATGCTTCTGAAAGGTTGGAAATAGGTGGTACCAAAGTGGGATGGTGATGGATGGCTAGAAAAACCATGAGAGAGAGTTAAAGAGAGAGGGAGTTTGAGAAGGGTGAGCCGTGATGGGAAATGAATGGCATTATGAGGAGGTTAGTGTCAAACAGGGAGGAAAAGGGAGGGTGGAAGGACAAGCGAAAGAGGTATTTAGAGCTTGGATGAGCAGGCAGCCATACGTAATGTTATAATATGTGTGCAAAACTCTGTCAGTCTTTCTCTCCCTCTGTCTCTCAACACGATTGGTACATTACACTGCAGTATGATGAGACTGGCTGATGGCACGCAGATCTAATGCCGCCATTGTGTGGAGGAAGATGTGCGTGTGAGTGCGTGTGTTGCTGCATGATTGCATCTCAAGTAGCATTGCTGGCTGTCACTGATGGCCTCTATCGTTTTTTTTTTCTTCTTCATCTGTATCCCTCATGTCTCTCCCCCTTCTCTCCCCCCTACTTTCTCTCTTTGTCAGCCATTTTGTTGGCTTGATTAGGAATGTAATAATGTCTTTTTGAATGACTTGCTGCCTGAGGTCAGCTTCTTCTCACCTCTGCTGTCGCTGACTAACATGAAGCAGCATGTTAGGCTCTGTGTGCCGTCATGTGTCCATCTTGGTCATTTGTGTGACTTTTTTGTGTAAGGCTGTCTGTCAGCACCGCCATCCACAAAGAAGAGTCCACTATTTTTTTTCTCTGTAATTGATCTTTTGACTAGCCAGGCTAGTTGAACATAATTTCACCCATACCACCTACACTTTATTATTTTCAGCCAGCAATTTTATATTGATTCGGAGAAAGAGAAATTTGGGTGACCTGGTCCTGTAGGACCAAGCAGAGTCTAAAGCAAGCCATATTTATAGATATTGTATGTGTTTAAGTGGGGTCTCTGAGTGGTCTTTCATCACATCCTTTTAAACTGTTCCGAAAGTCACTCTGTATGAATGCCTCCTCTTTTCACCCTCACAACATTTCAGCTTCCAGAGCAAATTCATTTACTCCCCATGATTCACCCTGCCAAGGTGTCAACGACAAAAAGACTAAAAAGGAGTCCCGCTAAAGTCATTATTAATCTGGCTGTTACAGAGCTAACAGCAAGGCTAAAGCCCTTGATCTGTTTCATTAGCATCTCCTCATCAGGGCTAAATGCAGTGAGCAGTAACAGCCAGAGCTAGTCACTGGCGGCTTACAGCTGACTAGGCTGATCAAAGGCAGTAGTCTGATGTAGAATAAAAGCTTGCTCACCTCTGTGTTAGCTCACGTGGTTCACATGACTGGTGGACTGTGTCATGGAGCTTGGCTTTTTACAAACCTGATTAGTTTGTTTTCTTGCAACCAGCTTTAAGGTTCTGTCTCCTTAATTTCTTCTTTGAAATGCAATGTTGATCTTCTTTACAGTCCTTTGTTATTTCTCTTGCCCGCAATTCTTGAGTCATATGTCGGTCTCTTTAACCTGGAGCTGCATTCCAGTGATGTCACACAGTCAGAAAGTTAAGCTCTTCAGAAGCAGAGATGTAATATATTAATCCTCCAGAACAGAATACGCAATATTGCCCCCCCCAACATAACTTTAACATGGAAGCACAACAACACCTCTGACTGATAAAACGTTAAAACAATGACCTTGTATGAAATTATTCATTAATGATTAGCCTGTACATTTAATTTCAAATAGTTTTTTTTTTCCTTTGTTACAATTTTGACATAACAACAGGACACATAGTACCAAAGAAAAAGCAAGTAAATTATGCTTTTTTTGTATTTGTGCCTTGGTTTTATTATGAACTGCCACAGAATCATATAAAATGTTTATTTACAGCTTTTTTAAAATGTTTGACTTCCAAAGCTCCGTCTTACCATTAAACCTTTGATATTAGACATGACAGCCATCTCTTGCCATGTTTTTCAACTCCTCCTCTTACTACTTCTTATTAAAAATCTATGTTCTCCATCTCATGCAGGATTATTAAAAGTGGCTCATCGAGTCTCTCTGGTTAATTAGAGCACAGCAGTGGCAGCAGGAGCCTCATGCTGATGGATGGTACACTGCTGAGCTTCACAGAGGCCTAGATTAATGGCTGCTGCCTGACCAGGATATGTGGTGTGTGTGTGTGTGGGATGTGTGTGTGTATGTGACTGAGTCTGCTTGTTTGCATGTGGACACTGTTTATGACGCATGTGTCCGTATATTTGTGCAAAGGCAAACTATTTGCATGTGTAAATATTTGTGTGAGCTACACCTCTATTATCCTCTGTCTAGATTATTGTACTGTATAAATATTTTATGCGCTCCAGCTGTTTTTATTGCACTTGAAAAGTGTTTCAGTGTCATATTTACAATTCTAAATAAGGTATTGCCCCTTTTAAGTAACAAAAAAATAAAAAACACTTAGCACCGAACTCTGTTTAGCACTCGTGGGCAGTAAAGTATTCAAATCAGACTTGCCATTATTGTCTATGAGCTGAGTGTTTCCTCTAGAAGAAAGATGAAAGCCTGGCACATTTTCACAGGTGTAGTCTAGCCTGTGGGGAATATGAAGACCTTGGGCCAAGGCAGAATCATGCAAGAGATGGATTTAACACCAAAACACACACATTTATGCCAAGACATACTGCAAATGTCTACACACACCAAAACTCTCAAACAACAAAAAAACAAAATAAAAACTAATGCTCCTAAACTGACTGACCTCAAACGATAAAGAATGTACACATTTATAAAAGTTACTTTGGCACTTAAGACCTTAAAGCTCAGTTTTACTTACTTTTTTATGTTCGTGTTCAACTTACACCAGAATGTAAACACTTTGCAATTTCATAGCAGTTCACACGTGACTAAATTATACATATATATATTAAAAAAAAGAAAAGTAAATGCAAAAAAACAAGATTTTGTTTGTTACAGTCTTCTTGTACCAATGCTTGCTTGGCCTAACTGCTACAGGCATGTTATGAAAACTAGCCCATCACCATTAAATTTATTGTTAGGGCAATCATAAAGTACTTCCAGTTGGAGTATTTAGCGTGGATAAGATTATGTTACTCAAATTAGAAAAAATGCAAATTTTATGGCATTCTTGTTGCTGCCGAAGATCCATTTACATCCACAAGTGAGCAAATAAAATGTAATAAATGGAACAGTTTCCACCGCAATCGGAATGTAGCCAAAAGACTCTTAAACAGTTGGAGCAGAGTTTCTGTCAAGAATCATGTCAACGTTCCCCATGGGATGATGTGAGAGGAAATGGGTTGGTGGCGGCTCACATGACCATGCAACTATCCCGAGGGTTGCAGAGCATTGCTTAGACAAGAAGTCGGGTCAGGGTGTACAGACTGCTCTTTGAGTCAAGTTTCCCGGCCCTGCTGCAGCTCATGCTCTGTGAGTGAAAGAGCTGTCCTTTTTCTCAAGGAAAGAATTGAACCAGAGGGTTGTCACGCCAAAAGATAAGGGGAAAAAAGCCAAATGTGTTGTGTTTGGACCGAAACTGGACCGAAGTTCAATTGCACATTCCATTTGTATAGCAATGTTGCAGCCACATGCTGTAAAGGAGACATAGTATACCACAGCTGTGACAAAAATCATAATCCCAGTTGCAGGCATAAATATAGATACACACAAACTCAAACTGAGTATGCACAGTCCAGATGAGCATTGCACTGTCACACTAGGACAGTTCCTTTGCTGAATGCAGACACCTGCACACGCATCCAGAATCGATCACAACTACAGGCACACATACACAGTAGAACTCTCAGGCTCTAGTTATCTCTTGAGGCTTGTTATGTTTCCTCAGTGTCCTTGGGATCTAATAGTACCATCAGGCAAGTCTGCCAATACCCCCTAATAACTAGCATCACAATACATGGAGAATACACTGAAAGTTAACATTGTTAAGCTTCATGAACATATTGTTAAGGGAGCAGAAAATGCTGATTCTGTTTGTAATGGTAAAAAGTCCCCAACCGAACAGAAATAGCTCAATGAATAATCAATGTGGCCTGGGAATATTCCAAATCTATTTACCCATAAGGGACACAGATGTGATTAAACAAATGGTTGATAAAAGAAGCATTAGCTCTTGAATTGGTCTCAAAATGCAGTGCTTTTGGTCCCAAAGTGATTAGGGGTTTTATCACATTTTTGTTTGTTTATAATGACTATTCAAACAATGTCATGATCTGTTAGGTTGGGGATACATCCAAAACTGCAGACTCTACTTATGGTGTGGTATATTTACATTTGCTGCATCTGAGCATACCCATTGTTTCTGAACAGGCAGCAAGGAAGCATCCCTCTTGTCACGACTGCCGTTTATGAATCCTGTGTATCAACCTATTCTAAATGAACAGAACAGTGTTAATATGAGTGTGTGTGCAAAAGTGTAGATTGATCTCCAGGTTTGTCAGTCAGAGACTAAATAAACCAGGCCTGGATTAATAATTTGCCGAGGCATGTTGTGCTTGCTGCAAAAAAATACATTTTGTCGAACAAAGTATCACTTTTACCAAATTCTGATATACAGTAAAACACAGTTTCTTATTGTAAGTGACACAAGATTTTTTGAAGTCTGGAAATCTTGAATCGTGTCTGATAAGACTCCAGTCCTCCTTTGGCTATCGAAAACATAGCTTTTAGATGTTACCTTGGTGTTTTTTTTTGTCTATTAGTTATTGGAATAATACAATGCTCAATTTTTTTCTGTAATTTACCCAAGCCAATTTTGTCCCAACTTAAACACTTGAATGTCTGTACAATGTGAATTGTGCCTCAGATTTTGAAAATACAACTTCGGTGGTTTTATCTAAATGCAACATTACTTTCTTTTGCTTTTCAATATATGAACATAAACTGGAGGGGAAAAAGAAGCCCTTACATCGTTTGTCTTCCTCCCCCCTGTGTTTCTCACAACTGTCTACCCCTTCTGTCGTCCCTCATCTTTCTCCATTATCTTTGAGCCTCTTTCCTTTGAATTCAGTGATTTTCAGTTTGTTTGTTTTTTCTTTATCTTCTTGTCTGTAATCTTCCATATTTCTTGCACTCCCTTCTCTACTTATATATATATATATATATATGCTAGTGTCATTGCTGTTGTCACTTGAAGCCAGGCAGGATAGCATAACGGAACATGAGTTGTGT
>JAPZDZ010000016.1:3308009-3332500 GCA_029783805.1 Acanthurus tennentii | reverse complement strand
TTTTTTGTCTTGCTTTTTTTCCCTCCCAAAATCAGTGAGCAAGCTTTCCAAACTTTAAAGATATAAAACTTGTATACCTGTATTTTTCATGCCTCTACATCTTTGTACATGTGCATTTATGCAGCTGTCAGAGAGCTAACTCAATCCATGCTGTGACTGTTACGAAAACAGGACCTATACTTAGGACAAAGACAGTGTTGTGTAGGTAAGAAGGGTGATGTTGATTTTTTATTGTTGCCAATGATTTGGATGAAGGGCTGATGGCACAGAATGGGGATCCAGTGGTAGCAGGGGTGAGTGAAACTCCATGAAATTATGAGGAAATGGAATGGAAACTAAATGAATTTTATGAAGGCTAGTTACAGTATAACATTTCCTTTCCTCATGATTTGCATCCTTCCATTCCCACGCTAGCTTATTTAAGTAAAGCAGTGATTCGCTGACAGACGTTGGAGAATGCAGTGCAGCGAGAGAAACGAGATGTTGTTCTCTAAAAGTTGAATGTAGAATACTGGACACTTCTCACTGTCAGTGGTTGCTACTTTGCAGTATTTGTAGTTCAGTGCTAAAAAGAAAAGATAAGCCAGGAATTCCTAAGGAATTAACTAGAGATTGTCACAGTCACCAAATGGCTAACACCTAAAACCTTCAGAGCAGGCATAAGAGCAAGACCTGTATTTGATAGATGAACAGGTGGATGCCTGGTGTGAATTAAGTTGATAAATTGATGAATTTGCATACTAATGTCAGATTATTCATATGTGTACATACTCTATAAACTACAGTCTATATCTATAGACAGTGCGGTCTCTATCTTTTCCTAGTATTGATTAGAGATTAAATGTCTGTGTTGTTAAGTAATTTACTTTTTCTTATTTCTGGTTGTTTACTGTCGGAGGACAAAATATTTTCTTTCTCTCGCCCGACCAAAAATTCTCTGCAGCACATAACACCTCATCTTTCAAAGCTGTAGAGAAACAAATCAATACAGCAGCTCACCTGTGTTCATAAGGGTTTTGCTTTTTCTTGCTTCTGAAAACAAAGAAAAATATGTTTTTCCTATTTTTCCTACTATGTGTTTAATTCTTACTCTGTGTACTTTGGTATTTTGGAATCCCTTTGTCCAAATAATCCAGGAGCTTCAGGGCCACACCGGGCAGTTCCAGACAAAGTCATATTAGCTTCTCTTGACCTCACAGCTGTAATCGGCTCTGGGTGAACGTGTGTGTGTGTGTGGGCATGTGTGTGTGCAAATATGTGTAAGAAGGGATTTCGTGGTGTTTAGAAAGTAGTCCCATGCTTAGTGTTAATAGTTTCGCAAGCATGAGGCAGAGAGTGAAGAGTAGGGAAGTGAACATTACAACAGCTTACCTGGAGATTACAGCATCAGCAGTTCACTTACAATGCAAACCTTTAGGATTTCATCCGTCAGGTAATGTGGTCAGATACCCAGAATAACAACTGCATCCTGTGAGTGGCAAAAAAGTTTTTGTGGAGGTAGCGAAAAATGCTCATTCATTCAGTTGCCTCAAAGGATTACATTGCAGCCATCACAGCCTTCATGGCTGCCCCTGGTGTGATCTGCTGGTACAGTTACAAAGCTTTTGGTGAGTGTCAGTCATTCACAGTCCAAACCATCTCAAAATAGGACCAAGGTTTCATTATCTCGTGTCTGTGATACATAGGTGGACTATGAGTGACTTCACTGAGCATTTTTTTTAGAATAGTAAGGATTACTCGGTCTCCATAGAAGCACACACCTGATTGTTTGAGCTGCTTTCCCTTTAACTGGAGCTTCTTGTGTATTAATTAATGAGGAAGTTGGCATCAGATGACGAGCCATGATTATTCATTTCCCCCTCCCCTTTTTTTGTTTTCTTTTTTTTGTTATGGCGCATGGCAGAGCCTGCTCATCTCAAAGTTTGACTCTGAGCATGTCATACACTCATAGATTTTATTACAGTGTCTCCAAGGCACGGTGTATCCCTTTATTGTGTACATTGCCTGGAAGTCTATTTCAGAGATTGATGAGAAGGAATGGAAATTGGCAGCCCTCTTCTCTTTCAGAAATCCCCAACAATACCAGCCATGTTGTAGGACTGGTGAGGCTGGCTAGCTCAATTCTAACTCAATCGAGGATCATCAGCAATTGTCACTAAATCAGCCCCTTTAGTCTTTAGCTTCTCTCTCAATTCATTACAAGTGAATGGGCTTTTATTGGCGTGACCATTTTAACAGGGACTCAGGGAGTGTGTGGAAGCTTGTAAGGCTGGCTCGACACAGGCGATTTACGAGGGGATCGACGGCGACTTGAGGCCAAAACCAGCACAAAACAAACATAGCCAGAGAGAGCGAGAGAGAGAGATTAGGAGATTTGTCAGCCCCCTCCCCCAACCCACTGCTCCTCGTTTTTATTATCCTTCCATTATTTTGTTCTCAGCGTGTTTGTTGTGCTCACCCCCCTTTAAATCTTGGATGCTGTTGGTCTTCTAGACTGCCTTTTGGCTCTCTTACATATTTTTTTATTGTTCTCCTTCTTCTCTCCAGCAGTCTTTGAAACAAATTTGAGCATGTCATTCACAGTTCAAACTGTTTGTCAAAAGGTTTAAATTTTAAACAAACTGTTTTGACAATCCTCCAAAATACAAAAATATTTTTTTGGTGTCTGTTTTTATTTTTTCATTGAACTGCTTTCTACTGCAAGTCCATAATTTAATTTTAGCAAGATGTAGGCTTTTATATCTGCAGGTGGCATTGAAAGCATCAAGACATGTTACACAAGACGTCTGTGGTATCAGAGAGCATAAATATGCCTTCATTCTCCCTAGTTAAACAAGACTTGAATTGCCCTTAAGCTTGTCAAAGGAACTACCAATGATTCATACCACACACACTGAGTATGACACATTTTCTCTCCTTTCTAATCCTCGACTTCCTCAAAGGGAATTTTGTGTAAGATTTCACATTGCCAGTATATTGTCTGACATCTAGGATTTAAAAAATAAATCTTAACCCCTATTGACACATGTATAAAATAATGGTAAAATGATCATATTATTGCAGGTTTAAAAGTTTTATATATTCTCTTTAAAAATGTGAGACAGAACTTGAGAAACACAGAACATCAATTTTTTCATATGTGGGGTTGTTTTACACATGATTTTCAGAAAAAAATCATTTTGTCATTGATTTCAAACATATTGCCTATCCCTACAGAGTGTATTTCAGAGAAAACTAACCTTTCACTGCAGCCAGTATGAAGATTTATGTTTACATGCAGAAGCTAGTAATTATATCATGAGTGATATTATGGAAGTTTGCACTATTAATCATTTTAGAAAATAAGACATTACAAAAAACCCTCTCCTTTAAGCAATTGTGATGACTTTGTTGTTTGAAAGATGCAACAGTTTTCATTTTGCTGGGCTCATTTGCTTTTTGTCACACAGGTTCATCAAAATTACGCAGAGATCACTGAATAGAAGATAAATGACCTTAAAGGCATTTCAAACTGTACACTGTTAAACTATATGTTTTCAGACACAGCACAATTTTATTTTGCTCAAACTCTGCAGTATTAAAAAAAGGTCAAGAATGGTTAAAATGAGCTAATCCACAAGTCAGCAGAGTAGAAAAAAGCAAAAAATAAACAAACAAACAAATAAACCTCCTTGTCGTGGCTTGAAACTCCATTGTTGCTATCCTGAAATTGTATGGACATGAAATTTGTTTTTTTACATTTGTTGTCTACACTGGCCCAGTTACACACACTACCAACTATACCACTAAAAAGATAAATGACCCAGGAAGGTTAGTATCATTGCAGCAGAAACTTAAGCTGTCTTTAAAAGTTAAGGATTTGTTGCTCCACAGCTTGTTAGTTTTAATCAAATTTTGTAGATTTTTATTCAGTGCTCCACCTTTTACCAACTGTCCTCAGTCTCATCCTGCTTCTTATTTCACATATGAGATAAGCCCTCTGCCAAGGTTTCTTACATCTCATATCGGCCCCCCTCTCCCTGTGCTCCCCTTCCTCCCTCTACCACTCCTCTCTTTACCCATTATCTCCCCACTCACTCCCATCTCCCCTGTCTTCCTAGCTTTGCAAAGATAAGATTTGCTCTCCCCAGTGAGTTCTTGGTGTCGATACTAATGTGCTGCTATCATCGATGAACTGTCAGACCACCTTTTCCCGTCCTGCCCCATTCCTCCCCTGACCTTCCTGCTGAAATTGTACAAAAAAAAAAAAAAAAATCTTATGGCACATGGGTGGTCCATATGAGTGCATTTAATTTGTAATGCTGGGCTTACTGCATAGTGAAAAGTAAATAAAATGAATCTATTTGACTTTTTCAATGACACAAGGAACTCCTCTCCTGCATGCCTCAAATTATTAACGGAAACTATTTTTATAATAAAAAGCCATCTGTATTAAACGTAATAGAGACGCATCATTAGATCACAAAAGAGCACATGATGGGAACAGCAAGCAGTTTTAGTCCACTCAGTCAGGGGTCTTGTAGAGAAATGGAGCAGCTAACATGTCACTTAATGTGTGCTGATGTGTCTTTGCTCACAGTTGTTGGGCTCGGAGGGATCTGAGTGTATGCCAGCTAACAGTTAGTGACATCAATGAGGTGGATCTACAGTCGCTGATTGAACCTAACTATATGTGTCATTTCAGTGAACCCTGATTTCCTAATTACCTCAAAGCATTGTAAGTGTATGTATTTTTAGCACCAGGAACCCTGGTGGGACACAAATCTCGAACCCCAGCACCACTGGCATTACGCTTTGTCTTTAGAGTTACGCAAGGAAACGACTTTGCACCGTGCCTTTGCCATAGGGATAGAGACTTGAGACGCTGAGCCCAGAGGGTGAAATGTCACAGCAGTGCTTTGACGTCAGATGAGTTGTTTGACTTTTTCTTTACACCAGTCATACAAACTGAGAGTATGAATGGAACTTTAAAAAAAGTAAAATTTTCAAACTGTGGCGGCCCTCTTAGAAATGATGTCTAATCACTCCTGATAGCTCAGAAAGTGCTTTCAAATTGACAGTGACTTCGCAGAGATAATGCTGGCAGGCTGTCTTGAACGGGCAATGATGTCACCCTCATCTCAGTTTCTCCCTTAAGACCAGTTTTACCGTCAATACTTGCCAATTTTATAAATGTTGGTTATATTGCTGGCCTGATATAGCTCTTTGTAGAAGAAAATGGCCTCTGTTTGACTTAGATTCACTTCTGTGCTTCATAGCAGTTGCCTGAAGCCTCACAGTTTGATTTGTTACCACAAATAGCTGTTTCCCGGGTGTTTATTGTGCAAGTATGTTATGTGACGAGAATAGTTAATGAGCTTTATTCTTATTGAAACCTGTGCAATCTCAGGACATACAATTTTATGTTATTTTGCTTGTGTTTAATAGGTATAGTGACTTTTTTACATCAACAGCATGTCAGTGCTTAGTCATATGTGTAGATAAAAATGCAAAAAGCTATTGCAATGAAATTATGGTACCTTTAATATAAGACTAGAGTGAAGTATATAACATCCTGTTGTAGATTCTATGCTGATTTAAAGCACAAAAAAACTCCCACAATCTGACCACACCCGTGCATGTTTGTATAATAATCTAATCTTTGTTTTATTCATTGGAAAAATAATCTGACAGAGGATTTAATGGTGAAAGACAAAGAAACATGATCTCCTCATGCCATTTGATGAGTTCATGATCAAAGCTAGAGATTTCAGGAGCAATGGAAGCAAATCTCTTTAGGTCACCTTGAATAGGGATTACTGGAGTACAAGAGTACAAGAGTACAAGAACTCATTTCAATTTTTTAAGCCAGATATATCTAGATCTAGACAAAATATTCTGTGTACAAGGGAAATGAGAGCCGCATTTGATTTGCCTTTCCATTTTAACTGTGTTTTATTTAAAAAAAAAAAAGATTCCTGAACTCGGGGGAAGTTTTAATTTTCTTGTGTTTTCAGAATTAAAATCCAACTTAAAATACTGCTACACATCTTCTGTAAAGTCTTGTATCTGTCTCATTTCCATAGATGTTCAAATACAGGTGACACAATGACATTTTGTGATGTCTCCAGTAAAGCTAAAATGCAATTTCAGTAGACTCTCAAGAACAACCCTAGTAAACATCATGTTTTGGTTTTAGGTCTTTAAAGTCGAAGGACAAGTCTATGCTTAAGTTTACTTTAGCTGCCAGTTCTTACATCAGAGTTGAGGAGTACTCATAGAGAGAAAACCCACAGTAGTGTAGAAGAGGCAGAAATACCCCTCTGACAGCAGCCTTAATAGATCTGAATGCTAAAGGCAGCCACAATACATGGTTTGTTTGCATGGCGTCGTGCAGTGCTTACTTTATCTTTGCTGGATAAAACTGAATATGCTCAGCTGTTGCTTTTTGTTTCCACCCACTCAAAGAACCTGCAGCATTCTGGGAAATGTAAGAAACCACTGACTCAGGCCTCATTTAGACCAAAGCAGAGTCGACTTATGGAGAAATTCAACCCAGCGTCACGCTGCTATGGCCAATCACCTGCTGGGCCAATGAGACCGAGCAGAGCTGAAAAATCCTGCCACAAGGGAGCACAGGGCAATTATTTGCATTTGAGAAAAGGCTGACACTCCCACACACTCATACCAACCTGCGGTGATCGCTGCAATGCCTGATTAGGTCTGAAACAGCCCCAGTGCAGAGTTACACAAGGCAGTTTGTGTACACTAAAACATGTCCTCACAAAATTTGACTTGGATGGTTCAAACATGATTTTAGCAGTCTGTAATGCAAGTGTAATAATGAATGATGTCCTTTTCAAAGATATTCTAACTTCCAGTTCATTATGTGGTCATCAGTGACTCTAGAGAAAACAGTTCCCTCCTCTGCTCTAAAAAGTCTTGAATAGAAATATGAAAATGTTTCTCCTGTGCTCTCAAATGAATCTGTTAGTTAATGAAGTATGAATCAGTGCTTTAGAACTCAATTGCGGTGACACATTAATGATATTAATACAAAGTACAAGAGAGTGAAAAATCAAGGTTAAATACAATAAGGAATGAACCGAGTTAAAAATCAAATGTCATTATGAATGCAAGGCTAAAGAGCCCTAACGGACAGGAAGGCGGCTGAGTTAGGCCAACTCTTGATAGGTGAAATATACAGTCATTCCCTAACTACACACACTCACACAAAGGACTTACGATATACCAACCTTCTTTTCTTTTTTTCCCATTTAAAACATTCACATTGTATTGTTTTAGCATTTTAATAGTGTTTTTAAGCTCTCTCTGCCATTCAGGTGTGATGCATTTAATCTTGGAAGGATAATCACTGTAGTATTTGTCAGTGGTCCGCTTGCCTCCTCTTGCTGTCTGCGCTCAGTCAGTAGCACTAGTGATATCTTGGCACATTTTCTTCTCTTCTTAAGAAACCATTTGCTGCCATCCATCCTTGTATATTGTGAAAAACAAGTTCCACAGACCCGATAATAGACAGCTACATAATCCATCACAGCAAACATGAAGCCTTCATTTCATTTGGTAAAAGTTGCATTTTTTTCAATTTTTCATTGTGCCTCTGTTGAGTGTTTTTATATTAGAGCTGTATTATGTTACACTTTGCTTCCTGTCAATCACCTCACACCACAGGAGGAAATGGAAGTAGAATGGAAATGATCTATTTAAATCAAGTCACCTTACAAACTGTATTGCAACATCTATATCTTTTTATTAAGGTTGCCTTTGGTAAATGAAATGGCATTTTAAGTTAAGTTTGACCTCGCAAAATCTTTTTACTGCTGCCCCTCACAGCACAGATTTGTTTGTATCGCATGTTCCTGTTAGCTCCCCCACCCGATACCTTTTTGGCTATCCACAAATAGTCTTCTTTTATTGTGTTTTCTTCCCTCTGCATCCTCTCACTATGTGCTCTCCCTAGTCGGCTCCTATTAGAAAAGAGATCATCTCCTCCTAATTAGCCCACGTCTCATTTAAACTGTTTGAAATCAGTTGTGTTTTGCTCTCCCCTTCTGAAACATGAGTGCTGTTTTCTTGTTAAAAACAAATCTAAAATAATCCAACTGGTATGCTGTTTCACAGCTCATGCTTCTCAAAACCTGGCTTCTCACAGGGTAGGGCTAATTGGCTTTATTTATTAGCTCGACATTGAGTCAATGAATTTCGAATTAAAGATGACTCCATTTTACAAAAAGATGATAGTTGTAATGTCTAATGCTGCCCACTGCAAAGGAAGGATTTATTTTAATCTCCACTTTCAGTTTATTATATCTGACAGTTTCCTCCTGTCTCTCTCTCTCTCTTTTTTTTTTTGGCTGACCTTGTTAGTGTGAAAACTTGCCTGAGAGCCCTGATATACGTCAACCACTGCCTTTATTCCACCCTCTAACTTTAACTTTTAGCGCTGTCATTGGCAGAGAAGGTGCATCCTTGTTCCTTTTTCAAATTACTACCTCTTCCTTACCTCGTTCTCAAACCTGCTTTTGCTTTTCAAGTTAGCACTCTTTAATGTTACACTCATCTCTTTTTGTGAAGTATGTAGGTACAGTAAACATACTAAAGATGTGTGTGATTGTTTTCATTAAAAAACATGTCTAGAAAGCACTCAAATCCTCTTTACTTTTAAACAGATTCTTTAAATATTGATTAAATTAAAAAATGCAATGCACTGTAGCTGAACAACTTTCTTATAGTGTGTTTTAATAAAGGCACTTTTAAATGATCTAAAGTCATATTTAACAGCAAAAGAAAGTCACAAAGTTTATGAGAAAAGGGTGAAAATATTTTCAAATAATTCACAAGCAGTGGACAAAGCCTTAAAGATTTTCGATCTGCAAAAGCTGATTACCTGTTCATTAGCTTATGGATTACTTTGAACAATTGAATCAGACCAAATACATTACCTCCTTGGCAGAGCTGCTGTCACATTCTCTTTAGAGCAAGATGGACTTGACTGACTGTTGACAAATGTATGAAGATTTTCTCTAATTTAACTGTGTGGAATTGAGATAATAATAGGAAACACACCATATACCAGAGACAGCATAAAATATCATTTTCAAGCTCTGCACCACTTTCTTAACATACTAAAAAGGGATAAAAAGAAAAAAAACACATTTTTAAATGTTAATTCTCTGTGTCAAAACATATGTTTTTAGCCTAAGGTATCATACATTTTTGGAATGCAAATTATTCCTATATTTTTGATTACATATTTGATTACATATTTTTCAAATCACTTGACATTGCTTTTAACCAGATTTTTGATTCTTGACTTATTACAGGATATTTTAAAGACACATATTATTGAAAAAAGCTTTTAGTGCTCAGTGAAGTAATATTCGTTCCATTTGTTTATAGTTGCATTTTCTGTAATCCTTCTATTTGATCCCCTTTTTTTTCCTTTACCGACAACCTGCAATAAAAAGGGAATTTTGTATATGTTATGTTGTGGCTAGATAAATCAGTCATTTTTCTTTATCAGGATTAGAAAGCCTCAACTATATTTCCTCATTTCACATTCCTACATCAGGTGGAAACTTTGTGTTTTGCTGTCAAGATTTGCTGTGAAATCTGCAAGGGCCACATCTTGTGGATTAGCTTGTCACTCAAAGAGAAAGTTTCTGACAATGTGGGGGAGTTCAGGACAACGCTTACCTCTGATTAGAATGTAAAGGAGGAGAAAAGGGGTTGAAGGGAGTTCTTTGCATGCATGTTTCTCTCCATTTGCCTGTCTTTTCTCCACTCACTCCGTCTCTTCTATTATTAATGCTGTCATTTCTTTTCCTCAGCTCTTCTCTGAAGTCATGTCAAATAGCCTTCCTTATGTGGCTGGTTTTCCTCCCTCTTGCCTTTGGAATTCTTTGTTTCTTGAGTGACACTATGCTTTCCCAAATAGAGACTTTCAAGTACATCGAGTGACACACTAGCTGGTGACCATGCTGGATAATTGCTTGCATTTGAACTTTGGCGTAATAGCTCACATGCAAGACACAGATAGTTCAAATTAGGCTTCTTTTTTATTCGATACACAGTACTTTACTACTGTAGAATTCAATACAAGGTATATTAAAGAAAGCAGTAAAAGCCAGTTTTGTTTACAGCACTGTGAGGCCTCTTTGTTTGCTGCTGTTGCACAAAAAGCAAGAACAGCACACACACAAGAACCCAGAATTGTTTGGGTAAATGCTAGCTTGTGTGGATTCAAATAATATGTTTTACTGTGTCCTCCTCCAATATTCACTCTTGTGATTTATTTGCTTTATGCTACTTTAACCACAAAGACCACGATGGGTAAACTGCAGCTGGCAAAGGGGAAAAATTATACATACAGAGGTGATAGTGACAATTTTTGTAAAGTTGTAAGTGGAAAAAGAAATGTGTGTGTATTTATTTATTCTGAAGTGATGTGAAAACGTGAAGTGATTAGTAGAATAATTAATAAACCACCATACGCAGTTCATCTTAAAAACACACTACATGAAATTACAGGAATATCCAATTTCTTTCTGTGTCTTTTACACACAATGCCACTCTCCCCTCTGTATGGTAAATATGGACTGCTTTCCGTCCTTTTTTTTTTACTGTTTTGGATGTTGCTGTAGTGTAAATACTTTACTGCATGCCCTTTGTATTTTTTGGAAAAAGAACAAAATGCAATTATGAATGATCACAACCAACGCGAATAGCTTGTTATTTACTACTGTTTAATAAAAAACCAAATAAAAAAACAAAAAATAACCTTACGCTAGAAAAACTCCCTCTAAACCTGACTCTGCTCTGTACGTCATTTATGGCTCCCTGGTGAAAAAATGTTGTGTTGGTGGGTTTGGTGATTGATGTTTCTGCATGATTTACATCTTCTCCAACAGCGCAAGTGTAATAGAGAGATACAGTCACTTTCTTGCCTTCTGTGATGGTAGACTTGAACTCCCTCTGTGATGACTTGCTGCTGTGCTTTAGCCTTTTATCTATAATGAGAAAATTATTCAGAAAAGTACAGATGATAATTTTTTAAAGGAGTCAACAATCTAATCATTGTCTTTTTTGTAGGGCACAAATTAGTTAATTTAAAGAACGCATCACCTTCACTGACTGAATATTTACTGACAGGATGGCTTTAGAACTGTTTACCTAACAGGTGTTTTGACAAGCATATTTTATATTATCTTTATTTATCTATTTTTCAAATACAGATCCTAAATACTTTTGATGGTATTAGAGCTGCAGTTTTTAGTTGTAAGTAAGTAAGTTATTCTGTTTAAATTCCTACATATATTTACAACTAGTGTTTGCTTTATTTTTTGTTTTTCTTGTGTCTGTTATTTATTCTAATTTATTGTATTTACTGTATGAAGGACTACAAACTTTCATTTCTTGGTGTAACCCCACGTTGCAAGGATGATAAAAATAACTTTATACCCTCTATACTACAATTGGCTACTTTACACCAATTTCAGTTTTTAAGGTCTTGTTTGTTTGTTTGTTTTTGTATCCCACCAACAGCTAATAATGTAACTTTCCATATGTGCAAAGACATGGGAGGATAGTGATAGAAAAGCGGTTGTTTTTCAATGCAGACATGCTTTTCTTCCCTCAGTAAATCCTTTAGTTAGCTTGGTGAGGATTAGGTCTGAAAAGTCTGTCATTTGCCTCCAAAGCCCTCAGGGATTCATTGGTGAAGAAATCCAGCTTCTCCACAGCTTCCATCTGAATTTTAGTTTGGTGTCAATTTTATTTATTTTTACTTCAGCCCACGTCTGATTTCTGCTGTTCTATACCCTTGATTAATTCTAATTTAGCTGCTGGAGGTATTGCACACTAATTTAGAGATAAAGTCACATTTGACTGGCTGTCAATACTAATGGAAGTTTGTGTGCATTTCAGCCTTTGAAGGTTTCTTTTGGTCTTGGATTAGGTAGAAAAGGTTAAAAAGAATTTGTATTTCTCTTTCTAGGCTTAGACATGATTCTAAGCCTTAGCAATGGGCACATTTCTTGTAATGAAGCATCACACATTCAGTGCATATGAAAGCTTTAGAGCATTTTTCTCTGAAAAACGTTACCCGCATTCCCATATAAATCTCAAAGTACACTGAAAAGACTAGGATCCCAATGGAGCTGAAAGCCGGAGGCTAAGTGGGATACACCCTAATGGAAAACAGCTCTGGGATAAAGGTAATGGGTGGTAAAGACTAATGGAAACTATCAATGGGATAAAAGGGACAAGTTGAGAGAGACGGGATATATCCCACCAAGTGTCTGACTGAAATCGTATTTCTTCCCTAAGGCTAGATTTCACAACCATTCCCAGTGTGAAACAACGCTTGCTCAAAAGGAATATCTGTCAAGAAAGAGTGTACCTTGAAATGGTATAGATTTAACAATTAGTGATGCTCTCCATTTCCTTTAGCATGACCTCTTGAGGAAAGTTTTTAATCTTATGAAGAGATAAGGAATACTTTTGTTGCTGCATTATGGGGAATATATCAGAAATGTTGAAAAGTTTTATCACTTGAATGATCTGTTTAACATTCAAGGTTACATTTTTTTCAAAATATGTTTTACATTTCAAGTGACACTCAATTTTTTATCTGTTTGACTTTTACAGAATGCATGAACAGAGTGTTTTTTTTCTTTGTGGACATTATAAAATTGTCTCTTTTTCCTTCTTTGAAAAAAAAAACAACTTTCTTGTAGAGTAAAACATTATGCAAAAACTTGATCTATGTTCATTTGCCTATCAAAGCATATGGGATAGTGTGACTGAGAAAAGTGTTTTTAATCCTAACAAACCAACATCCAGAAAGTCCAAAGTCCTTGCTCCACGTTTCTCCCATGTCCCTGAAAGATAGATTATATAAGGCTGAGTTTTGATGGACATGGGAACCACAATATACAGAGGATTAGAGAGCATGTTAAAGGATGAGACAAGGTCAAAGGCAGAGTCATGTTCTGTGATGATATAAACCACCTCTACTGTACATCAAACACCTTTTGCTTTAGCTTGTGAGGAAGATAGGAGGGATGGAAGGGAGCACAATGAAAGAAAAGATGAGGGACTGTGATCAGAGATGTGACCAGAGGAAAGGCAGAGTCATGGCCAGTATAAACATCCAATAATGTACATCAGACAAACACAGTTCCCATTCTGCTTGGCAAATGTTCTGTCACTCTTGAAGGGCTTTCAGTCAGCCTGCTGATATTCTTTGCTTTTTGAATGCACTCCAAACTATTTAAACTCAAAGAGTTTTAATGTTTATGGATTTATGCTAACTGGCTGTACTTTTGACTTGCCCCACTAAACTCAGTGGACTAAATTCAGGCAGAAGGGATTCAGGGGGAGACAATCCTTCAGCTGAAGATGTTCTGTTGACTTGCTAAGATGCTGTTGTGGGCTGAGGTGGTATGGTTGTTCTCCTAGCTCGTGTGAAAGCACCAAGGAAAAGCTAAAGGAAAATGCTAAGTCTCCTGGAGTCATAACAATTAACAAATAAATCTGGCCTTATATCAAGAATTCTTTTGGTGTTTTAAAGGACCCCCCCCCCTAGGCTTTCAGTGGTGTATTTCAAAAATGACTGCTGCTATCATCAGATTGAAATTTTGAATGCAACTAACTATTTAGCCTCCCCAACACATAGAACTAACCCCAAAATGCAAAATAGGCTTTATTTTCATCAACCTTATAGTTTTTCTATAACTTGCTTTCTGCTGTGGCACAAAATGCCTGTAGCTGTTTCTACTCTGGATAAAATTCTGTACCAGACAAACACCAGTGCAGTGTAGAGTTACATTAAAATATTATTGACCATGCTACAACTTAATTCAGCAGCGTCCCATGATGACCCAGGCCCAGCAGCCACAACAGCAGATCAAAATGCCAAACTCTCCACAGGGATGCCATGCAAAGCTAGAGGCTGTTTTACATTCCTGGGCAGCGCCTCATCTTCCAACATGGGGTTTCTAGAGTGTAAGGCGGCTGCAGTTTTATTTCTAGCATTACAGATTGGCCTCTGCTGCTGTGGGGTAGCTTTTTTAAGTGAAGCGTCCTGCTGGAGCCTAATCTCTTCGGCTCTCCCTCACTGTATCATTAGGCCACGGAGAACTCTGTGCGAGTCAGTGTCTCTCAGTTTGGGATCCTCTTTGACAGAAGCTTCCTGTTCTCGAAGGAGGCAGTGTGATTACAGTATTCTGGTTATGACTTTTTCATAAGAGAATAATATGTGTGCTTGTGAAAGTACTGGACTATGTGAAAGATTTTGAGAAAAGCAGCTATAAAAGGATGAAAATTTATATATTCAAGAAGGCAAGCAAAATTTTGTTTTTTTTTTGCCAAATGCCCAGGATCTAAGATCTCATTGGCAGACTTTAATTAGGCCTTGTCATATGATAAACTTTGTTTGAAAAGCAATGTGAAGACGTTCATTTAAAGACATCTAAATAAATCTGTTTTTTTAAATCTTTTTTCTCTCTTTTCCATGCATTCCTGTTGGCCTCCTCTGAAGCTGAAGAGTATGCTGTTGAAGGTAAGACTGATGCTTTACTCCTCAGGCCCTCTGATGTCTTCTCTTAATGCTGCCATGGATGCTGATGCTGGCTGCTTGTTATTGTTGCATGCCCTCCCTTTGGGGAGGAGCATTGTCAGTTTGGACTGCGGTTATAAGTGACTTCTAGGGGGCCTAAATTACAGAGTCTGAACCAAAGTTATGACCATTATTATCTCTGTTATACCTCTTGTTTGTTTTATCTTGTCCTTTTTAATTTCATTTTGTTTTGATTGCAGTTTGTCTCTCTATACAACAAGCACATGGGTGTATATTTCACTTTTGAGTATGTGAAATCAAAGAGGCAAAAATATCAAGTTAGCTTGGCAATTTTAGGACATTTTTCAGTTGATAGGCTTTTGTGTAAAGAGAAAAAATGACATGGTGGTTTAAGATGCTGTCTTTCCTCTGTTCTTCCTCTCTATGTCCAGAAAAAGTGAGTGAAAGTTCCCCGCAGGGACCCTTGAGGGGCCTCATTAGCCCTTGAGCCAGGCACTAAATGAGTGCTGGATGTAGCAGACTTCATGGATAGCTTTTGCTATCTGCCTTGGCTCGTCTGTCTGCAGGCTGCTGCCTCTATCCACTTTGTACTTTTCAGGAAACAGTCCACCAACTGGTTGACTGAGTCTGTCAGTCATTCAATTACTCATAAACTAGCTTTTAGCTAGCTTTTTATGCTTTGAGAAGTGAGCTGGTGCCTACGTGTGAGTGTGTTTGCATGTTTTGGAGGAGTATTTTCTCCTCTCCGAGTTTGAGGTGATGGATTACCTATCGTCAGCCTGAACCAGCAGGGGAAATCACTATGACAAACACCCTATTGCTCCAGGTTTTCTTTAAAGCTAAAAACTTCATTGCTGCATTTATTTCTCAATCTCTATATCAAGCATGAGCTGTTTATTCTGTTGCATTTTGAAATATAAAGGCATATGTCATGATGACATTTTACTATTATCGGCTAACCCAGTGAACTCCATTTGATTTCTGGACTGTACTTGTAGACTGCTTGAAACCAACATTTTTCTCAGTTAGTTTCTGCATCAGAGATGCAAGCCTCCTGTAATGACTGTATGCCTGTGTACATGTGTGTGTACAGCTCTACGTGAGTGAGTGAGTGAGTGAGTGAGTGAGTGAGTGAGTGCCCTTGCAGCCAGGACTCATGTCAGCACCACTGAAGACCTTGATGGGAAAATGTCAGAGGGAAGGTATGGAACAGGAATGAATAGTGGCAACTGTTCAATTCTGCTTGACAGAGTAGCTCCTCCAGACTGATGCAGAGGGAGGTGAGGGACAAGAGGCCTTGAGAGAGAGAGAGAGACACAGAGAGAGAGATGAAGAGGAGTGACTTAACTCTAAACAAGTGTAAAGATGTATAGTCCCGACTAATTATAGTACAAAACACAAAAATTGTGGTCAGTTGTTTGTGTGTGGTACATAAAGAAAATGTCACTCAGGCCCAACCCTTTACTCAGCACCTTAGTTTTCGTACTGTTTTGAAGTATCTTCTGCAGATTTTTCTTTGCACTGGGCAAGGGCATGTATTGTAGGTTAAGCTTCCTATTAATTGTGTGAGCTTCTAGTTGTTTAAGAGGGGAACACCTCTCCTTGTACAGAGGTCTAGGTGGATTTTACAGCAACACCATAGCTAATATGAAGGTTTTTTTTAAAGAATTATGAAACACTTAGCTGTTTATTTTGACTCAAGCATACTCCAGCATCAGAACACAATGTTTCGTGGCTATAAAACTGAACATTTCTAAAATGTTAATGCTAACACCTCAGTTAGTTTGTGTTCTCTAAAGCCATGTCGTTTAATTACAAAACAAGGGGTTGTGTTCTCTGTTCCCGGCATGTTGAGTACAACAAGACAACTATTAAGATTTATTTAATGGCTCATTGTCTCTTCTCTGATACCTAGCCCTCATAGTGCTACTGCATTCTTTTTTATTATTTAATAGGTTTCCTTATCTGGTGTAATTTGTGTCGCTGACCATGTGTTCAAAGGTTGGTTAAGATTGATGATGCAGAGGGACCTTGAAAACCCTGAGGAGGCCACTGCCCCTGTGCGTTAGCTGGTGGCCCCTCGCTCTTACACAGCAGAGCCTCGATTGATGATCTGCCTGCAACACTGACCTGTTTTTACCAGCAAGCTAGCTACCACATTGCCATCTGTGTTCTTATAAGCATGTTCTCTCCCCAGAGGACTTCTACTAGGTGATGTATAGTTTCATTATGTAAGCACAGTTTTATGTCATTGCCTTGTGCAGTTGTGTTCCTGTAGGGGCCATCTGAAGAAATAACACTAATGCTGAAGATAATGGAAGTCTAGAGGTTAAGTGAATGGGCTTATAACCTAGATGTAGCCATTTCATCCACCTGGATCTAGTACGAGAACCCACACTGCCAAGTGGGTGCCTTTGTGCAAGGCATTGCACACCTTACTGCTCAAGATTGTGTTTGTATTCTAAGAGAGGCTGATCGAAAAAAAAATGTAGGGTGTATTGATAATAATTTTGGTTTTGGATGATTTTTGAATTTATGTAATGATGTAAATGTTAAGCGTAATTTCATAGTCCTGTGTGTGGTCAGCTGACCATCCCAGGTTAAGAAATTGGGACAAAGACCTTCAAAAAAATATTAAAGAAAACAAAAAGTTGCAGAGGTGGTTATAATATACGCCATATATTCAGATGCTGAATGCTAACCTTATTTATTTATTTATTTTTCCAATTCATGGTCTGACAAAGCATGACCATGGCCATGACTGAGACAAAAAGGAGCTCATATACGACTGAAAAGTAACAGATCAAACCGGTCAGTGAAGCTGGCCTCTCAGGCTGGCTGATAGATTCAACGACCCGGTGCTTTGTCTGGGTGACAGATGTTCTGAGCTGTCCACGCTGATCTTAATCAATCTGATCAAGGCTAATGATCTTTTCTGTCTGAGCCACGCAGACCTCCAACTTAATCTCACCCTTGGTGGAGGGCACTTACACTTTTTTTTTCCCTCTGTGTAAAAAATGGAGTTTGATGTTAGCTAAAGATACAGGATTATAGATTTGAGTGAGGCTTGTAGTTGTAGGAGATTACTTTGGGTCATCCAAACCAGATTATGGATTAGGTTCTTATTTACTCAGGAGGAATAAAACAAAATCATATACCAAAAACTTTAATGTTTTTTAAAGCAGAGGGAGAAAATACACAGAATAAAGCAAATAGTAAATGCACTGATGTCATTGTGGTATTGACCTAGATTTTGTTTATTTCTGAAACAAATAGCCCTCGTACATGATCCTTACTCAAATTCACACCGCATTTTTGAATACCAGGGCCAAAAGGCTGACCACCTGGGTGATGAAAACTGTTTTGATCATGCCAAAAATGATCTTTTGCAATAGGATTTGAGAAGGATAGGCATTCATTTATATAACAGCATAATGTAACAACAATATTTGTACATTCTTTCCAATCAATAAAGCTTAACTGTGCATTTTTCATTGAACACACAAGAGATTTGCAGTGTTCAAACAAAGCAATCGATTGCGAAAGATTGCTGGCTAGCTTTTCGGTTACAGGCACTTGAAAAGAATAGGCTGCAAATAAACAAACAAACACACGCACACACTAACCACACCGGAAGGGAAAATTGACCAAGGAATGGAAGGATGGAACAGAACTCAATGGTGTCTTTCTTCAGCTCTGAATTGCTCAAGAGCCTTTGGACAGTGGGATGCCTTGATGTTGCCTCTGCCTGCCCAGCGACTGCCAGATGTTGCAGTGAGATTAAGCATCCTCAAGTCCTGAAGGAGCCAAAGTCCAGCCATGCCTGTTCTCACAAGACGTTAATTTCACCCCACTCAGTTCTCACTCTTTTCTCTTTTTTATTTTCCTGCTTTGTGATAACAAAGTCTAAAGGGATGGAGTGGGCGTCCACTTGTGAGCAACTCCAGATGCTTCAGTGTCAACATGCGTGGCCACAGGCAATACTGTTTGTTGTGATGGAGAGAGAAATGGATTGGACAATGCATGGCCTGGAGCTCTGGTGTTGTTTGGTGTTTGTGTGTTTGTATGTGTGTTTGTGTAGAAAAGCTTTATATGTGCCAGATTTTGTTGCTCTGCCTGAGAGTTTTGTGTGCTTTTGAATTTGCAGACTAGCACAGTGCTGTAAAACTTTTAAACATATTACCTTGCTAAGCCTCTATATGATACCTCTATACATATAATATACACATGCACTTAAATTTTTCTGTCAGAGCTTTCTCAACTCGTTCCCCAAATTAGTTGGATTTTTTAATCTTATTCAATTTTTTGGCCTGCCGTCAGCACGTATATGCTGTAAATTCACATTGTTTTTTAGCATATTTGCATTATTCAGTTAAGTGTTTTCCCTCTACCTTCCACACTCAAGTGAAAACTCAGGTACTTCTACTATAATACAGTGGCATGCTGCAACAAGCTATGAAAAAGATTTAAATGCTTTTGTTAGAGTACTCCTTTCTCCTGTGTACTAACATGAAAATACATTGTGCAGTTCTGAGTCTTTGTTTCTTTTGAAACAGAAAAAAACAAAAACAAGAGCCTATAAAACTCTTCCCAATGGACTTTTGGTTTTAGGTTATATGGAGTTTATATTGCCTTGTCTCTTGTTTGGTTGTCTTCACCAACTAATTCAGGCTCAGTAAGGGATACAGCTTGTGTCATATATTGTTTCTCTTAATCACCTCTTCCCCTCCTTTGGGAGATAAACACATCAAACTCCATAGGTTTCACCTAACTTAATGAAAAGATATCTCTATAGAAAGCTGTTATTGGATGTTATATAAGTAGAATTAAAAGAAAAGAGACTGCTGAGGAGGAATAAATGAAAACAGGTTCTATAGTGTATTTAGGGTTAGGGTTAGTGACATTGTGACACTTAGAAAAACAACTTTTTTCCACAAAGTGTAGTCTTATTCAAAGACTTTTATTTGCCCATTTATTGTAGAATATTTAAAATCTACACCTCAGGACTCCACTGTAAATCTTTAATATAGCTTTGACCTGGTTCTTCTTGAGGCTCTTGATGTCAGACACTATCACAACTGATCATTACTACCAGTATAATCTAAACAAGTAGATTAACAAGCCAAGGCTCTACTTCCAGTGGTGCCAAAAAAAAAAAACAAGTAATGTTGGACCTTCTGAAAACAGATCAGACTAACAAGTTAAGGTGAGTAACATACATAATTACCACTGTACTGAACCACTTATGTCTGTTCCTTTTAAATCTCCAAAGTCAGTCACTCCTGCACACTGAATTTAAAGTGAGCAGCCAGCAGAAATTAACCATGATAGTGATACTGCTTTTGCAATTGAAGACTAAGAATTTTGAACTAGAAGCCAACTGTGTTCCAAAAATTAATCAGTTTCAAGTAGTTTTACCTCTAAAATCTTTGGACACATTCAAAGACAGATATCTTAATACTGCATGAGCTCAGGCTCATGTCAGGATAGGTTTTGCCTGCATAGATATTGAGAACTGTCCTAAATGATGCAGGTGTGTAGATACGTACTGAGGATATCTGTTGAAATTGATACATGAAGTTGATTTTCCATCTACTGTCACTTTTATGGCCAGATTTTTCCATTGCTAATGTCAAGTGTCACTGCTTCTTACTTTTTCCCTCTCTCTCTCCACAAAGCCTACCATTATTTCCAGAGTGTTAGAACACTCCTGTTGTGTACCTGCCGCCTTTTCTGAATTCAATTATGCCATGAAATGCCACTGACTGCAAAGCTTAAAGTCCTTGCTGGCCAGGTGACACTGTGAGAGATTGCATTTGGGCAGAGCCCAGTGAAAAGTCCATCTCCTGCCCGTCCCTTAGCCGTCAGCCAGTGCTAAGAAAATAAAAGCACTCACTCTCGCTTCCATCTGGCTGCTAAGCCAAGAGATTGTAGAAAGTAGTAACTGCCATGTTTTTTTTCTTTGTTGTGCATGCATGTTTTTATCATTTCTGATGTTGTTGGGAGTTAATGTGTTAAAGACAATCTTGTCAGTTATTTGTATGTGTTTGCATAAGTGGTATCCATGCATGCTGGTGTGTGTTTTCCCCATTACCTAAAATCATCTAAGGCTCAACCCCTCTGATGTCTAATACCACACTGTTATACAAATTTAGTCTCACCACCTGAGTCTCTTTGTTGTCCGAAGCAAACAGATTCTTCACTCTGGTGCATTCACCAGGTAAATGATTGTTTCCCCTGTCTTGTTTGGGGTCTGGTCTTTATTTGTTGTCCAACATTCATTTAGCAGGTCTACAATTATGTATGGAGGGCTGTTGGTGGCACTGAGGCAGTGCAGAAAGAAATGGTCTGGTAAAATTGAGATCAATAGGCCGGCAAGATGAATGAGTGACCAATAAAAGAAGGGAAATGGGAAATAGAACTATTCTCTCCTCATCCCTCCCTGAATTTCATAATGAGAAAATAGTAACACTTGAGTGAGCTTGTTTTGTCACTGTGGACCTCCTACCACTTGAATGTAAAATGATATTCTTTTGGGATTGAAGTAGGGTAGATCGGAGAATGCATTTTTTCTCTTGCTCATTCCTTCTTATTATTCATCTCGTATCCTTTCTTCGTTTTGTTTGTTTGTTTGTTTTTTTTTTAATGAACCCTCTATTTGTCAGCATAGCCTTGATTCCTTTTTGTTTTGATTTTCTGATTTTGACTCCCCATTTTTTACTTTTCAATGTAACTGGCTCTAAACATTTAACACTAATTGGGTTATGTGCATTCTCTCTATTAATGGCAGGAAATGTCCATGACAACAGTCTTTGTAATGGAGGATACCACTTAACTGCTTTGTCAGTGGACAATTAAAGCAAACCAAAGGGTTTGAATTTTCTAAGAAACTGTCAAGTGAATTTAAATTTCTTAAACAATCATTTAACCCAAGCTTAATTAATTCAGCAAACACTCTTGGTAAGCTGCTGAAATGTCTTCTAGTAATATACAGATAGCTAAGAGTTGCTCATCCTGGCCTTTCGACCCTCCTATAGATGAGCAGGATACAATTTAAGTATGTCAACACTGAAAGCAGTAGAACATTTACCCCCACATTTATTCTTCATAGCCTTATCAGTGATGTACGAACATGTCGTATTCAAACACATTCTGTGTAATATTACCACCCTTAACCAAAAAAGTACACACAACAAAAGATACAAATGATTTCCACACTCATTGTTATTATACACATTTTGATCAATGCAGGTCATAGAGCTTGTTCTGGTATTTCTCATACTTTTAAGTTTGAAATGAAAATATAATTTTTTGTTAACATTTTGACAACTCTTGACAGTGGGATGTAAATTTTAAATGTTTATTTCAAATGATGCATGAGGTGCTTGGGGAAGACAAATGGCCAATCCAAACAAGAAAAAAAGTCTCTCTAATCCTTTAAAATGACAAACATCATACCAAACCTGTCAGTCCGAACCTTGGCATCCTAGAAGACCACCTACATAAAGATTTGTTAGCTTCTGCTGATAATGGTAATGCAGGGGCTAAAAGCACTTGACTGACAAGCGGAATAAAAGTATTTAAACTGTACAAACATTAAAAAAATTATAAAAAGTGTCACATCTCCTAAATCCTCAAAATATCTTTAGGCTCAAGCTGACAAAGTGTTGAGAACCCAGTATGTTTCGCCTCATTAATTCTGTATCTTATATGAAAGTTTATGGTGTGTGCCTTGGAGATAGATGAAAAAAGCTACGGCACTTACTTTTTCATAGGTGGACTAGTTTTTGTTGACAAATTGACACAAGGTCAGGATTCAGTGTTCTTAAATTCAAAACAAAACTTTGTCCAACTTTGGAGGAAGACAGCAGCACTAAGTTCAAATCTGCAAAGTGATCTAGTTTAGATGTTGCTGGATAAGGCTAGGCCTTCAAAGGTTTATATCATCTCTAACCATGCAAGGGGCGATCAAAGATATTATTACCTAAGGCAGAAGGAAATGAGTGACAGCTCTACATGCATTTGCAGTTTAACTCTTTGAGTTATTTTGCAAAAAGTTATGTTAACAGCTGTTTATCACAATTCATCTGAATTAGATGCCCAATTTTTGCTGTAAGAAGTGCTGCAGAAATAAATCAGCTTTATGTGTAATTTAACAACTGTGATTTGTCATTGGTATGATTAAAAAACCTTAATTTTATATAGAAATGAATTCCCAAACTAACCTGACCTAACCAGAATACTAGGGCCATTTTGTCACGATACACATTCCCTTTCACTAAACATTGACTGAGTGCTTTCTACCTCACTGTAAAACCCACCTTTATGAGAACGTGTTAAGTATGAGCAGCAACCATGTTTACATACCACAGACATGACATAGCAATCACAGTTAGAAGTTTAATTTTCATTACTTTTACATTGCAACACACACTAAAAGTGCTCTAGTAATTATTATAATTGGGAATTTCTGTTGCTCGGGATTAATGCTGAAAGAGCTGCCCGTTCTGAATTCAAAATTAAGATGAAAAAATCACACAGTCAACACTTTAGCAAACTGTACAACAAGGTCTCTCCTCATTTATCACAGCCTGGCTCCTGTCAGAGTCTGAACACCACTGATTAAACAATGCCATGAATTTAACTTGGCTTAAAGAATTTTTTGCCTTTTTTTGTCATTTATAAAAACTTTTCATATCAAATGTTTTGAACAATGTTGGATTAATATTTTCTTCTCAGGGAATGTAACGATCATTACCACAACTCCTAGTCTTCTTCATTGTGAACTGGTGTGAGCTCAGTCTGTATTTTTAAAGTTCATATCAGGATTCAATTTGCATGGTTTTAAAGCAGCTTTGTGCAGTTAAATTTATTCACTGTGTTTGCTCAACTCAGCCTTTTCTTTCTCTGCTTTTTGTGGCCCCTGTGTGCAGTTTTTACTATCTTATGATAAACAAAACCATCATCTCAGGGGAAAAAAAGTTGAACTACTCTTTTTTCAACATCCCCACTGACAGGGCTCCACAGTTTTTTGTTGATGTTTTTTTTGGACTCCACTGTCACTGTGGTCTAACTGTTAGGATGAGTGGTTATCAGAAACACCATAAATTCGTTCAGCAGCTGCCACAAAGCCTCACTCCCTACAGCTCTTATTTATTCATCTGTCTCCTTTCCAAGTCTCTGAGGGCCAGAGATGAGGAGCCTTAATGCCACAGACGCTCAGTGCTCCCTGAGCGGGCTTGCTTACTTCTGGCCTGCTCACTTCTGAGCATGTAATCATTAGACAGGGAGTAGTGCAAATAAAGGTAGTAAGACAAGGTCACAGGTTAGGGTGAGATGAAGGTCAAAAAGCAAAGAATAAGAGTGCGAAGGAAGAAATAGATTCATAGGCGAGGGAAAACAAGAAACAAAAGAGAGTTTGAGGAAGAGGACGAGCTTAGGGGTATCTTAAAAGCTTAGGTGTCACACTACAGCAGGCTGTTTCAATGGAAAGAGGCATGACCTAGATATTCACTGTAATTGACTATTCAATTAGGCCAGAGTTTCATTTCCCCAACTATGCCATTCTCAACACACAGTGTTAGTACACAATGTGAACATGTGTTTTTGTTTGACTACGTTGTGGGGAGGTCTGCAGTAACAGTGGGCTGTTGACTGTGATAGTTGTATAGCCCCAAGTAGCATACCACTTGTTGTGATACAGCGGAGCAGCAAAAATGTAAAGGACCCATAAAGATTTTGGCTTTGATCATAAAGCCGATGGTCCAACCAACTGCTAGGTTATACAGTAAATGCCTCACATTGCATTTGAATATTTAGATTACCAAATGCTTATTAAAATGCAATGTCTACAATGTTATTTTGACTTAATCTAACTCTTTGTTTGCTACAATTTCAATCTGAAATTCAG
>JAPZDZ010000016.1:3286295-3296521 GCA_029783805.1 Acanthurus tennentii | reverse complement strand
ACGCCGCGGCTGAATCGATGTCTTTAATTTGCTGTCTGGTAAACGTTCTGTTTTCTTCAGAAACTTTTCTTTTCTTGAAACTATTTATGGTTGGCCGACTGGGGCTTGAAAAGCTCAATAAATGGCGTGCCAGCAGGTGTCGTACGTGTCGCGGTTGTGACGCATATTTTGAGCGACAAAAAAAGAAAAATGAAACATAAATAATCACATTTTATTTTAATGTTACAAGAGCACCATAATCTTCAAATTTAGAATTACATTTAAAAATAAACGAAATAAAATAAGATACATTTAAATTAAATACTCATTACTTATTTTCCAAAGACACAGGGAGCCGCAGCAGAGCGATGCAAGAGCCGCAGGTTGCCGATCCCTGCAATAGACGTTGACAAACTTCTTTCTGCATGTTCCAGTTTTCTTGGTTATTCCTACATGCAGCATTTTTCCTCCTTTTCCTCAACATAAAATGACAACAGGACACCTGATGACATTTTTTTTAACCCATGTGCAGTTACCGGATGCTGTAAAATTCATAAATACAATTCTGTTAATCTTGGAGTGTGTATGTGCGTGTGCTAATGCTGGAAAGGTACAGCATGTTCAAGTCAAAAAGTAGAAACTTACACATCTGTCAACAAGGACAGAGTGATTCCTGCGTGAAACAACGCTGTTCCGTAACTTTACATAACTCCAGATATCCTGACTTCTGTGCATTGATTGATGTAGTCTGAGTTTCTTTTTCTGCACCACTCTTTCGTTTGTCCATGATCTCATATGGACGACATCGCTCTTTAATTGTCTCTCTGTCTCACACACACACACATATAGACGCACACAGACATACACAATCTTTCTCCATGTTTCTTTCTCTATCTTTTATTCTCTCTCTATCTCTCTTCATGCCCATGTGTAAGATTGTCAAATCATTGCAAACTCAGAGCAAGCTCTTTATAGCATTTTATTCATTACTATAACTTGCTGCAAACTGCAAAGCATTTAGTTGCACTGTATTCAGTTTTCTATAGATTGCATTTCTGTGGCCCCAAGACATTTGTTTTGTTTGTATTTTTGCACTAAATTATGGAATCAAAGCCTTGGCTCAAAATTAAATGTAAATTTACTTGCCTGATTTTAATCTGGAATGGGAAGGGCCCATCTTGATTCATTTCTTTCATGTTTAGGTATAGTATTTAGTGAAGCCATTCTGCTCATCAAATATCTAGGAAATTGGGCTCGGATGTGAGTCATCAGAAAATTAAGCATCAAGGGTTTCGGTTCCCAAATTAGCTTGGCTTTATTCATGGGTAAGGACAGCTTGAAGTTTTACTTCTGCTTTGTTTCCCTTTATCTAATGGACGGCAAAGCAAAGATGCAGACAATTAAAATAAAAGACTTAGCAAGATCCTTATATAAACATGCTTTTAGCTTCCATACCTTGCTTCGGTTCGACAGCAGCTCACTTTGAGTGTGCTATTCTTTTCTTTTATCGTCTCTGCATTGCAGTGAACTTTGATTTGCTCTAAAGGAAGAAGTGGTTTCTCAAGACTTCCCCAGCTGTGGTGAAGTGTGCGGTGTAATCGCAAGAACTCAGAAGCCATTATAGGCCATTAAGAGGTATTTAAAATGTTCTGGTTAGTAACTTCAGTAGTGCCGGATGGATGGATAACTCTTAGAAAACTTTTGTTAATACTGAGTGTTGTTAATATATTGTACCACAGGGACATTTGATATAAGTGTGTATATGTTACATTTACATGTGCTGTTTGCAGGTGGCCTTTCTTTTAAACAGATAATTAACAGGGGACCCTCCTGACCTTCAGTCCTGACATCATGACATTATGCTGTCTGCACTGGTGTAGGCAGAGCAAGCACATCTTTTTGTCACAGTGCAAAAGTGTCTGATTTTGACAAATAGTCAAGTGTTCAGTGATGGTAGCCAATATATTTAGACATCTAAAGGCCACTTTGATGAGTCAGTCTTTGGATGGAATTTAAATACCAGGATGGATCACTACATAAAATGATTTCTCCTTTGATCATTCCGCTCTGCTGTTAGTCTCCTCATGTGAAGTCTTTTCTAACGCACATGCATACAGCCAGCTGGAGAGGTTGTTTCTTACATACATGGCCTTGAAATTTTCATTTTCTAGTAGGAATAGAGCACTTTTGTCTAATCCCCTATCTCAATTACTATAAGACAGGCTTGCAGTGTACATGATAAAAAAAACATTTACTAGAAAAAGCCTGTGAAAACCATAATCTAGTTACTTTAGAGTTTTTAAACACCCTGACTGTACACAAGATATCCCTTTTCAGAATGGAGTCAAGAAGTGGGTTGTACCTTATTGTGCTGCACAGCAATAAGGTAACTTCGGCTGTACACACAGCGAGTAATAAATGAGATGCAGATGTAAAAGCACTTACATGGTGTGTTAATTTCTGCTGGAGTAGAGAGGGCACAAGAAAAGACTAAAAAGAAATACATGATGTTCATATTTCTTTAAACTTAAAACAACTTCTTGGGCCATGTTTAGACTGTGATGCTGCAACAGTGCACTTGCAAACAGGCAGATAGCAGAAGAAGAGAGAAAAGCGAACTGAAATAGCCCCCTAATGGCAAGCTAATACCCCCAATCTATATATGATATATCAGACCAAGGACTGATTGACTCCCTGCCGTCCACATAATCTGAATTTCACAGGGACAAATATTGTTACAATTTAAATACAGGTAAACATAAGGTTTTGTCTCAGTGATAATGGGAATGAGATGAGACGAGTAAGGACGTCTGAGATTAGACCTAACAGCAGAGTTCACACAAAGTCTTTTTTTATACTTGAAGACCAGATAGTCAATGTATTGCCCACCTTTTTGAACAAATGATGCTGTTTGTTTCGAAGACCTAGGAAAATAGATAAATATGAAGTAAATGCCAGTTTCCCCCTCTGTTTCAGCAAACTCAAAAAGTACTTAATAACTGTTTAATATTACATTTTTTTTTTCAAGTGAAATGTCTTTAGATTTTCTACCTTTGAAATATACTTTTCCAAGAACTGGGTACTTTAGGCCTATTACAGATTTTATTCTAAGTGTCTCTCTATTTCCTCTTTTCACATCGGCCAATCAATAGTTAATGGACACTAATACAAAGAACAGAGCAAATCTCACACACCATGAGCGCCCAATCAGCTAATGCTTTTCAAATAAAATCCACTTCAGTTGTTTCTGATAGAAGCCTGTGGCCTGATTAAGGCAATTATAACCCCTTGTTGCCTCACCTCATAAATGTTCAACAGTCTTCGGCTGATGAAGTATGTCAGAAGTCAATCATATGTGGACAAACCTATAGTTCAGAATCAGATTTTAAAGAACAAAGTCCCCTAAAATCCCACACATTTAATTTGATTTAAGAGAGGTGATTATTCATTGGGTGGCTGCAATCAGCCCATATTTATTCACTGAATAGAGAAATCACCTCCTTAGCAAATTAATTCATGTATTCTCTATTGTGTCTTTAAAGCGTTTATTGTAGAAGTGGCTTCCTCTAATGTTTTCGAGTCTGAAAGAGTTAGAGACACCCACGGCGTCTGCACCACTTCTGATTGACTCCTATTTTCCAAACCGACACATGCAGCGTTGTATCTTTTTTGATTGCTAGGCAAACACAGGAACTCATCCATATTCGTTTAGTTGCTGAACAGCTTTCCAGAGTGAATACATCTGCATTTTTTTTCAATTTCATTAATGAAATACTATATGCAATGAGGCCAGGCATTTTACTGGATGTATCCACACATTCCAGCCTTGACATTTAACCCAATTTTCTTTAATTATCCAGCAGAAAATCTGACAGCATTGATAGAAAGAAGAGACGGCCAGAGGAGGTACAACACTGAAAAGGCCATAGAGAAAAACACAAGGATGAGCCTTGATAGAGGAAGTAGTGTTTTGCTTGCAGGGTGAGCTGCTGCCCACTGAGGGGTTACAACATCCTCACACCTTGACAAAGATCAGGCCTACTTGGCAATCTAACACACTAAGCCACTGTCAGCTCCTTACCATGGAATTTATTCTGCCTTTGCTGTATAAACAGTTTCTTATCTTATCGCTTCCCTGTTGGCTGCTGGGTTTTTCTGACAGCGTGTGGCTTGAGTGGAGCCATCATTAGGGAAAACTATGCTATGTTCACACAGCAGCCAAAAGTGTCCCACCACTGATTTTATTTTCCAGCCCCATGTGTCACTGAAGGAATCTTTGAGAATCAGGGAGAACTGCAAAAAGCTAGGGCACGAGGATACAATTTGTGTTACAAAATAAAAGAAAAGAAAAAGGAAAGCTTTACTGCTTTGGGTGCATGTAATGCCCTGAGGATCTTTCGTATATAACCATTAAGTCACATGAATCAACCATAGGCAATTATTTTGATTAAGAAAAAGCGAGGAGAGACCTTAATTAAATTAAAACCCAAGACACACATTAGGGTTGTACCGATTGTCATTTTTTTCACATTTTATCTTCTATTGAGATTTTCAGTGAATATTTACAGTTTGTGTGGGTGGGTGAAACAAAACTCCTTTTGTAATTCTCTTTCGTTTCCACCATTGTTTTATAGCTTGGTGTCCCATGTGATCGCCCATCTTTTCCAACTCAAACCCGAAAGTCCATCTTTCTTCCTTTTTATCTCTCCCTCTGGCAAACTTACACACTGCTTAAAAGATTTAGAGCCACAACACAACAATGCCCCCTTGTGTAATGTGAGTAGGGCCCTGCTGCTTTTACCTGACTGACACTTTTCTCCATAAAAAGACACTCATCTTAACACCCAGGATATGCATGACAGCCTATGCATTTGGATGTTGATTGAGGGTTTGTGTGTTAGTGTAATCAACAAACTTTGAAACTATTCTGTAAAGCCCAAACACACATACCGTCTGAGCTGTGGCAGTTTTGATAAGCTGCTTTTCTGTAACATATATTGTCTATTCATGCAGTTACTTGTGAATGATTGCATGTGCATGCTTACACACAGGTCTTCGTCCTTATCTCCAGCTGCTTTAAACAATCAGCTGAGGCTTGTTGTTGCTTTATAACTGTTCCACATTATAATGACATAAAATTACTGTCACCACCACTGACTTATATCTCCTATGATGTGCAGCAGCATTCGGAAATAATGAAATAGTAAACATTTTGCAAGAAACTGCTTCTGCAAAAGTGTTTTACCTATGTTAAATATTTTGCACTGTGAGTCCATCTTCCCTTTATCGGCTGCTTGTGTGAAAGAGCGTCAGCTAGTCACACATGCACATATGCACACGCATGCCAAACACACACACACGCGCACACTCTTATATGCATACACCAGAGACTAAGTGAGATTGTAATGGAACTGTCCGTCAAGTCAAATCAGTCACAAACATGCAATGTTTCAATCTATCTCAGCAGCTGAAGAAAGACAGAAGGTTTTCAAGAGGGCATGATAAGAGCAATGAAATGTGTCCAAAATATAGATTCATAGAAAATGAATATTTCAAGCCTTCATGTTTAAAAAGTTTATCCTTCTCAGTGCTACCAAAGCAATAATACTAGTGTTTTTGCTTGATTTAAGTTGCATCAGTCCGGCTGAGAAGTGATAAACTGTAACTGTAACCGGATAATAATAACTTATTCCTGAATTTTCTGGACTCTCAACCCAAAAAAACAACAAGAACAAGAACAAAAAACATGGGTCAAATTATTCTCATATAGAATGAATTGAAATTGACAATTCAAAAATATGGCATTTAAACACTGTGGTATGATTTATGTGCATATATTTTTTCCAAGAGTGTATGTCTATGTGTGTGTTGTGTGTTGATCTTAGTCTTTGTCCACACACCTGCATGCAGAAGGTAAAAGGGTTATAAATCACTGTCTCTGTGTGTGAGCATATGTTTGTGTTTCTCTTGCCTTTTCGGCCCGTTATGAGACGCTGCTCCTCCTGACAGTTGGAATGGATGGCAGTCATTATTTATGATACCGTCCACTTGTCACTGTGTGTTGTCACCACGAGGGCTGTCAGCTGCCACAGGATGGTAATCGCACAAATGCCATACGGCTAGAACTTAGTAGATAAGTATCAGTGGTAAATAACTGTTCTGCTCTGTGTGTGTGTGTTTGTGTGTGTGTTACAGAGAGAGGGATAAGAAGAGATAAAGATAGGGATTTGGATGGAGTCTTCTCCACTCTGATCACATGCATGTTCCAGTAAATTTTCAATTTAAATCTGAGAAGGCGTTCACTTTGAGAGTGATGCCCAGCTGGCTACAACTGTGTCTCCTATACAGCATTTCATCATCACCAGCGTGTACATTCACCGCGTTTAACTATGCTGACACCTGCTTTTATATGACAGTAGATCTGCTGGATTGCTTTGACCAAAGAAATATATCGTATTAATTTCTTCAAACTTAAAAATCTTCCCCCCAATTTTATCTGACTTGTCTTATTGTTATATTATCAACAGCAGGCTGTTAGGCTTATGTGAATATGGTGAATTTAAGCAAATGGCTGGTGCCACATGCTACAATGCAGCATGTCATAACATTTTAATGACTGACAGGGCAAAGCTTGTATTCTTCATATGTGCGTCTGTCCAAAGCCACAACAGGTGCACACCTGTTGCAAAGCAAAAGCATACAATGGGTCTGACATGTCCTGCACTAAATCCTCTCTGCTTGCTTATTTTGCTTTGTATTGCACTCAAGCTGGAATTCCTATTACATACAAACTGTCGGTTGACACTTGGTGCTTTTTTAAATCCTTTTTTTTTAATAAAATCACTAAATCAGGTATAGCCTCTGAGAAAAACACACTCGTTAGCATCAGAAAAGGAAGAAGAGGTTTGGATTAAACCAGGATAAGAGCCATTAGCCCAGCTTGGACTTAAAGCTTTTCCTGGCTAATGTCTGCTGGCATGAAACAAAATGGTTGATGGGAGTTGGGATAGGTGAGCAACAGGAAATCAAAGACTGTTGCATCCACATCTTTAGAGACCTGTGTGTAGCACAGCATTCTGGATTTAGTTCTTGCACTGGCCTGGTGGATTTGGTTCTGCCACAACAATGGACGAGATTCAGCCAGAAAGATTGAAGGTGAACTCTGGGATTTACATCAGTGCTGCCTGTTGCTTAAACAGAGTCAAAGCAAAAATTTTGAATTAAGATCTTGTCCATGTTATCAACTCTATCTTGCTACTGCTGTTTGAATTCTTCCTGATGAAATGTTTTATTGTGAAGAAGACAACCAAGTTAACAAACTTTTCTTCATAGTTTGTTTTTTAATACAAAAGACTTATCCAAAAGTTTCCATTCTCTAAACTTGACCTTGTCCATTATTGAACTCTCCATGATCTTTTATTAACTCATCCAACAGCAAAGTTCCCGCAGAATTCTGTCCTGTATGTTTGGGTGCTGAAACACATTTTTCAGATGTGCAGAGGTTGGATGTAGAAACAACTTATTGGTTTTGAGTCTGTGTAGCTTTAACTCTTTTTTTTTTCAAAATATTTTTTCAGTCGATTTACACAAATTTTAAGTGTTACACTGAGTTGACCTTATTAAGGCACCACCACTTTTTCTACACTAAGAACTTTAATAATATAGGATATTTTTTTGACCTCCCTTCCATCGTTTAAGGCACATTCAAATTCAGGCGTCATAAAATGTCAGGGAGCACTTGTCATTTGACTTTTACATAATTACAGCCTGTGAAACCTGAGAATTCAGAGAAACCTGAGAACCTCTCTGCTGTCACTTCTTAATTTGAGAAGATGCTTTGAGTGCAAACCCTACAGTAAACATCCCCTTGCACTTCCCTGTCACAGCAGTGCATTTAGACCCCCTTTTTTGTGTGTTTAGTGCTAGGGTATAAGCCCCACCTAAAGCACTGTGCATGTGCGTATGCTGTTGTTTGTGAAGGAAGAAGGAGGTATAATAAGAGATAACGGAACCCCGCAGAGGTAACACGGTGGTTTGTTTGGCTCCAAACCTACACCACTCTCTTTTCGAATTTCTCTCTCTTTGTCTCTCCCTCTCCCCTTATGGTGACATTTTTCGGGGCTGTGTGACGCCTTGAATGACAACTAGGGGCTCTTTGGAGTCCATGTTGGCAGAGTGGCCTGGCTGAAGGAGATAAGCAGAGGAGGCCGCACACAGTCACACATACATTCAAACACACAGGCACATTGCCTATGCTTAAAAAAAGGGACATGGTGACCTCTCAACTGTAAATCTAAAGGAAATCATGGTATCATTTCACAGATGTTTTTATCATTTGTTGATATGTATGTTGGCATGTCAATCCACACACCTAATGGGCATTTCTGCAAGTCTTTTTGCAGTCCATTGTTCCCATCTGTAAGCTTGAAGGCTAAATCAACCAGTAACCAGCTGAAAGTGACATAATTTTCTAGTCATACTTTGATTTGCTGTTTAAATTTAGATGCATGCAACTTTTCTAAGCACTGCAGGGCTGTAATACTAGCACCTGTGGAGAGATAAATTTTCAAAGCACATTAGAATTTTTGTATAATGTTGCTTTGTTGTTCTAGTACAAATATTGCATTTCTCAACTATATCTTTTTTAAAAAAAAAACTTTGATTGCAGCACCAGCAAGGGTTCTGTTTGTTTGTTAGTTTCTCTTTTAGGATCTAAGGAGAATTTAACAATCATTTTTGAGTTTTAGCACATGTGAACAAGCTCCATTACAAACATGTAGGCACACGTATGCACACACACACACACACACACACACACCTGTTGTATTGCACTACTCCAAAACTGTGTGAAAACAACCTAAAAGCATTTCAACAAGAGTGCTCCCCGTAAGCACAGATGCTCATTAATATGTATAACCCTACCCAGTAACTCAGGGTGATACACTCACACACACACTCATATTCTCCGCTACACCAGCGTAGAGCCCCAACCCCAGCTTGCTGCCCTGCCTCGGGGATGGCAGTGGCAGATGGCGCCTGTTCAGAATTGTCGGGTACCCAGATCTGTCTGTTGGAGCCCCAAGAGGCACCGTTGATCATAGAAATGAAGTGGAGATGACACTGATCACTCTTTTCGCCTCCTCCCCAAGCTTCCTCGTTTTCAGTAAATGCAGACAAGCTGAGAGATACTTAAGGTGCAGAAAGGGTAAGGAGAATAGAGGCAATATGAGAACCGAATGCAAACAAACGAGAAACTTTACATTGGAGCAGTGTCTGGGGAAATTGAAATGCAGACAAGGCAGTGCTACCAGCTCGTAAACTAAAAACAGCACACAAAACGGTTGAATTGTCAGTAATAAGCCTGCAAAAATAAAACACCTCTTGATTGATTTTGGTATTTCTGAGCCAGCTCTAATTATATGTTTTTGTTACTGACACTGATGAAATACTCAGAAACAGTTATTGATTTGGATACCTGACTCTCTTTCCAAAGCAGATCCATTCCACCACAGCTGGTATCAATCTTAATTCCAGTTTCAGGTTCCTTATTTTGCCAAGCAATTAGTTTTAATAACAGGACCTTATATGGAAATTGATTGAACTGGATCACTGTAATATGGACTAGTTTATGACACTGCAGCCTTTTTTGTGTAGTTCAAAATTGGTATTGTCACTTTAATTTTATACATCTCTAAAATATGTCCTGATATTGAGCTTTTGTATTCTTTTTATTTTGTAAACCTCCAAATAAGATATTTTAATAAATTGACATTTTAAAGTCCATAGAACCCCATCGACCTTGATTTGTTAACATGTCAGTGCTGAAAGAGCAATCTACTTAGGTGAACTGTACAGAATAACACCAACAATCGACAGATGTAACTGATGTGCTATTATTATCATGATTATGATGATGTGCCCCTAAAACACCCTACACTGCATTTCAACAAATTACAAACAGATACACACACACACACACACACACACACACACACACACACACATCCACGAAACAGCTGTTGGCTGCAGTTTTGAACTTAGTGTTATTTTTTCAAAAATGTCGACTGGAATAGTTGGGGATCAAACCACCAACCTCCTAATAAGTAGATGACCAACTCCTCCACCAGAGTCAAAGCCACCTCAGTGTGCATATACCTGCTTGGATAAATGTGTGCGTTTACAAAAGAAGACTGCACAAAAAAAGTAAGTTAATTTGGCAAAGTTGGGATTTTTAGGTAATGTAATGA
>JAPZDZ010000016.1:3268624-3283183 GCA_029783805.1 Acanthurus tennentii | reverse complement strand
TGTTATAGGTAAACTTTTGATCAGGCAGGAGTGAGGCTGTAGAGAGAGTGCTTAAGAGGAGACATGCAAATACAGACAGTTTTATAGCAGAAAAAGGTTTTGCATTTCAGTGCAACATCAGACTATAGCGATATAAATGTTATCCTATATCTTGTTCAAAGATATACTCTTACACTTTTAAAAACGATCCAATGTATTTGGGTGGATAATGGATTAAAAACATTGAATGCTTAATAGCTTGCAGCGAAAGAGAGACAGAGAGGAGGAAGTGAGTTCCACAGTAAAGCCAAACAAAAAAAGAGGGACAAGAGAGGAGGGGATGATGGAGGTGAGCATAAAACAAAAGATACAGTAAATAGAAGGATGAAAGACTAATGGAGGAGAGGAATGTTGGTATACCATCGTGGTCATCATGTCATCATGGTAGAAACATGCCGATGCCAGTTACCAAGTCAACAAGGGCTGGGTTGCAGCATTTCAAGCATTTCTTCATAGAAAAGGTCTGGATATGATGAGGGACTTTTTAGTGAAACAAAGAAAACTATTCTATGATGTTGAGGGAAAAGAAATGGATTTGTGTCAGTCTTCCTCTCACCTCAGTGTTCTTGGGCTGACTACAGTAGCTCATATATATCAAGGAAATACAGCTGACACTTCAAGGTGGAACACTCCACATGGCTAAAGGAAAATTATTAATGAAGGCAATGACAGGCTTTAGGCATATCTTGGCAGGTAGGACAAGGAGCAGAAATATGGGTTCTGCTTCAACTGGAGAAGAAGCAGCCTCACCTTGCTCCACTGGGTACATTGATTATGTAGCCTTTTGTATTCAAATTTTAGATTAACATTATTTTATTGATACCTTCTGACAAACATACATAAACAAACACATTTGAGGTTTTTATGTTTCCTTTTGTCTCTTTGGCCAAGGCTTTTCTCTGTGCGCTTCATACATAAAACCCCATTTCAAACTGAGCAGGGCTATTTCACAGCACAGCGGCACCAGACGTCTCCTACATTGTGTTTAACATTGTTGAAATATTTGTTTACAAGGTTCAGTGCGGTTTAATTTTCTTGTGATCCGCTCTCTCTCTTCTCTTTCTCCGTCTCTTTAGCTCCTTCTGCTCGCTCGAACTCAGGAGCCCTTTTGTTTGAATATGCAGAGGACTTCTCTCTCACTGGTATTTGTTCAGTTTGCCTAATTAGAGTTTGGCGAGATGAAAGCAAGCAGCAGGGCTTTTTGCTCAGCGGCTGAAACTAAACAAGATACTGTTGTGACTCTTGATAAAAAACACAACCTAAGACTTGTTGTTCCCTTAATTCAGGGAAGAGTTCTGCCATTTTATGTCATGGTTTCATCACCGAAGGAGATAGGTTAACAAAGCTAAAGATCTGTATAGTGTTCTTGTGTTCTATTTATGATAAGAATCCTTTTCACTTCTTTTCTAATTTGCTCATATTTACTTTTTGGCTTTTGATCTTTCCCATTACCTGAACATACATGCTGGAAACTGGTTTTTGCATGGCAGAATATGTAAATATTTTCCCCATTTTCCCAGGTTCACTAAGAATCCTTTTAATCTTTAATTTCATTACTATGATTGAGGTAAGCTATTTTAGGATGATGTGTTAAAACTAGGGCTGTCAAAGTTAACGTGTTAATAACACGTTAACTCAAACTCATTTTAACAGCACAAATTTTTTAAACTCGCGATTAACGCACGCACGGTCTGTGCCGTGCCAGATCCCGTAGTTTCAGGAAGTGGCGCTAAGACAACATTGCAAATGGTTACAAAGCAGAAATGGATACAGAAAAGGGACTTTTAAACGGAAAGTTTAGCTTTAAAGTTTTGCCAAATGCTTCTCTGGACAGAACAAAAGTAATTTGTATTTATTGTAAATGTAAAAGGGCAGGGTAAATAATTAATAATGCGTTAACTCAGGACACTAATGTGATTAACTGTGATTAAAAATTTTAATCAACTGACAGCCCTAGTTAAAACTGAATGGCTGGGGCGCCGATTTAGCTCGATCCGTAGCGCAGGCGTCCCATGTACGAGGCTTCGTCCTCAAAACGGCGGTTGCGAGATCAATTCCGGCTCCGACCCTTTCCGCGTGTCACCCCCCCTCTCTCTGTCTCCCCCTTTCACACATCTGTCCTATCCATTAAAGGCATAAAAGCCCGAAAAATACCTTTAAAAAAAACTGAATGGCTATCTAACTTGAAGGACAATTTGAACTGAATATGACACTAAAGTATCTAACATAATTTTTGCACAGTTCAGCTTGCTAAAGAGCCTGTTCAAACAATCTCTTCATAACCATTTTATTCAGCATTGTGCAGCAAGTAAACACACCATCATGCTGTTGGGAGTGAGAATGATGCACCAGTTGGGACTTTGTAAGCTCAGTTAAATCAAGCTGTGTATCATTCCCAACAAAGAGGTTTCCAGCCCCAGAAAATAGTCTCATGAATTATAAATACACTTCTTACACAATTTCCATTAATTTTGCCATAATTATCGAACTCTCTCTGAAATGACTGAACTTCCAGGAGCACTACATATTCCATGGTCTAATGGTGTTTACCCGACCCAATGAGCTAAATGAAGTTAGTACGTTGTCTCAGTTGGAAGACATTAATTTTCCATTATGGGATGTTGTTGCAGTTACCTGCTGAGACCCACCCCCTGACACAAGACAGGAAGTCGCCCTGTCAAAACCTCACGGGAAGCCACATTTCTAGGAAAAGTCATTAGGATTTTATTTTTTTCTTAACAAGAAACTACAGTTCACTGCGGTGCTGTTACTGGAGAGGAACAAGATATGTGCTCCTAAGAGCCGGCTGAAGAGAGAAAATTGTCAAAATGAAACATTAAGCATCAACAAACGCTCAAGGCAAGGTGCTATTTTGCACTAATGTCTCTGTAGATTACTTTGCCTCTGACTTTAGCTTCCATGGCTCAGAGGACCAGGGGATTTTGTTGTTGTTTTTACTTTATCTCACTGACATGGATTTCACTTTTTGCAGTAGAGGTGACAACAATATCAATAAATATATCTTCCCGTACGAGTTTGAAGTTCAGGTTTTTTTAGATCTCGATATTTCAGACACCTAGCTAATAATTGAAAATGATTAGATATTTTTCAGTGGTTTAAGAATGATTGAAGTTTGAAACAGACATGACCAGACTTACACAGATAGCAAAAGCAAGGAGGGCAAAAGGTGGACCAAGCACTTTAAATGATCCTAGAGAATTAGATAGGCTATGTGTGTCAAGGGTTAAAGTATTCTGATGGTTTTGTACACTGGGTGGGGGATTGCATGTGCTAATCTTCCTCTTGAGGACTGCCTTCCTTCCTTCCATCAAAGCTGCCACTCTCCATCAGTTGCAATTACAGCTGCCACAATCCCTTGGAAAAAAACGCAAAGGACAGCATGAATTTTGAAGCCCACTCCCCATTTTTAGCTCTACTAATGAGTAAAATCCCAAAGTGGCAATCAGAGGCATTCATTCTATGAAATAGACTGTTGAAAGAGGTAGGATGGCCCACAGAACGGCTGTAGGATACATCTGTGGCACTGACAGTTGAAGATTAGGTAGGGGAAAGGAAGGAAAGATGGGAAGGGGACACCAAATCTCAGTGGGGACTAATGATTACTTTTGACCTCATAAATGACAGAAAAATAGGGGTCACATAGAATATACTTGCTCCCCCAAGATGAGCCCAGCATGACTCTATCAGCCAGAAACTCTGAACATTTGAAAACTGGGGAGACAAACAAGCAAAAAAAAACAGATGAAGGAAGGACAGACAATTTAAAAGTAAGAGACGGGAAGTATTAATTTATCATGCATTCTACTATTGCACTGAGGTTTTATATATGAGCGAGTACAACACTGCAGCTCTTGTGAGCGTCTTTAGTTCCTCTTATGTAAATTAGCCCAAGTGAAGAAATCATCAACATCCCTTCTGTGTGTCAGCTTCGATGGCTAAACCTGAAATCAGCTCAATTTCTCTAGCTCAGCATATGGAGGTCCAATTTATTTATGAACTGTTTAATTAAGATGGAAAGGCAACTGTTCAAATCTCTACCCCTCAACAGTTTCCAAGACACTCTGATCTATTTTTCCGGACATATCCCATGACATATTAGTTGTGTTTTAATGAACAAAATGTGTGAGTCAAAGTGATTTACTCAGCGTTAGGCAGCTAATTAGGAGATGTGGGTGAGCATAATATCTCTGTGAGTTATTTTCCTTTGTAAGACTTAACTACAATCTCCACACGTAAAGAATAGACAGTTATTAAGCCAATAAACACCACAGAATGTATGCGCAATATAAATAAGCTCTTTCAGAATAAAAAAAGGTGTTGCTTTAACAAGTAAGGGATGTCTATGTTTTATATCCTTATTGTTGGGGTGCTTACATAAATGCAATGGTAGAAAAGCTGAAGCCAAAATTAAGATAAGAATATGTAGGAGTATCTGTCATGGAAGAAACTGTTTGAAAATTCTCTATCTGCAAACTTTAGTATGTGCAAACATAATCATGTAGTGCACCCTGTCTAATTGTAACTTTGGATAGTAAATCACATCATTTGACAGACTTCCAAACAAGTTAGTGGATTGCTCCTGACAGATGATGGCTGTTGCTGCTGTGTAAAGCGGAAAGTGACCATAAAGATTTAATGCTTCGCTCGCTCAGCTTAAGTGCCTCGCCTGGGGTCAACAGTTCCTTGTGGAATTTCCAAGGAAATCAAATGCGTGTGTGCACTTACACGCGCGCACACATATATACGCTCAATTGCTGTAAAAGGAGTTTAATCTTTTATTCAGCTGCCTTGAGAATTTAGGGCATTCTGCTAGAAACCAACATATTAAACCAAGAAAATAAACATTTGTTTGGACTTTCTAGAATGTCCAGTTCATAAATGCTATAAGATTCAACATATAGTTTGCTCTGTGTATTTAACCTGCTTTATTTACAAGTGATCAGGTATTAACTGAAGTCATATGATAGCATAGAATTTTACTCTTTAGTGTCAGGTCTGGAGTTGTGCCGACATGGTAGCAACTGCAGACTAGGTGTTTATACTGTAAACACAGGTACTGTTTTGATGCAACACCGACCCAATTCTTGTGATGACAAACCCTAAACCTACTGAGCATTTAAGCACCAAGAAATTGAGGCTTGACCAGTCTATGTTTCGCTCTTTGATGGAGGGTCAATACAGATGGCAGGTAATTGACAAGGCTTCATCTCAGCATGCCAGATGCAGGGCCGATCGGTTTTGCCAGCTAGTGTGCTGTTGTTGTACCAATACCAATGTAAAAACAGGGTGTGCTACAATAAAAAGCTGTCTTCTACTCAAGGAAACATGCTGCACAGTAAGAAATGAATAACTCCCTCTTGTGTACTACTTTAGCAACAATGAACCACAACTGGCCAGCTGGAGGAAACTATGTAAATTGCATCCCCAGTGCATAGAATTCAGCTTCGTGCAGGGACTGCCTTATTTTGTTACTGTATGTGTAAGTCATATCCTTTATGAAAATTATAGCAAGTTTGTAGTCAGCAGTGGACCCAATGTTCAAGATTTTCACTTGATGTGAAAGTATAGAACATGTCTTCTCATTTTAAAACTAGGGCAAGTTCTTATGTTAATAATTTAAAGCTTTGAAAGACTCAGAAGCCTTTAACATCAATCTATAACTCTCTGCAAGATTGTACAGGTCTTTAGCCCTTTACCTCCCTCAATACCTCCCTTCCTCTCTTGTAGAATAGATATCAATAATGAATTATTAATGCACTTTAAATCCTGCTACAGTTTCTATAATACTTAAGCTGTGCAAAGACACTATGCATTATAGATCAGCCAAGTGAGATGAATATTATTCACATTAAATCAGAAGCGTTTTCTGACATCTTTTAAGCAGATGTTTTCCCAAATTGCCCTGGTTTTTTTTTCTTCTGAGGCCTTGAGGGCCATGCCTGCTCATTTTTGCAATGGTCACATCAGCAATGATTGTGCTGTGAAACTTTATCTGTGCCTGGGTCTAGTAAAAACCAGTGATTTGTGGTTGTGTCAAACATTTTGTATATTGTGCAGGTTTATGTATCATGCCAAGGGGTGCACCAAGTAATAAGCTGCACATAAAACCATTTATTGTTCTTATTTTATACTTCATGACTTTTACACACTGAGATTGCTCTTGCTCTTTGGTAATGCCCACTCCACCAATGTCATCAAAGGCAGTGTCTTCAGACATATGTTTTAACCTGCTGCTGTGTGATCACCATTTTGGGAACAGCAAGTAAAGACGAGTCTTTTGTTTGTTAGTATTGCATGGGCTTACAGAAGGCACGTAAAGCGCTATGGCCATATGCTGCTGACAGTCCTTGGAGGACGAGGCTATTTAACATGCTATCTCAACACCACAGAGTGCTTGAGAAGCAAACACAGTGCTCGCTCTGACTTAGTCTATGTGTCCATCTGATGAACAAGTGATAGAAAAGATGAGAGGAAAGGAAGTGCTGAAGGGGTTGAAAGGGATAATGATGATGATTCCCATTTTTCCCTGTCACCTTCAGTTTTGTGCTGCTGTTGCTGTCCTGAGACCCATCACATCTGTTCATGTGAGTGTATGTGCAAAAGCTGATGAAGCTCCTCATAAACTATGAACATTTGGCAAATTGTCTTACAAGGTCATTCAGTAACACAACGTACTTGTTAATTTCTGCTTACAAAACAAACTCATTATTTTAACAACTCTAATATCTGTTTTTTATTATGAACACAACTCAATCTGTGTGTCTGTGAAGGATGTCACACCAAGTTGAGGTCCAAGAATAGTCGAATCTGCATAACAAGCCAAAATACAAACAAACAAACCCTGGCTCTAATCACTCCTTACTCATATTGTAGTTAAGGTGGGAAAGCTGGTGCTATCTCTGTTGTTGATGCTCACTTGCAGTTTTAAAGAATTCCTGGTGCCTTCTGTGTAAAAAAAAACACAATAAGAGCCATGTAAGTGACCACTTGATAAATTCATTTAGTTGAATGCAAGCATAATTTATTGAGCTGAACATTGTAGATAGAACCCTGGTTGACATTGCTTGTCTTTGTCTTTATCATGCAGTACTGGCATTTGAGCCACCAACGGTTATTTGGATCAAATCAGTAGTTTGCAAAACAATGGTGACTTGTGTTTATCAGACCTGAAAGCCAAGCAGAAGAAAGTAGCAGATGAGGAAGAAGAGAACAGGAGGCAGCTGCAGTTGGCTGATGGGGAGCTGGCTTTGGAGACGGGAAGCAAAGAAAGAGGGGGAAACGGAGGGAAAACAGAGGAGGGAGAGGAGTTGGCCAGAAACGACATAAGCATGTCTCTTCCTAATGACAGAATTATGGCCCTGCTCCGTCTGCCACTCAATCATAACCAACCAATCGGAGCCACTCTCCAATCAGCACTGGTTCCGTTAGGCGTTCCCATCTGTACACACCGCAGAATTAAGGATGTAATCAAATGCTCAGATGTCAAGGAGACGGGGAGACTCATAGTTTGGGCTTGTATTTTGTCACGTTCCAGTGTGTGTGGCAAGCGACTCTGCTTGTGGCTGTGGTGATTAGATTTGTGCCTCAATATTTCAGAATGGAAGTTAACAGAGATCAAGCTTTTCCTTATGTCTGTTTTGTCCAGATGTCTTACTGTGATCAGTAGTTTCAACTTTGAGTCATGCCACCTCTTCACTCTCAAACTACTTTCTGCTGAAAGCCGTCACATCCTTATTAGAGCCTGGCATGTAAGGAGTATGGCATCCTATGCCTCTGCCAAATCAACCATAATTTGTGTGACTGGCTGTATGTGGATTAAGTGACTTTGTGCTTTAGAATCAATGTATGAAATGATTTTTTTTTGCATTTTGCAAAGACCAAATCATAACTTTCTGATTTCCTGATGTAATACATTGGAATGTATTTCTTCCTTTGATTTATTGTGGGCCCTTCCTGCCACCATGCTCCGCACCTGTCTGCATATTTATTAACACCAGCTGTAAAGATGCCATTTGACATCTTCTCCTCTGTGCTGGTTTTCTTACCCTCTCTACTTCACCTTTTCTTGTCTTCCTTTGCCATGAAATTGTGCCACTGTCTTTTGCCTGCCTGAGCCGAATGAGGCAGGGGTGGGGGTTGGGGGTATTTGAATGATTTGGTATGCAGCGACAGCACCATTCTGTTTCATTGCAGGAGCCTTCGTCTTATCTCCTTAATGGATTATGAGCAAGGGAACAAAAACAGAGGGAGGCAGAGTGAGAATGATTGGACTCCCTGCAAAGGGCCGGCAGGAAACGGACTGCAGCCAGATAAATAAAACACTCTGCATTTACATTTCCTCTGCCCCAGAATTACAGATGCTATTAAGAAAAGGGACAATAGGAACAGCTTGTAGTCAAGAGTCATTTAAGCTTTGGTAGTATTTAGGTTTTGATTTACCTGCTTGCTAGTGGTGGCTGTGTCAGCTAGTCAGTAAAGCTGGGGAAGTGTGTTCATGTGTCGTCTGAAAATAGGGCCATATGATTTCTGCAATGTAGAAAACAAGAACTAAATTGGAGTGTGACTTAAACTAAACTAGGGTTTTACCCTACAATTACAATTACAAGCATCTTCTCACAGTTCTTAAGGCAAATAAAGGGAACAAATTACAAAATATTGCTGTGTTTTGGTGTCGCACACAGTCATGTCAAAGACAGAGGGAGGCGACACCTATCAAGAGCTCATCATGTCAACGAACTCTGAGGTGCAACCACATTGGCACACACAAGACACAAGTTCATTCACAGATTCAGCAGTTCAAGAGTTTGTTGCTGTATGAAGTGAGTAAAATAATCTCTTGGAAAAAAAAATTTTTAAAAGCTACGTCCATTTATGGTCAAACATTGTAAACAAGAAGCTGGCTACAAATGATTGTTTTACTGACCTTATGTGTCAGTCATCTCAGTTTGGTGCTCCATGGTCTATGTGTTGATGCTCAGATGTCATAGAAACAAACCCGAAGGTTTGGCAGAGATTAATGCTGCTTTGAGGGCTGTCTGATTTTGCTGCTGCTAGTTTCACATACTCGATGCAAAAGAATAAGTGAGAGTCGGTATTGAGTCATCATAGCTCTGTGTCTGGATGATTAATATTTATAGTGTAGTGCATATCTTCTACATTAACAGACCTGTTGATTTGATCACCATTAGCTGCAGAAAGCAGTGGGTGTTTCTTTGGAAAAGAAGGTCACTGTATCAGATCCAAACCTTCCTTATCCAAAAACTCTTTTACAGCAACAAATTCTTGCTCTTGTCCAGCATCAAGACAAAAACTCAGAATTTTTTTTAAAATTCACTAGTTAGTTTCAGTGCTAAGTATTTATAAACTGTAGCTGCCATTTTTGAGTCTTTTCAAATCAAAAGGGTCTTTTAGGTAGTAAGTAGCTTAATTTTTCTTCATGTTGGACTCAAATTCGTGCTGGTGAAAGATGATATTACTTTAATAAAGCACCCCCATCCATCACTGGACTGCAATACTGGATGTCCTTGATGCTAAGGGGGTATTTAGATTGAGCTGTGGACTGGTAGTGCCAAGAGTCCCATGTCTGAAATGGCATTGATCAGGAAAAGCTGGCTGATTTTAAAAGATTTGACCTTTTGATGCTTTTAGTGAACACACATAATGTTATGATATTCTGTGCTGCTGGGAGTTGATTTCAGTTTGCTTTAGCCATGTAGTCTATTTCATAATGAACCTGGCTTTAGGCCATAGGAAGACCATATTTATTTTTTCTCCTTGTATTATTACTCTAGTTTGAGGTTTACTTCCAAAATTTCTTTCACCAAGAAATACATGTGTATTTTTACCCTTGCTAGTGATGATGTTTGAACATATATTTTGCAATCATATTCTCTCCTGTAAGATATGATTTTTTCCCCTGATGATCCCTGCACTGTGGCCTTTTCAAACAGGTCTTGTATGAAGGCTGAATAAACTATTAAAAACAGTCAAAGCTATTGTTTTGATGGGGACGATTGTGCTGAACTGCATCGACTACAGAGGAATTTTGGTGATGACTGTAAAGTTACACCTCCTTTCTCTTGAAAAACACAGCTACACAATTATTGTGAATGTTTTTTGCTTGTATGGATTGTCACAGTATGTGGAAGCGTTTGGTCAGATCTCTGGATGATTTAAAGTTATTTAATGTTACTTTACTACTATTGTTTACCAGCAACAGCAGGAGCTCTTTGTGGATATTTTATTTCACGTGCACTATAGCTTCCAGTAAGCTAAATAAATATGTTGGGCTGCTTTTGTGGTGATGTGTATACTCACATCTGTTTTAAAAAAAGCTTTGGTTTTTTCAGGCAACACAAAACATTTTATCCTGTAGCGTTTTTCGAGGGTTATCTCTGACCCCCTCTGTGTGAAAGCTCAGATTCTTTTTTTTTTTTTTTATGATTTGAGTTCAGTAGGAGACGAGGAATCCAGTTCAAGCCTTTTCTGCCAAACAGTTCTCTGTGTGTTCCATAAGTACTCCAGAGGAAAAAAAAGCATTTGTGAGAGCAATAGCCTTCGGGGGTTGCACCAAATGAAAATGCTTTTTTTTCTAAACCCCCCACACCTCACTCAAGAAGTGTTTGCTTGTTTTCTGTTACTATTCTCTTTCTATTTCTATATCTCTCTCTCTCCTTTTCTCTCTCTCTGCCTTTTTCTCTCTCTCGCTCTCTTAATCTCTATCTCTTTTTCTCGTTTTTACCTTTGATTTGAACTCTGACATCCAAGTCTGCCCCAGGATGTCTGTCACAAACTGCAGTCCAACGTTGTGACAATGCTTTTTTTCTTCCCGTGCCTTTTATGACCTTCTTTTCTTCCTCTTTCTGTTCTTTTTTTCTGTTTTTTCCCTTTCAAGGTCTGGCGCACCTGACGTTAAACGACCAAGGTATGGGTTCATTCCTTTTTATTTTGGTTCTGTTTTTTTTTAAGAGGAATTGACTCAGCCTCTTTGCCCCTGACCCCTCGAAACTGCCGCTTTCCCTCACAATTTCCTCCTCTGCTTTTTACCTTCTCTTGGTGCCATGTTCCCCCATATCTTCCCAAATCCCCCTCTCTCTTTTTAACCCTCTGCAACATCCTACCTTGTTGCTGCACCCTTCTTCCTCTCCCTCCACATCTTCTCATTTTTGGTTTGAAATCCTGCTTCGCCCCTCTTTCCCTGCCACCATGTATTTGTGTTTTTTGTGACCTTCACCACGGTGTGTCCCACCCCTTGTCTCCTGATTCTCTTCCCTGTCCCTGCCACCATGTATTTGTGCTTTTCTGTGCCCTCCACCAATGTTTGTCCCACCCCTTGTCCCGTCCTATGGCTCACGTCCTGGACCTACACCTCTGACCACCTTTGACCCTGATGACCTGACCCAGGGGCTGAAGGTAACACTTTTCTGCTATCCCTCCTGCTTGGGTTTAAACAAACAAAAAAAAAAAAAAAGGAAAAAAGCAACAAAAACACTGATTTTATTGGAAATGTGTTTGCTGGTCAAAGTTATAAAAGAAAAATGTGTCCAGACTCTCATTCACTTGACACTTCGAGGGGAAAGTGTTGTCGAATGTGCAGAGTTTCTCATCACCACTCTGCTAACATTCCCATTGTTTGGCATTATTCTTTAAAGGGCTACGGAAAGTTCTAATTTAATCTCAAATGATGTTTGTAAGAATGATATTTTATAAAAAAATATATTGCTGCAATTGTTTGGATGATACCTTGAGTGTTACTTTGATACCATTGTTGTACATTTACACGAGTGCATCTTACACAGCAGCTGTTTAACGTCTGCTACAGCACACTTCTCTCTATCCTCTACACTTTACTCTCCTCAATAATATAACTTTTGTGACATATTTTTCAAAGGTGTTTAAGTCAAGAGCAACAGATTTCTAATGTGAAAATTTGTTATCATTGTGTGTACTTTTGCAGCCAAAAATGCATTGCACTCTACACACCAAGCTCCAGCGTGCCTATTTACAATCCCTCACAGTTATGTTCTCCTCATTGTCTGACCTTTCTCTGCCTCTGGCCTCCCAGTGAGGACTGTCCATAGAAAAAAGTGTCAATGCAAAGTTCACAAGAGAGAAAGGGTGTGAACAAGTGCAGTAGCTAGTGAATGATCTGACCTTTACTGGTGTGGAGAGAGCTGCCCCTTTCCCTTGACTCAGCCCTTCATCCGGTTGCAATGATTAAAGTTGTTTTCCAGTCATCTAGAGATACTGAACAAGTGAAGGAAGGCTTAGGTTTCACTGGAAAATTCGGAGTGTGACTCATGTTGGCTTTTAAAGACCACCCTTGTTCATTCACTTGTTACCTCAACCGATTTAGTAAGTAGGGGCTCCAAAAAAACGTAGTCTGTTCATATGATGGGTTTTAGACTCACAAAAAGTGAAAGCAAACATGAAGGAGAGAGTTTATATTTCACCATTCTATGATTCCTTTATTGTTATTGTAGGGTAAATAAAAAATAAAAAACTGAGATAAGACACTTATCACTGCTATACAAAAAAGAGATAAATGCAGCGGCAGAATTAAAGTCAGTCATTAGACTCAAGCCCTCCATGTGTTAAATGATTTACAGAGAGTACAAATTTGCTTTATCACATGAAAATGAACAACTCCCTTGTTGTCAGCTTCACCACTGCAGGTGAAATGGGGCCTGCAAGATTACCAGTAAATAAAGCTTTGTTTTCTTTTTTTCCCCTTTTTTCCCTAACAAAAGCCAATTAGACTCTGTCTTTGTCATAATCTCGGAACAAGTTTAATGTATTAAAGGGGTTTGGGAGGTCGGCCAAAACATTTACATTTTAAAATCCTAACTATAATTTCTTCATCTTTATGCAGCCTCTACTGTCCCTGTAAACTTGATCATACCCCTCCTCCTGTTGCCGTGTAAGTGATCCCTGTCTGTACTTCATTCCAAACTTGACTTACCATTGAGAAATGAGAAATCTGACATTGGAGCATCTAGGCATGTCCGTGGTCACCTTTAAGACACACAAACTGATCTCAACATCTGACATATAGACTCCATACCACCACGTCCAGGGCATAGCTGTGCATTTCCTGTCAACTCAGCACCCACAAGCAGAAAGATCTAATCTTGAAAGGTGGCTGAAATAGATAATATAATAACTCTCTGTTTGTTGATAAAGTAAAACTTACAGATATATGTTTTTTTTTTGTTTTTTTCCTTTTATCAATATTTTTTCCTCATTGGGTCTGCCAAGTGCTACTTAAAATGTGCTACACATTTGATAAAATGAAAACACAAAACTCGGGAGGAGGATGTCCTATTATCAGAGTTCAAAGTGAAATGGTTGATTATGCAACTTTTATTAAACAATGCCTTGGCAGCCATTTTTATAGATCCCCCTGTAGCCAGAATTAATAGCATTTGTTCCCAATGGGCAGGCCAAAAAAACATCTTAAAGGAGAAAAATCAATAAACCTATTTGGTAAAGGCAAGAATGTGTGACATGTTAGCAAATGAGATGATTTTTACTGAAGGACACAGACACTTCAGGCTCCCGGACATTACCATTCCTAAAATCTGTGTTTGTTTACACATCTGTCTGTGTCTGAATAGCCATGTTTTCAATGAAAGAACATGTTTTCGGTCATTGTTAACAATCAGAAGAAGGTGCCTCAGCCGTCACATAACCAGGCCAAGAAAATCAATGTCAGTCTGCTCTCAAACCCAAGGCTGTCCTTCACAGTTTTACAAAGGACAAACCTCAGGCTTCAGTCACTGCTGATCTCTATCTGCCTGTCTGTAAGACTGCCACCAACCCCACATGTTTGGCCACATTTGGAAAGCTACAGATTACAATTAACAAGTGTCATTAACTCTAGGGTTCCTAAGGACATTTCCACATCTCTGAAATGGCAGATTTTATGCTCCTGTCTTTCAATATTTTCACAAATGTCCTGAACAATGGCCTACAACAAGAAATGTAAACTTGAAAATAAAAAAGTTGTGCTCTTCATCAGCACCTGTAGTTGAAACTGGCTGCTGCTAATTCTGGTGCCCAATTACAAAAAAAAAAGACCCAACCTGGCATATTATTTGTAAAGTACACTAAAAAGACACTATGTGACATGTAAAGGAAAACTGTGACTCCTTATTATATAAAAGATTATGCTGTAGAATAAGAATTTAATACTTTTCTAGCTAGAACTGCCTCAGGTTTGGAACCATAAGACTGTTGCGTTTTATTTGCCAGTGTAAACGTTACATTATTAAGTAATGACTCACAGTACAGTGCTGCTTGTTAAAGTAGTTCCTCCTGTCTTCTTTCTTTTCTCTTGGATGTTGTGCTGTTTAAGTTACTGTAAATCAGGCCACTGCACCGTGGCATTTTTAACAAATATTAAATTATTCTCTTACTTCACTTCTTCTGTAAATTATTTTAAATAGATAAATAGAAATAATCCCTTCCATCTCAAATTTAATTAATATTCTCATTGAT
>JAPZDZ010000016.1:3248342-3264117 GCA_029783805.1 Acanthurus tennentii | reverse complement strand
GCATTGCACATCAGGCACACTTAATTAACTTTATTACAGCTTGACAAAGCAGTGCTAAACAAAGAGGATCAGGCAGAGGAGAGGCTCCCATCTGTTAGATTAATTGAAGTAATAGAGAAAGAAAAAGTAACAGTGTTAGATTACTTTTGTTTAAAAGAGCAGCAAAACTCTGAAAGTTAAATATAGTTATCTAAAAAACACCTCCTCTCTGACTCCTCCGAGCCAGTCAGTCAACCTTGACTTAAATATGTCTGTCTGAAGGCGGTATTCACAAGCAGGATGTGTGGGCTGCTTTAGTGTCAGTTTGCTCTTAAATCCTCACCTGTGAATTTGTAAAAAAAAATCACAGATTGCTGCTAAATGACACTACATGTATAACTCGTGGAAAAAAATGATATAATGCAAGACACAGTTAAGGGAGGTTTGTCTGTGCATCTCAACAAGGATTTAGGTTTTAAGACCTTCAAGTCATGTTTGAAAAATACTAGTTTCAATCAAAATTTTATGCAAATAACAAATTACAGTTATTATTTCTAACTGAGATTTGAACACTTGTAGCAGATTTAAAACACCAAAAATAAAGCCATACCTGACCCAACACAGAAGGATCCTTTTTTCAGCCTGATGAATTTTAGAAGCAGTGCAGATGTTGAGAAGCCCAAATCAAACCAAAGCTTTATTCAGTTTTGCCAATCCACGCAAGCTTTAATGAGGTGCAGTTGGGGATTTAACACTCCTTCCTTTTCCTAGTTTATTTAAGCATATTTTTGCACTACGATTACTTCAAGAAAATTTCACAGTTTTATATAAGTAAGTAAGTAAGTACCTACTTTGTGTTATCAAACTAGGGATAGGTTAAAAAAAAATGTAACATTGTGGATATGAAATTTGAGATTGGATATTTATATGTTTAATAGATTTTGGACATCATAACAACATGATATGGTTAGTGGTGTCATTCCAAGTTCACAGGCTGAATTATTGTAAAGCAATGTGATATTCCGGCCAAACCTCACTGTCCTAGCTGTCTTAATATGTGCTTTTGTCACTTAGTCATATCCTAATTACTAATGATTATTCATCAAAAAATATAATCCTGTTAATCTTTTATTCAAAGCACAAATGGTCACCTATAAAGTATTTCCAAAATATATTTTTTCCAGGTATTTCATCAAAAATGTTTTCCCCATATCCCCTAGCCCTTCTTGTGAAATCTCTTACAATCGAACATTTAGGCCACATCATAGAGATAAATAAAATCCTAAGACATGGTTTGTTAATTACCATTCACCCACACAAATATTTTACCTAATATAATATAAATTTAGCTGATATAAAGTGAGCTGGTGCTCTGACTTAAAGATGCAATCTAGATATTTGGTTAAATGTTCTATATTTAGAGAAGATTCCATTAAATATTTAAATGTGTATTTGTTAAACCTCCGTCTTTAGGTAATTTTGTATGTACATAAAAAAAGAACTGCTCTGTCACAGAAGCTAATATTTTTAAAACAATGTTCATAAAAAAAGAAACTAAAAATAAGTGTGTCTAACATAAATACATAAGGGCAAATATTGGCTGACTGAGATTCCAAGGAAACCAAATAAATCAAACCACTGACTACTGCTGGATAAAGGTCATTAATGCCTCCAATATCATGTGAGTACAAGTGTAAACCTTTACTCCCAGTGCTTTTTTTTACAGAATTCTATAGTGACCCTATTGTGTTATCTCCTTTTTTCAAACATTTGTAGTCTTTATTTGGAAAGCAGCTTAATTGAATTTGGTCCATGGGGAATTAATCTTGGGGCTGTGTGGTCAGAGGCTGGGAATTGGATCCAGGTCAAGTTTTTACATGTTGTAATTAAGGTCACCAGGGGCATGAGAGGGAGAGGAAGGAAATGTAATCGAGTAGGAGGGATGGAGGAGCGTGTAGGATGGAATAGGAGATGGAAAAAAGGACTGAGGGAGAAGCATGGAAGTGGGTGAGGGAAAGGCTGCTTGGATAAGCAGTTAAAGTAAATATAGCCCAACAGCAGAGATTCAGAAATAGGAAGATAAGAATGAGGGTAACAAAGGAGAGAGAGCAATTGTATATTTACAGCAAGATAAAAAAGTTAGTGAAATTTTAAAAGGCATGAGGAAGGAAAAGGAATGATTGTAACATTTTCTCTTCGTATCAACTGACAAAAGGCCCTTTGCTATCACAAACAAGACTCAATTTCTACAAAGTCTTAAAATGTGAGAGAAACACCACTCCTCTTCTTCCTTTTTCTCTTTCTGCACGCATCCTTCTGTCCATGTCTGTCTGCTCCCACTCTATTCTTGTTGTCTTTTGCATTCTCTTTATCTCTCTGTTACTGGCTGTCTCCCTTTCTCTGTTCTTGTCTGCTCCCCAGAGAGACAAAATCAGGCGTTGAGGGGAAACTGATGAAGACAGGGATATGTGGAAATAGAGAAGGGGACAGGGAAGGAGGGGGAATGAAGAGATGAGGCCCATCAGGAGATGAGTGTAACAGGAGTAGAATGATAATGACCAGTGAGCCCTTGCTTTCCGCTGCTCTGTCTCTCCACAGTTGTAGTGTCACAGGAAAAAATCTGCAACGCACACATGTACTGTAATGTCTAATCTAGTCCCTGCCTACACACTGCTTCTATACTCTCCTACTCAGTTCAGTAATACAGAGGCTGCTATAAAACCCTTGAGGGACCAGGAACTTCTAACAATTACCACAGGGAACATCAAAGGGATCGCACACTCGTAGAATTAATCACTCCCTTCTATGGCACACATACAGTACACTCATACACACTTATTGAGATGAAGCAGCCTTGCTTCACATCTTATTTCTACAGTCTTAGCATTGTTCGATTGCATTAAGCTCATGAATACTCGCTCTGTAATAAAAACATTTCAGGCAACGAGTTTGGAGAGCCAAGAGTTAAAAACCATGCCGTAGTACCACATCCCTCTAATGTTCTCTAAGCATTTAAATGTACACTGCAGCAAAATTGAAAGCTGAATAAGTAAATTTTAGTCCGCATATTTAATAGTCTTTTCAGGAAAAAAAAGAAGTAGCAGCAGCTCTGGCTGGCTGACTAGAATGAAATGCAATGAACAAAAATAATCACTCTTTTTTTCACAGTTTCTTTCCCTCTGTCCTGGGGAAAATGATATTTCTGCATTTAGTAAATAAAAAGAAAGAAGAGCTAATCTCTTTGGTGGGAGAGGAGGACAGACTAATGAAACATGTTGACACACGTATTAGAGGCTTCCATAATTGAATAAGGGGATTTGGTAGAACATTATTAAGATATGTGAGGATTTAAAGCAGGGAACAGAGGCAAAACCAGCTGAGTCAAACTAGTGCCTAGAAACAGCTTCCTTAAGTCTTGGCTGGAAGAGAGTTTTAGTTCTTATCTTTTTTTTGTCCACTATTTACAAGACAGACAAAAAAATTAAACAAAAATCTTTTATATTTTTGTAAGCCAAGATGGACTCCTGTCAGCTTGAGAGTTGCACTGTCTTTGACCCCTCACTTGAAATGAAATGAACCATGAAATGAACTCTGCTTGGGTATAAATTAAATGTCATATGTAGCAATAACACCACCTACCCAAACAAATAAGTAAAAGAAATGTTGAAAACAAACAGATTTTGCTTTTCACCTTTGGCGTGAAAGAGCACAGAGAGAGAGAGCAGGGAGGAGCAGCAGAAGTATCACCAAAATTTAAAAAAAGATAGTTAATACTCCCTTTTGAATTACATATGCATTGATCACACAGCAGCAAATGGACTCAATAATGCAACTACTACAGTAAATAATTGCCTTTCAGGGGACAACTAGACCACCACTTGACCTTTTAATTGAAATGTAGCATTAGCAGTTAAATAGTGATGTTCTCCCAACACTTAACTGTGATTTGTGGCTAATGCAACATTCAATATGACCCATTCAAGTAGAGCAAAACCAACATAACTTAAAATGCACATCAAAGTCAAATGGTTATATTTTTTCCAAGGTGTGGATAGACAAGTATGCTTCCTGTCTAGGATTATAATTTTGATCCCTGCTGTATGAGAGCAAACAATTAAAGAGATGTGAAACACAAAGGGAATTTTATAGTTCAGTGGTAGAATCTTTACTGATCATGTGAGGGACCTTTCCTAAATTCCAAGAAAAACAACAGAAATATAGTAAAAGTTTAGTGTTGAAATAAAATTTTGTCTTAGGAAATGATAATGGATAGGAAGCTTCAATATGTGGCAAATCAAAACATGCGTGCAAAATACCTAGATTTCTCTTAATTTCTCATTGGACATAATTTTTGCTGTAACAGCAAAAGCACTCATAGCTGTCCGTCAATTGGAAAAAAAAGAGATAATACAGATGTTGATAGTGCTCTATCCCAAGACTCTGACCTGCTGCTAATTCTGCAGCTATAAGAAATGCACTAAAATGTAAATGTAAAAAACATTGTACTTGGGTTCAAGAACTTTGACAAATTAATTAAATCCTCAATTTCTAGCACTTATGAATGGTGGCACACATACAGAGATCAACGCTCCAAAAGCATTATTATTATTATTATTATTGTTGTTGTTGTTGCTGAATTTAGCACTAAACTTTGGCACACTTCAAACTTGCAGTTAAATGCTATTTGAATGCTGTGGATAGAGAGACTTGCCTTACAGTCAGATTTTGCATCATTCTGCTAATTAACAGATATGGAGTGTGTTGACACAAATGGCTTTTTTCACAAAAGTAGTACAGTAACACTTAAGTTGCAGTAACACTTTTAGACACACTAAAGTGTGTCTAAATGTCAAGGCAGAGCCAGTTCTGGTTTCTTATTAGTAACATAATGATAAAAGATCACACTATTACATGATGACATGTTCCAAGCACATATTAGGTGAGATCTCAAGAAATATGACTTAAGATTTTACCCCACTCATGTTGCCTTAGCTTGCCTATCATGTGCCTTACTGTGACTGTGCTCTCCTCTTCCCCTTAGAGAATCTTAGTTATATGGCTAATTAGTAGAAATTCACACTTCAGAACCTTGCTTCCCTCTCACTTCCTGTAATCCCCTATTGCATGTCATTTTTATAATGAGATATACCAAAGGTAGGGAGATACATCTTCATGAGTGACAGGACAGTAGATGTACACTTTAAGGCTAATGAATGTCCATAATTGACCTTTGGTGGTGACCTGTGCTGCTATTTGCTAGAAAGTGGTGTAGTCAAAATTAGTTGACATTAGTTGACATTAAAATTCTATTAAACTGCACTGTGTGGATTTACATTGAAATATAATAACTGAAGTGGAGTTGGTAACAGCTAATTGTAATCATTAACAGACTGATTAAATTGCCCATAAATGTGTTGAAAAGCCTCATTAGATTTTTTAATAAATAAGCATCAAAAGGAACAAAAAACTTTTATGTTTGACAACTGATTGACTTTCTTAACCATTGTTTTTAAATTCCTAAAAAAACAAAAAAAATTAATAATTACCATGACTGTGGAGCCTTTTAAGAAAGATGCACTATTAAGAGGTGTATTAATTGTCACATCTTCTATTAAATCCAAAAATAATAATAATAGTATTTGGAAGATACTGAAATTAATGAGTGTACAGTATGTGGATATCTCATCTTATTATGCAAATGTAGTCTGAAACCTCCAAACTTGATGGCACAGCTCTCTTGGTTGGACGTGAGATGGCTCTGTATTGTTTCAGGTGGTGACCTTTCCCGACCGATGCTGCACAGTTTTTAATTCCTCTCCAAATGTTTGAGAAATGACTCATAAGGACCCTGTCCTCCAAATGACTCCTCTCACTGATCAAAGCTACCTATCTTATCTTCAAATGGGCTTAATTGGGCAGATGATTTGTGTAGTGAAAGGATTTAACATATTACTGAGGCTTGGTGAACCGAAATAATTCCCCCCTAGTTAAGATAAGAATCCAGTTCCAACTGTCTGGAATGCTTTCAGTGCATTTGCTGTGCACTCTGTGCATCAAGGTGATCTGTCAAATAAGCCAGGCAGTAAAGTCCCTTACCAAGGTTTCTGGGAATTCACAGGTTTTTATTTTAAAAAGAGGTGTTAACAATTCATTAGCTCTTTTTAATACAATCTTATATTATAGAGCATTTGTCACAGTCTCAATGACTTGTTGGCTGTTACATTGTGTTCTTCAATTAAAATGGGACATTTTATATTTTATTTATATGTATTATATTTCCCTGAATTATCCTCGCAGTTGAAAAGGAGAGTTGATGAAAGGTTGTCACAGCCTCTCTGAATTAAACATTTTACAAAGGCAAAATACACCGCCTCAATTTTGCCCTTTGCTAATTCTGAGAATTCATAGGGCAGTGGGTGGTTATGTGCTCATCAGAGCATACAAGTGGAGGCAATGAGGCAAGTGGAATAACATTGGAGCTCTTGTTTAATACTGCAATCCACGGAGCAGGTAGACGGGGTCGGAAGGGGGGGGTGAATGTATTTGCGCTTGTGGTTCTGATCAAGTGCATAACTAATGACTTTGGCTCCAAATGTCAGCGGAGACGAAGGATACCTTGAGCCCTTTCTAGCTGACATCACAAAAGAAATATCAAATTACAGGACCAGATCAAAACAAGGGCTAATTTCATTAGCAGTCACTAGGGCACGGAAATATTATGAGGAGAAAGAGAGGTGGTGAGACAGGGGAAGGCATCTGGATCAGGAAAGGAAAAAAAAGAAATATAACATCAATTGAAGCCATTAGGGAAAGAATAGAGCCGTCGTGTTGCCTGTGTGCTTTTGTATCAATTGAGAACAAAAAGATATAGTGTAAGATTGGTCGTGCATTTTCATGTGGCTGAGGGCGCTACAATCACAGTCATGAATAAGTCTGAAGATATTTTTCTGTGTGCAGTATTTGCACTTCCTATTTCCCAGCCACTTTGCAAGCATCTTTCATGCTTGAACCCAAGTACAATGATTATTTATGTGCATTACATTTTAAGAGAAAAAAACAAACACGTCAGCAGTACATATTATGCCTGTGACATGTGCAAATAGAGTAGTCTATGAACTGTGAGATCTTCACCTACAGATTTAGGCTCTTCAGACTGTTAAAACTGATCGGTATTTGATTACAAATTACACTAACCTCATTCCCCTTTAGGTCATTAAACCACATAAAACATAGCTGCTTTTTCAAACAGTTTTGCTTGTTTCACCTGCACAGATTTCAGAGTGCCTCTGTAATAGGGTATGTGTTTTTACAACAATGCCCTCCTGAGGAAATTTGGAGAAAAGCAGTAGCAGTGCTCAATCAAGCTGTGTATTTGCACATCAATCATTCTCTCTGAGTTTCCTCTTTATTTATTTACATCTGTCTGCATCTGTCTTTATTCCTGCCCGGCTGCCTGTTCAGCTCTCCAGCTCATTTTCACATTGCCTTATCAGCATTCCTACTGATGTATCATAAGTAAATAGAAGCATGAACAGTGTGAGATGGCTACTACCAATTTCCATTTAAATGTAAACATTTATAATGTCTTGTAAGTAAAGTGATAATCTGACTCCAGTTTGATTCAGAGACCACAGGGAAGTTCATGAAATCTCAGCCTGGGCCATGAGCTCTTCTGCTGTCTTTCTCTATTGGAAAAACCTGGAATGATGACATTCTAAAACCAAATAAGGCTATTGAACAGAACCAGAAATGAATTAATAAATGATGATAAATAAAAACATCAGAATTAGTGATATACTGACAAGACTGTAACCGGTGATAATTATGACCTACCCAGACATTCACAAAAATAGATGAATAAAATAAAAAACAAGTTGCACAATTGCTTATTCTTGGGGAGTATCATCACATTTAACTTAAAAATCTTAATGACTTTGTGTGACTTCTGAGGGATGAAGGATAGATTTTCTTTTAAAATTTGCACTAATAACAACATTGTTTATAAGATAATTGATGATAACAAATAATTTTTTTTTGTGCATTACAGTTTTAAAGTAGGCCAGTATAGTAAGCCAATGTGTAAAACTAGTTTCACAAGCAGAGACAAGACCACCTGTATCATAATAGAAACACAAGTACCACCATTAATGCTTGCAGAACACATAGGAAACGAGTCACTAAGTACAAGCCGAAAGGTAATTGTAATACTGATTAAAAAAACTTTTTGCATTAGGCATCTAGCCTTTATCTGTACACATAGTCCTGTGGGTTGAATAGAAAATGGCGAACAACTGATACTTAGGATTCAGAGTATGAGAGTTCTCCAAGACAAAGATTAGCTCAAATAGTGGTAAAGTGCTGCAGAGGGTAAATCAAGAGTTGTTGAACAAGTGTAGCCAAAATTACTTTGAGCTTTTAACACTGAAGGAGATCACACAGTTTCTCCATCAGAGGTACATATACACTTCAGTTAGAAAGATTGGGTTTTGGCCTTCTCTACTTTGCTTTTCCCATAATTCCTGCCATGTTAATTGTTCAGTTCCTTTCTCCGACCCTCTACTCTACTTGTTGACTTCAAATAAGATCATTGGGCTTTTATGGCAATAGCTGAGTCCTTTTGATTCTCTTCACTGTTTCCTGAACATATGCACTTTAATAGGGTTCTATATTATTTAGTCAAACAAATGGTTAAATCTATGTAATGGGGTTAAAACCTTTTAAAGTAATTAAATAAATAACCTCAGATGTGTTTTTCTACATTTAACAGATTAAAGAAGCTTCTGGAATAGTATGATTGCATTCATATGACAGGATAAAGAACCTTAACAGAGAAACTCTCTACTACCTTATAGTTAGAGATACCATTTGCAGTATTTTGATCTTGCTAAAAAGTAAGTGTTGGTTTCAGTATCATTTTTGGTTTTTAACTTGCATCTTGTTATATTAGAAAACCTCAAGTGACATAGAGAAATTAAAATAAAGGAAAACTTGAAACACTGATGATAACTGTAACATTTAAACTTTGTGAGTGACTGTTTACTAAAGTAACAAAAATGCTAAGGGCCATTTAGCAGCTCCATAAAAGCATCAAGGATTAGAGTTGTGACCAAAATTAGTTGGCCTTAAAATCAGGTTTTAGTTTTGCTTCATGAGAATTATTACACTACTTAATGAAAGTGACAACTATCTTTATAGCTGAAAATAATGCGCAAACAAAACAGAAACATACTCATTAATAAAAATCCTATTGCCAAATAATTTCAAATGCTTTAGTTTACACAGCTGAACATGCCTGTGAGTATTATTGAAACATTTATGCCCATACTAGCCAAGCAATGTTTTCATGTAGTGACATAAAAACTCTTAGAGTATTAAATTGACAGTCTGAGAGTAAATGATTAAAATGTCTAATATTTAAAAAGCACTAACTTATATGTACACATATGGAGGCAGGCCACAGCACTGTGGAATCAGAGGGTCTGAACTGACAAATGCATTATAATTTTTTCAACAATTACCTTTACAAAGATATTTTTCAGTGCAAACAATTATTTATCATTCAAGTATATCTGTTTATAAAAGAAGCTAAAAAAAATTCAAGGCAGAGCCAGTTCTGGTCTCTTATTAGTAACCTAATGATAAAAGATCACACTATTTCATGATGACATGTTCCAAGCACATATTATATAAATAATAATAAATATAAAAATATATAAATTCATACACAAACAACAAAGTCCATTTGGTCAATTTTCAAAGTTAAAGCCCCCCCGTGCAGACTTCCCGATCACATCACATCACTTAACAGATACTTAACAGACAAAAAAACAAAACAAAACATGAAACTACTTGTCCTTCTTTCCAATGCGAGAAGTGCAAAAGCACAAATTACCAAATCAACAATATGTGTGCAAGTCACCAAGCAAAACACTTCTGAAATTCTCAAAGTGGGCTTCAAAGCCACAGTACATGTAAGACTGTGCAGGACCACAGTGGGAGGATCTCTCCCAGTCTTTGCTAAGGCTTGGTAGGTATCCAAGAGACAACCTGCAAGGCATTTTTTGACAGGGCCTTAACGGGCAAACCATCATAAAACACATAAACAGTTGTTTGGTGCACCAGGTTAAGGCTTTTTGTGTCCAACATAACATGCCAGTGTATGTACTGGGGTGAGCAGATACAGTTCTCTGCCTCTCAGACTCTTGTGTGAGTGGGAAGACATCACACAACCAACTGTATCACTCTCAACCTGAGGAAGAAAAAAATCATGTCATGTCTTCAGCCTCATGTCCTTTGGAACAAGGGTGAGGGTTAGCCTGATTTTGGCCCCACTTCAGTGCCTCAGAAGCAGCTTAAAACAGGATGGAAGGACAGGGCACATGACTCCCTCCCTTACTTAGACCAAGCACCAGACTCATCTTAAATGAGAAACCCAGGAGAAAAAGACGTCTATGTTGCGCACTTACAAAAGATTTCTGATTATAATACAGTTTGCCTCTCACTGGGCAGTGTAAAAAAGGAAAATTAGAGAGCATAAGAACACGGATTTTGCTAAATGAGTTGTTTACATTTTTCTTTAAAATCAAATGTTTATTTCCTCTGTGGAATCTTTTCAGAATTAAAATCCATCCTGATATGGGCAGTGCCATTTTTTAAAAATAAGCCAAAACATTTTTATGGATACATGTCAACTCAAGTGTATGAGTTTTTGATATGTAAAAATTATTAATTTAGCAATTAAGGGGAAAAGGCTTAAGGAAAATACCTTAAATACTTCAATCTGTTCAGATGAATACATGTAATATTGGTATTATTATACCAGCTTTTGAAAGCATGTTTAGGGTACAAACTGAAGTCCTATCTGAGTGAACATTAAATAACACCACCAGTGCCCCTGAATCCACTGATAGAAAATCACTTTGACCCAGCTAATTAATTGGTACATTAATCAATGTATACTAATATTAAGTGAATAATTTAATCAAGCAGCAGGGCTTGGCAACAGTAACTGCAGACCATTAACTCGCTTAGAACATTACAGTATTAGTCCAATCACATCTAACAGAACAAGCACACTAATCATAAAGCAAGGAGAAGCCCTGATGGCGGGCCACTCCAGCCTTTACCAAGTACCCTTCTTAACCCTTCATAAAGCAGCAAAGCATACTGGAATGTCACTGCTTTGTTAAGTCCAGAGGAGCCTTGAAAATGCCCTTCATGTCATTATTTTACCCTGATACATGGACAATTCACACTGCCAAAGCCTTTATTTTCCCTTTTAAATCTATCTCCTCATTCCGCTCTCTTTTATCATTCCTTTTAACTTCTGCCTTTGTCCTATTGGCTGGACATTTCAATAAGTCTGTGGCAGGCACCTTGTAAAATACTTACATTAATAACACAATCAGGTACTTTTCCTAACTAGTTTTAAATAAGCAGGAAGACTGCTGGCCCTATACAACTGCAAAGCAAAGAAAATTTGTTTATTATACAGATAATAATCATCTAACATTATCAAGGAATTGAAAAGACAACGTGAACAGATTTTGAAGCCTGTCATTTTTCTTACAAGTAATGAGATGTGATCATAGTGAACAGAGATAGACTGTAAAGTTATCTGACAGTAATGTTCAGTGTGTGCAGTTTTTTGCAGTATGCTTTGCCTCCAGTAATTATAGAGTAATTTTATCTGCTTTCAACTGTTTTGTTTGTACACCAAAAATATTATCTTCTCAGATTCTATTTGCTTTTTGTTTTATCATAATAAAAATGTCCTTTTGGACAAAAACAATATCACCAAAGATGAGACTGACATTTTAATGCCAATATTTGGATAACGAATGAATCAGAAAATATCTCTTTTAGTGTGCCCATTTAATCATCCATCCTTGCATGTAATCTACATTTTCTAAGAAAGGGAAAACATTTCAAGTCGTATCTAGTGTTTAGCGTCCACATTTTGCACTTGACTGACGCACTCAGGCACTTTCAGTGGCAGGTTGAAATTACACATTGTTCTTGTGGAGGCTGTCTAATGGCAAAACAGGGAGCACTTTGGTGTTTTGCAATGAAAAAACAAAGCATTTAATGAAATCAGTGATCAGATGTGGATGTTTTTCCTGTGACAGTTTTGAGAATGGAGACATAAAGAGGACTCATTATAAAAAAAAGAGGCAGAAAGCAGACCTAAGCTGTCGCAGGCTTTAAATGTTCACTTTCTATCAGCTGAAACCCAGTAGGAAGAAGGGTTTTTACTGCAAGCCAGGAAAACAATGTTCACAGTGAATATTGAGCCATTTGATAGAGGTTTTAGTTTGTATGCATGCAGCATGTAGCCTAAATGTGTTGGCTGTGTTTATATGTGGATGTGTGTGTTTGCATGTGTACTGTCAAGGAGCACTTGAACCAGAGAAGAGGTATGGGCTGAGGGTAGCAGAAGGGGATTTGGTGAATTACCAGGCTGCAGCCTCAGCATCGAGTCCAGAGGATTAGAGCAAGGACTGGGGTCCTGGAAAGAGATGTGCACATGCACAAGAAGAAGGGGATCAGTGTGTATGTGTGTATGTGTGTGTGTGTGTGTGTGCGTGCGTGCGTGCGTGCGTGCATGCGTGTGTGTGTGTGTGTATGAGAAGCATTGGTCAAACACAGGCTTCAAGCACTTCCCAACAACTAAGAGGTACCATGTCATATCACAGACTAGCACACTCAAGGTCACTGGAATGCACAGAAAATGTGGTATGGCAGTTCAAATAACTGAACTGCAACATGACACACATGTTTAAAAGCACAATGGGTTATAGAGTGATGTGCAAATTCACTCTGACCAGATGAAATACTTAGCTCTCCACATGAATTCCACAGATGTTTTGAATATTTGTTGGTTCTTTCCTTCACCAAATACCTGTTCTCATCAAGTAAAAAATAAAAGACTTCAGTCTTATAAAACAAAAGGGTTGATAAAAAAATATAGAGTTGCTAAACACATCTTTCTCAAAACGTTTATTAATGTTAGTAACTGCAACATATTTTTATCCAATTCTGCCTTAAAACGGGATTATAATGACAGTTTCCACTGTCAGTCTCATTTTCTCGTGGGAGAGCCACTTAGGCCTGCTGGTCACTGAGGGTCCAGTGATTTCTCAGAAACCACTTTAGCTATCAACCCAACCCAGTTGCTCATCTGTGTCACTGTTACCTGGCAACAGAGCTTTCTCCTGCCTCCTGTGGATGCAGCAGAATAAAAGTATTGACATTAAAAAAATTGCTGATAATAATAATGAAAATAATAAATTACTACAGTAAGATAAAAAATACATTTTGGTTGCTTTTTTGTCTATATTTGTAAGACATACAGACACATTATTTTGAATAGTTTAAGACAGGAGAAAAAAGTAGAAAGAAAATGACCTAAACTAGTGCTTTGAACCAAGTGATTGTTTTCAGACTCACACAAAAGTAAAACAAGCATTGCTGTTAATAGAAAGATCTCTTCCTTGTGTTTTATCTAACACAGTGCTGATTTTTTCATATATATAAACTCATAAACCCATGTCATTAGTTTTTTATCAAGTCCCTCGAGTTAAATGGCAATAAGATGGTTGAACAACATCATATATTTATTTAGGGGTTTGCTATTCCTCCAGCTGACAGGCATTCAAACAGCTCCAGAGCCAAATCATATGTTTAATGGCAGCTATGTCCTGTTTAATTAGGGCTTGACATAGACAGCCTACAGGAAAGACTGAAAATTAGCTGTTCATTTTCTACCATTACACTTTGCACAATGGCTCTCATTTCTCTAGCGAAAATAGGCTGATTCACAGTCTTCATAGTCACACTTGTTTACTTAGCCTGCAAAGCCAGTGATGGCACACACAAAGTATTTAACCCTAGTTAACTGGTCAGGATTGCAGTAAAGACAATGGTCAAAGCAAATGAAATATGATCAAAAACTCATAGTTATCAAGCTCCTAAAATAGAGGAATTACAGAGCGGATATAAGAAAGGAGGAGGTTGATGCTTGTAAATAACACATAGAAAACGACAAATTGGTACCCAGTAATCCTTATAGTAAATTACTTTGGACTCTGACTCTGACAAGCCTTGCCTTCAGAGGAGCCAATCTGCATACAGTGCGAGCACAGACCATGTTAAAAAAAAAATATGATGATGGATCTGAAATCCTGCCACTCATCTGTACATCTTTTGCACATGCTCTTGCCTGGATTTGTGGATACAGATATGTAAGATTTCCTTAATGATGAGGGAACAGAAATGACAATAATTCATGCAATTTCCATAATGGATGAATACTTTGAAATTGATATGTGTGATTTTTTTTATTCAGTTGTGAAGCCCAAGGGCAGTGATATAGTTGAAACATTGCACTGGAGAAAGACCTCTGAAAAAAGAATCTTTTGTTTCACCAAGCGCCCATTGTAATGTAACCATCATAGTGACAGAGCCCTCTAGCAGTCTGTATAGGGAAGAGGTCAGGGCAGATGGATTGGTCAACAAAACATCAGACATTAATGTGGGAGACTGCTGTTGTTATTGCTTTTCTAACTGTCGGTCAGCATTGGTTGGTTTTAACTATAATCATGATAGTTTCAAAAAAATGACCATGTGTTTTTTATTATGCCTGCAACAAACTTATTGCCCCCAGAAAGGACAATGAAACTTAATACTTGCCTCTTTTTAATTAGATTGGCACACTCATGGGCTTGATGGCAGATATGGCACTAGTAGTCCAAATCACCCCTTTGTACATATGGTCTCTCTAAAGATGCTTGCAAATCCTCAGGCTGAGAGTAAAGCTTCATCGAGAGTGCTCAGTTTTAGTGGGGTCATCCTGCCAATATAACAAACAGAGCTTCCCATAACCGAAGGTTTATCCCTGTCTCCTGTCTGCAAATGCATTCCTGGTTTAACCTCCCTCTCCAGCTGGGTTGCAGTCGACACCTTTAGCTGAGGGGACCTTGGTTCAAAGGGCCCTATCTGGTGAACCTTGTGCTTTGAGTGTCTGGGCAAACTCACTGTGATCCTTGTGTGATCAGAGGGATCTGGTGCTGCTTTACATAGCAGAAATTAACTGGTTTTGCTTTCAGGATGAAAGACCATTGTTCATTCTTTTTCTCTTTGTCGAACAAAAGCTCACCTCTGGGGTAGAGTATTATGGTGCACACATTAAAACTTGTTTTATGAATTTTGTCCTTTCAATCCTCTCCTGTTATTTCTTTGAAGAGTTTCAGGGGAAGGATGAGCCTGAAATAGTGGTGCTTCTTTCCCCAGATGTGGTTTGCAATATTTCTGCTTCTTTGTTATCATTTCAGGATTTTTATTTCTGTCGTGCAATTTCAGTTTTTTTCCAATTTGTTTGTCAATTGATGTTTTTCTTTTTTGTGGGTTCCAATATATTAGCAAAGCACTTAAAAGGTTCTAATTTTCTAAATTTACACTGTTACATGCTGAGCCTACTGGCCTAACCTTTAAAAACACTGACAGCGACCTTCCCTGAGGTGAGCCTCCCACCCGCCTTCTCCTGTAAAGAGCATAAATCATTTGAAAGAAATCACACTCCTGCAGCAGTATCTTACCTTGACTTGGCTTTAAGTCATTTCCAAATATAGAATCAATAAAGATTATCCATTTTTAACTCCGATCACTTTACTCTGTCACGCAGTCACAATAGGAAGAGTTGCTTTTACTAATTCTACTTTATGATTCTAGTTCTTAACAATTCTCGATTCCAGTTCTTTCAGGGGTGTCATTAAAACTTATTTCATATAAGAAAAAA
>JAPZDZ010000016.1:3198415-3210472 GCA_029783805.1 Acanthurus tennentii | reverse complement strand
CTGAAAAAAATGCAAAAGAAAAATTAAAGTAAAAAAAGAAGTGGTGTTAAGGTCAGTTTGGCCATGTTAGTCAATATGTATCTAGTTAACATCAGAAGTTTACCAGCTAAGCATCAATGAGACTGTTATGGCAGCTGAAAAAGAATTTTAAAATAAAGACAAAGATAAAAAAAACAGTGTTTCTTGTTTTCTTATTGCTTCTTTGTAATACCTGACAGTTTGATATGCTGTATACTGGTAGATTTGGTTTGATACACTGCTAAACTGGTCTGTGATACTAAAGAGGTTATGCTGTATCTGAATGAATGTCTTGGAACATCGTCTGAAATTAACTACAACTTAGCACCGAATATGGGTAGATTTTTTGTTTGTACTAAAATAGTTGTGCTATGAAAATAATGAGTCTCTAACAAATTTCAGTGTTATTTATGTGTGAGCTACTCTTGTCCCATACTACAGACCAGCTGTGTGTGAGTGTAACACACACTCCTACTGGAATAAGCATGCATTCCAAACGCAACACATTCACTCTTATATTTTTCTATATAGCAACCTGTAAGAACAGGAAATACAAGGAACTACAGGAACTTCATGATCCATTCATATGTGCTTAGTATACTCACAAATCTATATCAGATTTATGTTTTGGGATCTTTTCTCTATTGTTGAAATACAATTTTTTTTTTTTTTATGTTTTGCTTAGATAATAGTTGAATGCTCAAAAATAACCAATGTCCCATTTATTTCTTCATGGGCTAATTATATAAAAAATATATAATAGATATATAATAAAAACATAATTAAATTTTCTATCAACAAGCTTAACCTCTTGTACAACAGGTCTCTAAGTACCTTTGTGGTCATTTTGAAGTAATTTTACTATGACAGTTTTCAAAAATTATTTACCAAAATCATATCCAATATGTTAACTTTTAGCAGGATGTAAAATTGCCTGACCAGTGGATCCTCTTTCATATGCTCCACAGTGGCTCTAATTAGACTGAGTGCTCCTGCCCAAGTTTACTTAAAATAGCCTTGTACTTTTTAGTCATTTGTTAGTCTTTATTTACCACTAAATTTCCAAACTGTTGTTTTGCCACAACTCTATCTGATGTGCACTCGCATAATAGGCTTGGTCCTTATTTGTAGAGCATGCAAGAGGAGGAGGAAGAGAGCGCGAGTTTGGTGGGTAGACGGAGAGACGACACCCTTAGTTAAGCATTATTAAAAATGGATGAGGGTATTACTGGCTTTTTTCAATATCTGATTTAGAGTTAATGGGGGGAATTAGAGCGATGGGAGGGAAAAACGTATGATTGTACCAGGGAACGGGGAGGAAACTCTGCTGTGGTGCTTTGAGCCTTTGTTGCCATGGAGATGAGTGGGGAGGCAATTAGAATTGTGCAGATCCTGTTTGAATAGTGTATGCATAATTGATTAAAATCATCTACACTGTGGTTATGGTGATGTTAGTTATGATGATGAAAACCAGTGCTTTGTTTTATGGTGAATATTAAAGTAAATGTGACTGGGATGTTTCTCAGAACTTAATACATACACTTGTAGCTTAAAGCTCCGTTGTCTTTGGTAATTTTGCTATTTTTCCCTGCATATGATTGTGTGTTTATTGGGTTTTGACATGTAGTCTGTGAAGATTGGTTTGCATTAAGCTGCTTTGGTCCATGTAGTGTTCTCCTTCTTTAAACCTGACATCCTGGATTTTCTCTTCCTTCAGTTTTTTTTGAATATTGTTCTTTTTTCCATAATGTCAGCCTACCAGCATTTAATGGTGCCTGCTCTATTTTTATGGTCCAGGAGTGATGGGAGTCTTACTCACGGTTCTGAGTTTTGTTGTCGTTCTGTGGTTTGGTTTACAGAGTTGTTGACCTTCATTTGCACAGCACCCTGCTCTGGGGAATAGTTTTCATCGACACAGCTGGCACATGGCACACTATGAGAATGTCATAAAAGTGTGTGTTTACTGTATAAAATACATCTTTTTCTTGTCTATGTGAAAGTGATCTCAATATGTTTCACTTTGGGACTGCTTGAACGCAGTTTTTTTAATTTTTAATCAAAACAGATCATTATTTATCAGGCATATATTTTTGAACATTATAGGTTAAATGTGCCACAGCAAAGAAGCAAAGTCTTTCTTATCAATCAACCATTTTTTGCAACATCAGTAACATAGTGACCTCCTACTGAACCTCAAAAACCAAAGAGTTCAAACCAAACTGTGATTTTAAATTATCCTTATTTTAATGGAACCAACATTTACGAATATATGTATACTTAATGGACTAGTAAATTTGAGTCAGAGGTAGTCAGAAGTGTCTTTTATGACATTCTTCCTTTTTCCTTCATTTCTCCTTAGGGATTTCTGAATGAAGAGTCCATTGTAACAAAGTGGCATAGACTGTCCCGTTTTATGTTCACAGTTTTTGTGAGCTCAATTGCTCTCCTTACAGCAAAACTAGTTTTTAATGTTGCAGCATAATCCTGCTTTTTTTGTTAAGAAGTTATAAATGCAAAAATGTTCTGCCTTTATTTGTCTTAGTCAAAGCAAAAATAAAATAGTCCATCATATTTTTTTTTTTTTTTTTTTTTTGTGGTTGAAAGTGTTTCTTGCTGTGAAGGGAGATTAACCAGCCATACTTTAAAAATATGAAAAACAAACACACACACACACACACACACACACACACACACACACAGACAGAATAATTAGGTAATATGTTAATTGCTTCAGTTTTCATATTTTAGATCCTTTTTTACCTTTTTCATTAATTTATTAATTCTCATTTAATTTTTGTAAGGTTCAAACCAACTCAGCTTTGGGGCTGTCCATGGTACCCAAAGAGTTTAGTGAACTACACTAGGTTTGTCTGTTCCAGTTCCATCAAAGACATGGTTTTCTATGTCCTTGACACGTACATAATTCAAGTTCATAATTCTGTGACCTGTTGTGCAATCAGGAGTAATTCTCAGTAGGTGTGGTAGTGTAGATGCCGTCATTCCTGATTAAATCATAATCATAATATCCTGCCCATTAACAGCAGTACATTTGGCTTATGTGACTTAATAATATCATGGTTAGAACTTTACCTCATGGTGAATCTAAAACTAAATCCAGCTCTAGTTGAGGAGTGCACAAGTCGTTGCTGTGTTGCTTTTCACATTAGGAGAGCATCTGATATTTATTATTAGTCATATATGACTCAAAACCAAACTTGTTTGAAACTGCTAATGTTTTTCTCCAGAGACAGTGGCAGCAACCAGCAGCTAGCTTTTGACCTCCATTGAGGATGAGCCTACACCAGCTTCATGCAAATGCCATAGGCCATAGAGATCGCTGTGTACTGATGGCCATCAGTGACGCAGTAAAGTCATGTCAAGCCTCCACAACAAACAGGAACATTGAAAAAAATGTGCAAATTGAAGCAAAGAAAGACTAAGTGCTCTCTCAGTGTCTAGATTTTTTCTCTTATATTGTCAGCTGACCTCGGATTCCAGTCGAAAGCAATAGGGGCAGTACTTCTGTTACACTCCCTCTGCTTATCTGTTGTTTCTCCCTCTTTTTGTCTCTTGCTTTCACAAGTGTGCATTTCTCCATGGCTGTGATATTGATTGCCTCCCAGTCAGGACCCTGTCTCCATGGTGATGGGGTGTCCATGCCACTGCCTGGCATCGGCACTCCAGAGATTTGCCGTCTGTCGGGCCTGCTGCCAAGCCTGCCTCTTTGCAGGTGCCAGTGCGTTACTCACTGAAAAACTGTTAAATCCATGACTGACACACAGAAATGTTTACAGCTTTGTGGTGTATTTAAACCTGACTTCTGAATATATTTATCATTACAATACATACAATTTGTAAGAAACTTGAAGAACATACTTGCTATATGGGGCTGTGGAGGACTATATGTATGTTATCTGAAGTGCTACAAATTACCTCCCTGATTTTTCCGTCACATTATATGAGGATATGATTAAGCTAAATAGGAGCTGTTCTACCCTGCAGCATTAAGGCCTTTTTCATTTTGTCATGCAAGCATATAAACAGAAATATTTCTAATTCGGTTTGCTTGAAAGAGATGCAAACACATTTTCAGGCATTTGATGCTGATATTTTTGTGAGCCAAGTTTGAAAGACCCATTTTAAATGTTTTTCAAGAAACCAAAGTAAAGGCATAAACACTCCAGAGTTCAGTCAGTCTGTTTGGTGTGAATACACCATCAAAAATTTAGTCTTCTGCTGCAATCCAGAAGTCCTTGCAATGAATTGGTTAATGAGATTATGAGTCTTGCTCAAAGACACGTTGTATAAGAAATTTTGCAATTGCTATGGTCAGGCACTGCATGGTTTGATGGCTTCACAATCCTTTTTTATCTTCCCTGGCAACTTTCTTAAAAGTGTGGTGAAAAAACTGCAACACACAGATATACAAACATTAGCCTAGGACTCCTAAAGCCTGGTTTCATCTGCATGCACCCTGCAATGCTTTCCTTAAGCAAATTTCACTAAAGGTTTGAATTTTCAAATCATTACTTTAGTGAAAATATTTTCTAATCTTAGATCCTTTTCAAGTTTTTACACTTGTTTAATGCTTGAATTCTATAATTGTACTGTCTTTCAGTTATGGCAAAAAGGTGTAGAAGCCCAATTAATTTCCTATATTATGCTAGTCACTTATTAATATACACAGTGATATTTATGTAAATAAATTAACTTCATCCACAGATGGAAAAATACACTACATAATGCGTGGGAGGCTAGAAGTTGTGGCCAGTTGAATTTGTTGGCTTGTAGCAAAGCAATAAAAATAAGGTCATGACACAAAAAATGGTATGCATCAAAGCTAGGTGTATGAAAAAGTATGCAAAAATATAATAGAACATCACATAATTCTGTTGCATGCATTTGTACTGAGTGGTGTTTATTTAAATGGATTTAAAGCTCCAAGCATTTTAAGTATAGTTTTGTTGTTAAATTCTACATTTACATGTCATCACACCGTTAAACTTAATAATGCATGACAATGAAATTTATTCTTTATCTATCGCTGAGACTGTAACCTACATATTTTAAATGCCTACATTAAAGATCTCGTTTTACAATGTCAATCCGGTGTCATTTTAAACGGCATTGCATCAAAGGAGGAGAAGAGAGCCATGTCTGTTCTTTGTTTTTTTTTTTCCTGTGCTGAATGCTTCTCTTATATGGTACAATAACATCTTAACGTTATGGTAGCAAAGACACAGGCTTCTATTCAGAAGTGCAAATATAACAGTTTGCTTGATAATGACTCCATGACAATGTCAGTCATAACCTCATTAACACGCAGAGAATGGCTTTGTGTGTTGAAAGATACACGGGCTAATATATCAGCCATTCACTTGCAACAATGCGCTTCCCGCCCCCCCATCAGTCCATTTTCAGCCTCTCACCTGTCTAAATGCCTTTCTTTTTCCCAAGCAGACATGTTTGTGTATGTTATGTCATTTTCATCATCTTCCTAATGTGAGATGGGTGGATAAAAGATAAGAAGGTTTTCCTCTCATTAGAATCACAGTGTCATTCCTGACATAAATGAAAAGAAGTTCTGTCTCTGTGACTGTTTCATGTGTTTGTCTGCTGCTCTCATTCAAGCCTTCATCATTTCCTTTTTAACTATTCCCCTGTTAACTGTGTTTCTGACTACTGCCACCCTTTGGTTGTGTATGAGATGAAACTTTCTGATTTCCGTCAGCTTTGAGCTGCATGTTCAATTATGCTGCTGACATGGTGGGATGAGGCTGTTGTTGAAGCCATTTGGATTTGTTGCATTCAAAGAAAAAAAGAATTTACGCATGGATATATAACTATCCTATCAATTGCTTATATCCTAAGAAACCTTAGTTAATCCCCAACTACCTTATAGGTGCAGTCACTAGTAGCAGGTATCTGTCTGTGTCTGTCCCTCCGCCCCGCCCATCTTATCTACACAATGCTCAAAGCCCTAAGACACAAATGAAAGCCTAATCAATAGAATGTTGATTTAGAGCTAGAATGGCTTTGTCATATAGAAAACATAAAAGTATTGAATATAGGTCACGAGACGTGAAAACTCTGATGGCTGGATGTTGGCCAAACAAAACTGAAAAAGCTAACACAGAAACTTTGTCTTTTGAGTTAAATCCAGTAATCTTTCATAAACTTAACGAACCTTTAGCCCCGAATTTACACATTATTGACACAATATTGATTTAACACTAATAATTTGGAATATTTTTTTAAGGAACAAGAAGATCCACTAAGGAACCCTTAATGGAACCCAGACTACAATTTAAAATCCTGTCTACATTGTGAAATCACAAGGGAAAAAATGACTGTATGTCTAGTCTGCTGTGTCAGTGTGTTGAAAGGTGTAGGATAATTCCACCTCTGTTGACATGAAAATTGGATTTGATCCTGTAATAGCAGATTATGAGGATGGATTGTAAATAATAGCTGAATGCAGTTTTTGACACAAATAATGATTTTTACTGGAGGTTGAAATGCTTTCCTTCATCGCTTAAGGGGACACAATATGAGCTTTTCTCATAGTCCTTTTTTGCTGTCTAAACATGGTACTGAAGCCCAGAACTTGTTCTTTCAGGTCAAGGTCAAATCCTTAAGCCGAAACAGACAACCTCAATTTTGTGTGGGCTAAAAAAAATATAAAAAGAAATGAGAAAGAAAAACAGTGCTGCATTAACATATGGCCGCATTATTGCATGTGCAGTAAGTGACAATAAGCCCACATTTTATAACTAACAAAGAAATCAATCAATGTCACTATTATAATCATTATCATAGATATTATCATTATGTTCATTCATCACCAACAGCCTCACTGTTGTTATCATCACCATCCTACTCATTATTCAAATATCATTGCCACTACTGTCAATGCCATCATGACTGGCATTCATATAATCAATAGTTCCTTCACTGTCATTATCATTATCTCTGTCAACAAAAGTATAATCATCATCAATAATATCATTATAATCATAACAGTCTCCCACAGCAGTGGGTTATCTTTAGGGCTTCTTTTCGCTCATGTACACAGAAAAACATGCTTATTCACAACAGCGTAGCAGTGTAGCATCAGTTCACATGCCAGACCTCCTCTTCTCTCTAAATTTAATGACAGTAGCAGTTGCTTGTGACTGATGGAGCCTCTCACAATGCCTCTTATTTACCACTTCTCCTTGTTTTATCTGTTCAATATTATATTTGCACAGTCAGTGGTTTGGAGTTTTGAGTAATAGCAACACGGTCTGTGTCCTAGTTGCATACTATGGAGCTTTCTAATTCCAAACAAGTCCTGAAGTAGGTTTTGTGTTAACACTAGAAAAGAGACAAGGGGTTGGTACACTTAATAAGGTCAGTGTGCATACTGAAATCTGCTTAATTCTGAGAACGCTTTAATGCAATACTGTCCTCAATTTCACAAAGGTCAAATAGGAGGAAGTCATAGCTGTAAATAATAAACAGATATAGGCTTTGGAGGGCAAGACAGACCTGGAAATATCTTGCTATAAACAAATAAAATTGTGCTTTCTTTATGAGATGTTGCACTGGTAATAGCATTCCATGTTGACAGGTCATTTGATTAACTGCAGATTTTATAAAATACTTAGTTAGGACAGATGTTTGGATGAAATCATTTTACCACTGATTAATAAACTTGTGACAACCTCAGTGTTACCAGTTACACTGGAGGTCAACTGTAGAGTGGTGTAGAATATTGAAGCAAAGTTAGATCTTCCCACTGCTGCTGCCTCATTTTAACTGCATTTAACTGTCGATACACAATTAAGTTTTATTTTGAAATAGTCTTAGAAAATGCATGTGTCAGTGAGTTTAGCAGTTTTTGTTTTTTCAGTAAGAATGCATGCAAAACAAGAAAACAGCTGTTATCAGCAGTTTTGAACGGGAGTAATAAAAAAAAAAGGGGCAGCCAAAATGAGCTGTTAGATGAAAACCTGCAGGCAACAGGCTGCAGCCCCCCCACTTCTCAACCAGATAACCACTCCCTTGATCCGCATCAATGTAATCAGGTTGTTTCAGAATAAATACTTCGTCATTGTCATTTACACTCATATCAAAAGTAAAAAAATGACTCTTGTTACTCTGTGATGCAACTCTGTTGCTGCTGCTGTATGTTTATAACTGTAGTATCTGTCATATGACTATGTTTGTATAAACAAAGTCAAAATGAAAGAGGGAGCAGGAGACAAGTTATGTAGTTGGTTTGTGTCTGCATAATGGGGCTGAGCATCAAAACAGCCTGAGAGATCCAAATGAAATTAATGTCAGAATTGTATATAGAGATGTTTATAGATATAGATTTACATAAACATCCCAGCAGCCAGTCAGTCCTCAGATTTGCTTTGCAAGTCAGACTGCCAAGTTCTAACAAGAAAACATTGCTTGAGCTAACAATAAAAATAAAAAAAAAATCTGAATATATGTAGAAGAACATTTATGTCTTTTTGGAGAAAGGAAAAATAATGAGTGATACCGAAGGGGCACAGAAACTACATTTACATCTCACCTTCTGCTCTTTGTCTGGTGTGTGTGGCTGCCTGTGTGTATGAGGGTTGGGCCGCAGTGCTGTGTCCCTCAGACACAGCCAGCGAACAGCAGTGTAGCTTCAAAGCAGATCCCACAGTGGACGAGAAGAAAAGTAGACACTAGGATATATTTACGGAAGTCTAGACGACACTGCTGATTGTTAGTGCAGCAAGCAGAAAACAGTATGATTAATTCCCTCCGATCTGAGAGTAATTTTGACAAAAAAGCAATTTCTTGTCATAATATGAAAGTGGCTTAGATATCTAATAAACTCAGAAAAGCAAATTAAGACTTCAAAATGTGCTGTCAGTTGGTTCCAACCAACAGGGTAAACATAACAAAACTTTTCCATCACCTTAAAAGCTGCCATCCCAGCTATCACACACTCATTTAGTAAGTTACACTGAAAGCTTACTTATTTTTTGATGTTTAGGCAAATAAAGCAAGATTGAATCCATGTTTGCACGGTTAAATGTTTGCATTATGTTGTTCATTCTTTAAATTTTAACAATCATAATCAACAATACTATGATCATGATTCAAGATCATGCCAAGGATCTAGGATTTAGGATTTCTTTCCTTTTAAAAAACCCTTTTGTCTTTTTCTGGTAATCAGTTTAAAAAACATTTTTATGTTACAGACTAAACATGCTTAGTTTACTCTTGCTTTTTTTATAGTCCCTAAACAGACAATTACGAGCTGGCTGCACTTGATGGCATTCTTATCTGCAGATGTTCTGCTTCCATCTTGGGGATAGGGATTTGATTCATACTGATAAGAACTATTGTGTGTGCCTGTGTATGTGTGTTGTTTGTGTGTAAGTGTGCAGCACTTGTGTGTTTGTGCCCATATCTTTGTGTACAATACTGTAGAGTATACAGTATATATGCAGAACATGCCCACACATAAACTACAACATCGACTGGTCACCTTGACATTGTTATCTCTGTGCTGCACATTGACAGCTCCAACTGTGATCTGCTCCCTCTTTCTTTCTCTGCCTCTTTCATCGTCTCAGTGTGTGATAAGTCGCCTCAGCAACTCATTATGCATGTTGCAGCTCTACATGCTTCATACTGTGACATGCTCAGATTGTTAATGGCAAAAGATGGTTTGTGTGGAGAATGGCGGATTGTGGTGGATGGTAATATCGGTGTTGAGGAGGGAGGGGAGCATCCTCCTCCATAAATCAAGTGTGTCAAATTACAAGATTGTGTTACATGATTAGCATCTACATAATGAGAGGAGTTCATTAGCCTCCTTTATTAGCTGTGATTGGGCTTTCCGGATGCCATGTCGGAAAAGCTTAGAGTTTGGGTGCATATAAGAACTGCATCCTAAAAGTGCAGGGGTCTGTATTTGTGGTTCTTGTTCATTCAGCCATCTATTTAGGCATATGTGTTAAATACAGAGAGATAAGCTGTGTTGATGCATGCACAAGCACATATATGCTTGCATGAAGAGGTGTGAGTGCACACAAAAGCACTTAAACATGTGGGCATGCACATACACATACTGTACACAGTTCAGGGTGTGCTGTTTGCAACTCTCTTCCCAACACTCCTACCCCCCTTCTGTGAAGCATCTGCTCATTTTGAGTGTGTACTCACCTTCCCAGCATGCCAGCTCAATTCACTGTTGCTAAATCCATTTAGTCCATATGGCTCTGCTGTCTTTCCTTTAGTGCATAGGATGTGTTTGGCTTTTCTTTGTATATGACTTTACTTTGAAATCTTTTCCCAGAGGGCCAGTATCATTCCGGTATCACTCAAGATTAACCTTGCATTCTTAGCAAAGTTCTCACATCTATTTTATGTTCTTGTTTGTGCCTGACTACATTGAGCTTTTATTTTTGTATTTTTTTTATTTTTTGCTGATTATGTTTCAGAATTTGATAACAATTATTTTATATTATTAGATATTATGTTGCATGTGGTGTGTAACTCCCCCATGTCTCATAATCACCTCATGGGATGTTAATTTAATTAAATAGATTTTATATTCATTTGTACTAAACAGTTTATGTTTTAATTTGCCAGTAAAAGGCAGTTTTTGCTGCAGTACTCTTGCAATGCATTTGCTTCCTTTTTTTTCCACCACTTATATCCATTACATGGATACCAAGCTAATTAGTATAATTTACGGTTCTGCTGCTGGGAATAGTCAAGTCAAATACATCTTTGTTTCCCACGGGGACACAGTGTGTTCCTAAAACCACAGAAAAAACGAAAATGTCTCCTAAGTTTACTCTCAAATCAGAGGCAAAACCCTCTTTGTGTTTAATATGTGCTGATGCAAATGATATAATTTACCCCCCTTCCACAGCACCATTTTTTTAAATAGTCTTGGGTTTTTTGTGTTCGTGAAAAATATTTTATATTTACAGCCTTAACACTTAAAAACAACAGACCACACACACACACACACACACACACACGTACACACACATAAACCCTGAGCACTCCCTGGACCTTTTCACCCCTTTGCTTGCGTGTCTCTCTTTGTCAGTCAACAGATTGTAAGAGCGGAATAAGAATATGAAGTGGTAAGATGCGAAACATGACCCTTCACCTTGCATACGCACAGAGCCACAGCTTGTAACTTGCCTGTCCTATCTCAGTGGTATTGAGGTGCTATCTCTCTCTAGCCTGCCAAGGTTGTCAGTTACTGATGGATGGCAAACAGATAGGGTGGAGAGAGAGACAGAAGCACCAGGACATAAACAATGCTTCCTTCTTCATCCTGCCCTGACTCTGTCTCAACCTCTATACACAGCTGCTGGATGCTAGTGAAGGCTCACCTGTGGGCCTTCCATGATTTATAATGTAATAACTTGGTCACTTTTAAAGAACAGCATTGTAGCTCTGTTATCTTGACTTAGATGCCATTTACAGAGAAACAAAAGCTTAGGGTACATTTACCCATCTTCAGACATCCCTTCTTTGTGAATGGCAAAGACTCCTCCACACTGGTGCTTCCCCATTCTTAACAGGAAGACACTAACTCTTTTAATCAAGCTGTGCTCAATTTTTGGTTCTAATAGACCAGGAAGAGAGAGGATGGAATAAGAGAGAGAAATGCAAGGATATGAAAACTAATCTTAAGATTTTTGTACTTGTGTTTGTTGTGCTTATTCGTGGTTATTTGCTCATATACATATGCATTCAGATACTACATAGATGTTTAAACACACATTTTTCTTCATACCAGTGCATGGATGGGATTTGACATCAAGAGGCTTTCAGAGAACCAAACACAGATTCACGCTGCCTGTTATTTATGATGCTGAACCCCTCCCAAAGGTCAATGTACACTATGTCTTTGAAATGTAATTATGTAGCGATTGGTGAAGTGTGCCAACAGATATGGCAATTTATAAAGGACTAAGCCCTAATGGATAGCAACCAAGCCATTCCATTCTGTCCACCCTCGCAACCCATACACACACACAC
>JAPZDZ010000016.1:3177728-3198315 GCA_029783805.1 Acanthurus tennentii | reverse complement strand
CACACTCACACACACCAACACTTGAAGGCCCTGGTACAGATTGAAATAAACAAAAGATGGACGTATGGAGGTTGCGGCAATATGGACATTGCCCAGTACAAGGAGAGGGCAGTGAAAGTATTCTGTGTGTGACTGATCCAAGTAAATACAGCCTCATCTGATTCAGGGTTAATGGTGTAGATTTAAAGCTAATAAAAGCTTCATAAGTTTACAAATGGCAGTTATTGGTGGAAAAGCCATGCTTTTGCATTTACTGAATGCTGCAGCATCACTTATTACTCATTTTGTTAAGTTGCTGTTGGGATGCAAAAGGAATAGGTTTTTCCATTTCCATTTTACCTGAGATTTGTTAAAACCTGAAAGCATCCTACTAAAACACAGATTCATGCTCAGAACAGCACACAGCAAGCTTCAAGGTCACTTGCTATCACATGAGGACCAATTCAGCATGCTGAAAGGGCGCCGGCCGAGCTGGGATTGTTTTCTTGTGGACATAATTAACTGCGAATAGAGATTAGGATTATTTCATTTAGGTAATCTGGCCCAGGAGTCCCCAGCCAGCAGTGGTCGGGAGAGATAGAGGAGGATAAATTGGTAATGTCTTATAATGAGCAGCTACAACAGGCATGCTTTGGCCTCAACCAGACAAATAACCATGCAGCCGCCCCATTGCCTTTTCCCTCCATTGTGACAGGGCCCAGAATGGGAAATCATTTTTCCATTTATTTTTTAATCATTTTCTCAATTTCTCCCTCCCTACCATCCATGCCCAAAGTAATTTAATCTGTGGGCCACTTCAAAAGACACATTTTTGTGCGCATGCTCGATTTTTTGCCAAATAACACATTGTATGTCTGACTTGGATGCACATTCACATGTAGACGGACTTTTCCCCCTTGAGGATATGGCTACATTTTAGAGGAGATGTGTGGTAAAGTTTCTCATTCTAGTGCTACCAAATTGTATCATTTACTGAAGCTGTGTGTTTCCCTAGAAGGCAATCAGTGGCACAGCTGCTTAAATGAGCCTAAAAAACTGAAAAATGGTGACAAAAAAACAAAGCTATATTTGATAGAATATCTGGGAACCATCATCTTAGAAAGTGTTCCACCTAAACTTTGGCACATACAGAATTTGTTGGTTGTCGCCCAAAAAGGGATAGAGTAAAAGCATGCTGCTGAAAAAGACAAAAACCCTTTGAACTACATCAGGCTTCCAGACTGTTTCTTTTTTCGCCTTTCAGCTTGTTTGTTTGTTTCACGAAGCCATACATGACACCAGCTTTGCAGTGCACACAGCTTAACAGTTTGCCTGTATTCAAAGCACAGCAGCAAACCTCATCCAAAAGTATACATTTTCTCTCCCCCAGCAATCACAGAGGATGGTTGTCTGTCTGCCTGCCACTAAACACTGGTTTGCTTGTAATTCTATGGACTGTGAAGATTTTTGTTTACCCTTTGTAGACAGGCATTGGCAGTAGAGAGAGCACAATAACCTGTGATGAGCATTACCCCCTGTAATTTTCTATATGTATCTAGGTTGTAAACTTCCCTATCCTAAATCATTCCTGCTGACAAATAATAAAGGAGAGGTGGGGGATCCGAGGTGTTGGCCCATAAATATTTAAGGACTGGAGGATTATTACAGAGTTGGGTTTTTTAAAAGCCTCTGCTGTGATTGTAGTGGCTTGGAGGGATTGTGAATGTGTGCCTTTCTGTGCCTTTTTGCTGCTTTTTGTGGTGTGCTTCCTTCATTTTTCCAACCTACTTGTATACTTGAATTTATGGGGATTTATTTGTTCTACTTTTCTTTTGTATTTCTTTCATGATGTTCGTAGACATCATGAACCCTAATGACACTATATGAATTTTGAAACCTCACAAAAATTTTGGCCAGCTCTTAATATTCAATAAAACTAATCATAGCAGCATTTTACAGAAATGTCCTCGAGAACAAAATAGTGAAGTGATGACATTTGTATTCAAAGGTCAAAGGTCATCCTCACTGTGACATCATAAATCCCTGTAAAAAAAACGTATCTCGCCATTATTCAATGTCATAGCTCAGAAACAGAAGGGGAAATTGGGACTGTATTTCCATTTAAGCAGATATAATTCAGTGACACTAGTCTTGGGTGCCCACCTTGAAAATTGGATCATCTTAAGTGCCATTTGGTTGAAGAAATATTTTAGGCATTTTTTATTTTATAAATTTGTAGGTTCTTTGCAGCTACATCCTTGTTTTGTGGCATTGCAGCATTGCATTTGCTGCATACACATTAGTGTGCATCCCTCCATTCATGCAGAGCAGTTTTTGATCATATCTATTATGTTGTTTTGGGAGTCAGTGGCAATCAACCTTTCAAGTGACTTAGGTATAAGGATGTGTTAATAACAACATGAGGTTATTTTTTACACTTGTGAAGAATCCCACCGTGTTCTCTTCAGTCCCCTCTCTCATTCATCTGGCTGACCCTCAGCCACTCCCCAGTGGTGCAGACCAGCTCTCACCTTCCTCTTGGTTTCTATTGCTCAGTGTATGAGGAAAAATGACTGTGACATTAGCTATCGATTTCACATTAACGCATCGGTCTCCAACGCTGCCCCAGACACATTGATTTCTATTTTGGTTGTCACTGGAGAACACAAAAAAGGTGAGGCCTTTGGGGCTTTGAAAAATGGATTTGGTGTCCTTTTTTAAATGGCTACCAGTTTACAACTTGGTGTTTTCCCAGAGCTGAAGGCATCCTACATGGCCAAAATTTATGAGAGAATGAAATTTTGGAGTTCTCCTCTTCTTCATCTATCTTTTCTTCTTCTTCTTCCTCTTCTTCTTCTTTTGGAGTACATTACCCCTTGATGTGTTCTCTTCATTGACCACATGCAGCGCTGCAAATCTATTCATGAGTTTGGAATTTTATGAGCTGTGTAGCTGTTATTCCTGACTAGGTAAAACAGCTGTCAGCAACCTCTGTTGTGTAGAGCATTGTTTTATTTGTGGGATATTCACAAAAATGTGTCCTGCCATGAGAGATAAAACAGACTAGGTTCAATAATGCCCCCTAATGTCAAATACATTTGAATAGCACTGCCTAATATGGCACCTTTCAGCTGTGAAAATCTTTTTGCATATCTTGACATAATTAGCTAACACTATACAAATGAGTTGTGTAGCTGCCGCAGTACTGTCACGGTCTTTGTTCAGCATCTGGCTGGCGGTGCAGAGGGAGGCCTGCACACAGGATAATGAGGCTGATGGCAGGTGGCAATTTGTATTGGGCATGTGAAAGCCTTTCTCTCCAATGGTTGATGGAAGCACAGTCATGCCAGGGTAGACACATGAGAAAATGCCAGGCAGCGGTGTCTGGCTCTGCTAGCCAGTCACTTGGTCAGCTCATTGGATTGTTGGTGTGCTGGCGAGTTTGGCAGAGTCTAAACACCACAGGGCAAACAGTCAGGAGTGTAAGTAGCTAATTACATTTTGTACATTTCCTTTAGTTATCAGCTTTTTTTTGTTGTTGCTGTTTTTTGCTACTTTATTATCATTGTGCTGATTTCAGGGTATTGAATGCTAATCAGAAGCAAAGTAATGATGCTTACCCTCCCACTGCATTGCCCAGACAACATTTGTCGTCTATATATATGTAATTACCATAAGGGGTCAAAGTATTAAATACATTAGCTTACATCATACATTAGCTGCTGATTTTAATGTTACATGTTTCTTCTGTTTTTATCTTCAACTGCATGTCCTACTTAGCAAGACCAAGAGTTTCCTCAGTCCCTGACTAAACATGTCCCAGCAGTACCTTTTACAGCTTTTCATTTCATAGTTTTCACAAATATTGATGCCCATAATTTTACCAGTTAGCTGACTTTAAACCACATTGTTCAGGCAGAAATACCGCTTGCACAAATTAATTGATTTCTGCCTGTGTTCAATTTTCTGTACACAGCCACAAATGCCCATAAAAGAAAGAAAGGAGATGTCTCTCAAAAACATCAACACACATCATAGATGACTTACTAGAGAGCTGTGTGAATGTGACAGTAAATAATCATTTTACTTCCATATATGTAGATACTGATGCATGTGTATGACATCTCAAAGACTTTTGAGTTAAATATTTTTCAACCCGTGCTTTGCTTTTGCATATAAAACTGAATATACCCATGTATCTTAGGAGGGTAGAGTAGTAAGATTAATGCAAGGTTTCTATGTCAGTGTGTCAAGAATACTGTTTGAACTGTGGTGCCCTCAAGTGTGGTTGTGTTTGTATTAGGCAGAGAGTGTTTAAATGTAAGAGACTGATGTCTAAAAAAGGTAGTACCTACTCTTAAATCTTCCGTTGCCCATGTCTTTTTCAATAACATTAATAATTGCTTGCTGTTTGATGCCTGTAGACTATCTAGTTGTATGAACTCTGTAATTGACTAAAAGTGAAGAAGACACAAACACAGAAATACATTGGAATGAATTATTTCTCTCAAATTATTTACCCACGAAAAAAGCACGCAGGGTCAAACTTAAGAAAAAAGAAAAAAGTGATCTTCATTTTTACTGAAAGTCATTTTCACTTGTCATAAAGTTTCAGATGTCTTTTAGCTTTAAAAGAAGACACACACTCACACACTCTTACATACACGCAGTTGAACAGTTTCCCTTACATTTTCAAGCAGTCCCCTCACTAGCTAGTGGTTCGTGAATCTTTGTTCTCTTGCATGGGATTGTATATCAAAGTTGTAGTTCAAAGATATCTACATACCTCTCAGCACACATGTCTAGCTTCACCTGTCATACATTTGAGTAATATGTTTGCGACAGAATAAACACCTTTTCTACACCTACTCAGTAGTCTTTGTCAAACAGTTACTGTTTTGAAAGCAGGCGGCTGATTTCGTTTCTAAACGTCCAGCTTTTTCTCCACTGATTGTTCAGTGGCTGTGATTTTTTTTACCTTTGATGTGGCTGCTGAAGTAGCTGCAGATGTGTGTTTTTGTTTGTTTTTCTCAAAGGTGCTGCTTACATGCAGGACTACCACATTAGATTCAGGAAAACATAACAGTGATAAAGAATTGACCTAATGAATGTGAAGTGTTAACATCTAAAAATGTACAGCAACTATCATGCTTATAGACATTTTACACACATACATGTATGTAATGTAATCAGTTTGTGACAATGCCCCAGTTAATCACTCTTCTTACGCACACAGCATATGGCAACACAGTGAACCATTTAGTTGTTTACAGCATGATTTTGTTTATTCCAATCCATTTTTAGCCCAGCTAGTCTTCACACTGATTGATGAACACTTTGTTAGGATGCTGCAATCTGCACAGAAATGTGTGTGTAAACTCATGTATGTGTTTACTTGCTAGTAGAGTTGGCTGAGTTGTTGGGGAAACTAATGTGCCACGGTTCATTGCAGCAGAGACCTGTTAGGAACAAAAGACACAACACAGATACTGGGGAGTGTAGTTTCTCGCTCCTGGCGCCTTCCCAGGGCAGCCTGTCAAGAGCAGGGCACAACCGATCTTCTGCTTTAATTTATTGTCGTAATTACTGCAAGAAACTGAGTGGGGAGGTAGGAAGAAAGGAGAGGATTTGCCATTCCTGTGAAAAACAGATGCCGCAACCCTGGACGTATTACTGTTGAGAAACACAAACAGTTGCCGTAGTTTTTACCCTTTTTTTTAAGTGGGTCTTCGTCCCTAATGTCTGTCCAGAGAGTTCCCACGTTCTCTGCAATCAGCTGAAGTGGCATTGGCTTGTGACAAAACCACTCCTTCACAGCTCAGCTCCGGACACACCTTTGTGCCTCAGGTCTTTGTATTCCATGGACTCTTATATTTAGCTAAAACACATCTGTTCAGGGAGACTTTAAGGTATTTTATGGTATTTTTGTTTTAATGGACTAAGCTTATGACTTCTTTCAGTTCTAATTGTAAACTTTAGATGGTTCTCTCTCTGTTTTATCAAAAAGTTTCAACTGTTTGTGAAGCACTATTTTGACTGGTGTCTGTGAAAGTTGCCTTGCATGCTCCTTACCGCATGTAGGTTGAAGAGGAGCATCTTCAACTGAACTTGCATAAGTAACTCTTCCAAGTTACATCACTAGATCTTATTAGCACCTAAGAATCACGCATTTTTGAATATTACAGGTAAATGCATGATGAAGATCCTCACAGCCTTAAACATGGTGTGGCTTCTGCTTGGAAGTCATGATATTGCAAATTGTGCAAGTGGTAACAAGAACATATATCTCTGGTACTGATGTAGATCAAGAAATGCAATTTAGAATACTTACTCACAGATTTTATGGCTTTCACCTACTGCACAGCAGGAACCATGTGAACTTTCCAATCAGACCTTATACGTTGTCTTGGGAACAGTCATGTATTCAGTTTTAGGGGTCACTGGTAACTGACTCATTCAATCTCTTGTACATATCTTCCTATCATCCTACCTAACTTACATGCTTCCCTACCTTCTAACCTGCCAATGCAACTGTCTTCATAAGAACATTGCGGGAAATGTTTGTACCTGAGAATATCTGTTTGTACATGTCCCCATCCACGGCTGTTGCCTCCTCTTATTTTATTATCCTCCATTTCCCTGTTTAACAGCTCATCTTCCCCCCTCTTTTATCCTCAAATCTGTCTCTTCTTCATTGTCCTGATTTCCTTTGAAATTTTCCCATCTCACAGCTCATTTGGTTGTATACACAGGGCTAAATTTGATCAGGTGCTGAATTCATTTACCGCCTCATATCTGGGGAACGTGTGGCATTGGTGCTTTAAAGATTGAACTGATAAGAAGGTGTGATGTTTGTGGACAGGATGTTCATGAAATAGTATGGTAATGTAAGAAAAAAGAGGTAGCAGATAAATGAGAAGGGGAAGGAAAGGGACAGAATATATATACAGGACTGCCAGAGAGATGAAAATATTCACGTGTATTTTTCTATCATTGAGAAAGGCGGATGTGGGCGGACAGAAAGTGTCATGGGTGAAAATGCTGGGGATCTACCACGATGGAGAGAATTCAGAAAGAGGTATAGAGCAAGAAGGATGATGATTTTGGTGATGATGATGCATCTACAGCACAGCTGATAAAGAGTGAAAGAGAGAAATGGATGGGGGGAAAGAAGGAAGAGAGGAAATGTCCGCACAATTACTGTGGCTGCCAGAAAGAGGCTAATCAAATGGCACTTGGCACAGCGGGCCTCTGCTCCACGCAGCTGGTGGAGGAGGGAGAGAATGGGCTTTGACAGCAGGGGGAAGGATGGGAGGGAGGAAGTGAGCGCCGCAGAGGAGAGGTTGCAGGGATGCAAAAGGGAAGCAGTATGAAGGGATTAGAAACACGGGGAATGTTGTGTATGAGGCAAGGAAGAGGGGAGATGGCGCACTGTAGAGAAGAGGACTCAACATTAAAAGTCTCAGTCCTTGTAAATGCAGAGTAAGGGAGGAGCAAGAAATGTGGAGATGCTGGCAGGCAAATAAATGCCAGAGAGAGTAAGTGGGGTGAGGGTGCGGGTGTGGGTGGGGGTGGGGGAGCGAGACATGTCCCGCCACAGGAGATGCTCCCTTTTTTGGGATGGGCTACTGCATACAATAATGGCATTTACACTCAGATACAATCCCTTTACTACAAGTTACTGTATAAAATTAGATAAAACAGTTACACCATCATTTGAATTTACACAAGATTAATGTGAATCACTGCGATGTCTCTAGAAGTACATCTCATGTAAACATTGAAAATATTATTCCCAACATTAAATCCTCAAGTGCTAAGATGCACAATTTTTCACTTTGCATGCATGATTTTATATTTTATATTTTGCAGCGGATGCTTGTACAGAGATAATACTGCAGAAGCGGCGAGTGTGTACAAGTGTGTGTTTGTCTGTGTGACTGAGTTAATCGTGAGAGCAGAGTTTAATAGAATGTAGAGAAAGCTTAGGCAATCAAAGCATAGAGAGAATTTTCGCTGGCACTCGGCAGCAACAAGATGGCCAGTCAATGCTAATTTCAATAACTCTTTAATTATTGGTGTCAGAGCTCCTTTGGATCATTTTGTGCTGTGTGAGCACGCAAGACAGAGAAGAGAGAGAAGAGAAGGAGGAGAGCCGGTGAGATAGGGGTTCTCAGTACTGAAATATTAATGAAATATGAATGACGGGAGATACAGGAGGTGAGGGGAGGGGGTTCTGGAGATGAGAGAAGGCGGGGTGGAGACGGTGGGCAGTGATGGAAATGTCTCTTCTGTAATATTGATGCTGAGCGTTAGGAGTAACTTTGGGTGGGAGCGAGGGAAAATAGATGAAAGGTTAACATTTTCTCACTTACAAGTTTCTCTCACTGGATCTTCTCTTATATTTTAAAAAGAAAAAAAAAACAAGCTTGTCCTCTTCTGCCCTGTTAACATCGCCGCCCTCTGTAATACTGCTGTACTCCTCCTCATTGTTGGGCACACCACTTATTATGATTTTGCCTCTGCTCCTCCCTCCCTGGTTCTCTGCTGTGTTTAGATCAAATGTAATTAGTCGTTCACACTTGTGTCTCAGCAAAATACTATACCAACCACCACATTACATTCTGTTCAGCCCTAAATACTAATAAGTGTTCACCTTATTCCACTCCATGCCCTCCTCCCATTTAACAGGATATTGTAAAATGATGAGGACACTAGCATCAGTTGTCCAGTAAGGGGGATTTATTGCCATATCCAGAGCATCCCTATCCTGAAATATAAAACTACTGTAGGTCTGCAAAGACACAGTTTGCAAGACTAGTCTTACAGAAAGGGAGTTAAGACTTGATGCTAACATGTTAACAACAACTGGAACATCTGAATAACCCGCTGTCTCAGTTCTTTTTCCTCCCTTGCCCCCTCCTCTCACAAGAAAAAAAGCAAGAAATCCTCTCAGTGAGAATCCCTGCTCATTTCATTTACTGAGTGAAATGTATAACATGTTATTGAGCAGCAGATGCTAACTCTCCTGGGTGGGATGTTTCTAACAGACAGTGTCAATCTGGTCTTTGTTGATAGGGCACTTTAGACCTTTGTGGCCTTTCAGTCGTACTCTGTGAGGCTCTGTGAGGCTATTCAACGGCCTTTTGTTGTATGGACGTTATACTTACCATTCAGGAAAAAAAAAATGTTTTATGTCACTCAACCAATGGCAAAGTACACATACTGTAGAGTGCACAAATGCCAAGAAGCATATCTCTAGCAATAAATAGATCCAGGAAAAAAAGAAGAAAATAAACAGAGAAAGGCATGCACTTTGCTTCCATGTAAAGCCTTGGCAATGTAATAGCAATATGAACCAAAAATGTGGTTGAACAATGTTATAATGAAATTAAAAAAACAATTAATTGATACGAATGCAAATCAGGAATACTGTTACTGTTTTTAAACATTCATTGTATTTCAAATGGCAGATGATCAACTTTTTTCCAATGAAGGGACACTACACCCTCATTTTTAATACTACCCCTATTGTTGAAAGCATGTGCTTTAAATTTTAGCTAAGTATAACACCACTATAAGGTTGTAATATTACCAATACAATTAATTGGCCTTTCCTTTAGAGCTATGGTGTCTTGTAATCTGTTGCCAAATAACAGTTAAGAAACATCTATGCCCTTTTTTTCTGGGAACCTTCCTTTAAAAATCGACAGGTTTTAACCATTTTAACATTGAGCACACTGTAACATTATATACTGTTGCTAAAAAGAAGGTGTAACTGTCACCCTCTTTATTTTGCTCATAAATAACACATGGACTTTCACATATCATACACCAATAGACACTGTCATTGTCTCTTCCCTGTAAACAACGGCTGGAGTTTTCACAGTACACCCTGTGGTGTCAAACGTACCTTATCTTTGCAGTTCTTCATTCAAGGTTAGCTAGCTGAGCCTGAGGGAACACTTCAGATGTCTACAGCGTAAAGAGTTGTGACACTGACACAGGAGTCACATTGGAGTCACGTCTCCTACATTTGACAAGGTTGTGATGAGGCTGCCATCGTATTAGGGGAAAAGGCAGGACGTGCATCGTAGTTGTCAATGCAAAGCAAGGTTGAAGAAGTCTTCTGTTTGCAGATTGTACACTAAGAAAGAAGCTCAACAATCTCTCCAAATACCCACAGGCATGGTGAGGCGCATACATACACTGCAGCAAACACATAATAAAACACCCACGTACACTCGCTCGGCGACTGCCCACACTACTGCCCAGATGAAGTGTCTGTGTGTGTGCATGTGTGGCTTCAGTGAAGCAGCAATACTCATCTAAGCCACAGATAGTGAGAGAGAGACAGGGCCCAATGTCTAATTAACTTACTGCCGTTAGAGGATGCGTGTGTCCTTAAAATCCAAGGCAAATGATGACCACTGGGGAGAAGCAAGGAAAGGAGAGAGAGAACAGGAGAAGGGGATGCAGTGGTGCAGATAAAGACGGTGCTGAGATGTGGTTTGCAGTACTGTATTGCAGTTCTTATAGAGAAGGTGTGTAGGAAAGGGGCGCTGTCTGTGCTTCAATTGTAGATCAGTAGTCCCATTCCAAACCATACATTTGTATATTAAACAGGGTCTGTCCTTGAAAATTAAGGGGATAGTAAAGAAAAATGCATGGAAAATACGTGGAAAAGTGCAGTTGGCTATGACCTTTTTTACTGGCTTGGGGAATCATGTTTTACATGTCAACAGCAGCCACTCAAGGAGAAACTGCCTCAGATCCATGCCAGGTGATAGAAAGGGTCATGCTCTGTAACAGGCAGAATTCTCTCCAGCAATTTGTAGATAAGAAAACCTGTGGCAAACATTTCTGGGGAGAACACTGCTTTGTGAATGCCATATGCTGCGCAAACAACTGATGGGTAACTTCTGAACTAAAAATTCAATACAGCACCACATTTAACAGTATCTGCTCGCAGTCATTTTGGTCTAAAGCAAGGCAAGGCAAGTGTTAAAGGGTAAAATGACTGCGAAAATCTGCTTGAGACTGAAAAACAAACTCACCAAGACACAGAGGAGAAGCAGGAAGACACAGAGAGGCAGGGGCAGAGGGAGGCAGGGAATTAGTCTTTAATTAGACCAGACATAAAGTGCGTGTATAACACAGGCTAAGCCTAAAGGGAGGAGAATGAAGTAAAAGTCACTTTCAGACTCCACTTAAATAATGGGGCCCTCATGGGACTTAGCAGGGGGTAGATATTTATTTTATTTTATTATTATTATTATTATTTTTTTTAATCATTTTCTCCTTTTTATTCTCATGTGTGCATGTGAGCGCGTGTTCAACATTCATCTGAACAAAAGTCTCTCTTTGTTCAACTAGTTTCAAGGTTTGCTACAACAACTGAAGTCACTCCTGTGGATCACGGGGTTAATGCGTGACTTTTTTTTTCTATTGTCATCCTCAGCAGCAGAACCGCTGCTCACATTAAGAGCCTCATGCTAAGCCTGGTGTCATATCAGTCTTGTGTGGCTAAGCAGGCTGTTCAGTGAGTTGTGAAATTGAAATGCAGCCTTGGTTATTAGACAAACAGCCCATCACCCAGACTGCTAGTTCACTGTCAATAGCCACTGTAGCGTAAGCTAACAACACAACTCATTTGTTGATTAAGGAGAGCTGGGCACGTTGTGTTTGCTTATGTGTGCACGAGCACTGATGCAAGTTTATGAGTTTGTGCATACGTGTATGTGTGTATGCTTGCACTTGGGTGCCATCAGCATATACATCACCAATACTGCTTAAGTGTAAAATATTCATCTTTAGCAGCAGTACAAATGAAAACATGACTTCTGATTAAATATTCTATTTGAATCCATTAACCTGCCGACAGAGATATACAAGCACAAATTAAGAGTACTGTGTGTCTACACAGCCTGTATGGCTTCACCTTTATGTAAATAACAATGGTACACTCCAGTTTTAAGCAAGTATATTTTTTGTTTAAAGAATCTTAGTGATCTTTAATTCCTTTGCAAGCATACTTATGCAACTCACAAATACATTAAAAATAAGTATAAGACTTGGTTGGATGATAATAATCACTGTACCCAATTCAGAAGTTATTCATTTGATTCCCTTAGTTCAGTCATGCACTGAGAGTTACCCAAAAAACTTATGGACTAAAGCACAGTTGAACAAACTGAGTGAAGTTCATTGTTGTGTGGTAAAGATGACAAGAGAAGAGATTACTGGATCTGAGAATTCCCCTGCTTATTGTGTCTGTGTTTAATCATGTTTACTTTGATGGGACACCAGTCAGCTTGTGGGGTAGTATGAGGTCATCCTCCTTAAATACAGTCTGAAAACAGCCAGAGGCAAAATGTTAATCATGATGGTTAGCAGAGATCCCAGCGGGCGGTAATGTTTCAGCGATTACTGTGGTCCAACTAACAATATTGTGCCTAGCTGCAGACAGAGCTGACTAAACTTTGTGCTTGCAGTCAGAATCTGCACATACAAATAAATGGGCTTTGTTAGGGCCAAAACCAAAAGAAGGGGAGTTACTGAGAGGCCTCTGAGAGTAGCATGTTTTCTATTATTAAACATCTTAACAGATTGAATCTTGGTCAAGTCATGCATGTATGCAGCACAAAAGGATGCTATGAGAAAAAGAAAAAAAACAAAACAGAACAACAAAACAAAAACAATGCAGGTGAGACATGTTAAATTCTTAGTCAAGGGTCTACAAAACGTGCTTTGTAAGGAAGAGATAAAACTGCTACCAGGGTCTCCAAACCAGACAAACACTCAATAATGTAGAACAGCTGTCATATCGAAACCAGCTACAACAGATGTTCAGTCTGTCTCTTTAAGTGGATGAGTAATCAATGCACTGCAACTTGTCCCAATTTTAACAAATCCTCAACTCATGTTTCCAGTTGTTAAAGTTTTACCTCTGTTAACCTTGAATATATGGAATGAAGCAGTGAAAAGAATCAGTATCCCAGTTGATTTAATTAAAAACATATCTAGAAACAAGTCAGTTTTTTTGCAGATTATTTTGATTTGAAATTATGTCAAACACAAGGTTGTGTAGTATTTGGTGTTTTTCTAATGCATCTCTCCACTCAACCCTCTTGGATCTGACCTTTTCACTCTGCTCTGCCCCCACATAACAGCCATTCATGAACAGAGAGGGTGGCTACTGGCAACACTTTATTAGTCACCCTGCCGTCCCCATATTTCTACCCTATCTTATGTGACTAACAGTTATGACAACCACATGACCTGAAAAACGTTCACCCTCCTTTTCAGAGGAACTAAATTTTATTTCTTTTGTAATAGATTACAAGTACATTTGTGTTTACCTTTCCTCTTACCCAAATTTACACTACAGGCCACTGTCTGTATTCTAAAAATTGGCCTGAAAATTGAATTACATGAATGTGTTTTTCTACCTTAAAAGCTTTAAAGCAATTTTGTGTATGTGCAGTATTTTATTTTATGCAGTATTTTTTAAAAAACAACCAGCATTCTTTAGCTGTGAGTCAGTCATGTTTACAAAGGTGTTTGCAAACCTCTGAACCTGCTACTTTCCAACCCAGTCTTATTCCCAGAGCGTCAAACTGTGATGCTTTGTTATGCCCACCGGCATCTCATACAGACGCAGAAGGTACCCTTTAACTTCTCTGTGAGACACACTGAGCTTCCAGCAAACTCCAGTGTCAATGCATCCATGTCAGTATTAGACCCTCATAGTAACTGCTTTGCCTCACGTAGTAAAAATGGTCCCGAGAGGGGGGATGGCTAGGGTAGAATAGTGGTAGACACACACACAAACACACATTGGGGGATTGGAGTTTGAGAGCCTACAAAACTGAAAGTGAAACTTATGTCAAATCATAAGTCTTTTTCTAGAACACACCTGATGTTCTTTTCCTAAAGATCACCCAGTATGTTGGCCTACAAGTTCTTTTATTGCCTAAACCTAACCAAACTGGGACTGTTCACAATGTAAAGAACATGTTAAGAAAAGCTTCGTAGCAAGAAGGTTTTGTGCTTCACACAAATATACTAAAGGGTTCCTTAAGCCTCTGTATCAGATTCCAAAGGGTGTGACTAAGTTGTGATAGTGATTAAATTGAGATAGGAATGTATTAGTTTCTTAGTCTTGTTTTGAAATCAGTGTCTGTGTCAATTTGCCTTAAGACTTTCCTTCAAGTTGCTGTAATTTAAATGCAGTGTTCAAGTGCATGATTGCTGTACAGCTGCAAAAGAAGACAGAAGTGTTTTTCATCCATTTTTCTTCCTTCAACTTTATGTATCTGGGATTAAACCGGTGGTTTTACAGTCCAAACCCACTAAAAATAACCATTATTGGTAGTATTTGTTAAAAGAAGAATGGTTTGTATGTATTGATTTTGGAAGCTGATAATTAGATTTTGACCCTGGAGAAAGTGTCAGTCCCTCTGCAGAGGTATATTGTTTATGCTCTTTAATGTTTTTTAGAACAAGCCATGAATTTCACATTTTAAAATTAACAATTCCCTGAGCCATCTGATGTAAAACCCTGAGAATCTATTCTTGTGTAATCTAATATTGAGAAGCAGTGATCTCACCAGCTCCATGCTTTTTTCTTACTGCACACCATATGGGCTGATTCATGTTGCTGCATTCATCATTGGCAGGCCTCCAGAGAGAAGGGATAGCACTTTGCAAAAGGTTTTCTAACACACGGCCAGATTAAATCCCTTATGAGCAGTTGTGTTCTGTTTGTCCAGTTTGTTAACCTTTTAAGCTGATAACTCTATATTCACCTTCAAACATCAGTAAAAATATTAATCAGGTATTATCTTCTCACTTTTCAAATAGATGCTCTCCTTCAGGTGTTAGCAAAAGGCTGCGATGTGGGTTACAGTGTTGATGAACTTCCCTCCCTTCAACCCACTCACAGAAGTTAGCTAACAGTGAAAGCATGAAGAGTGATACCTGGAAGATTTTAGCTTTGGCAAAAAAAATGTCATTTCATTTTTATTAAACCTTTTTTGAACCTTTATTGAATAATAAACTATGCAGATTTGTCAGTTGCTCTTTGTAAAAACACTGTCAAAAGTTAACACAACTCTCCAGCTCAATGAGGGAAACAGGGTGAGAAAAAGAGAGCAGCATTGGTCTAGCCAGCTGAAGAATTCATGAAAAAAGAGAGAGAAGCAGAAGTGCAAACAAAGCAGTGAATCAGGGGATATAATTGTTAAAGGAAAATGGTTAACAGCCATTATGTTCCAAAGCACAAAAACAACCCTGTGGGAAGGTGCTGCATTGACGTATTTTGTGTGAAAAGTGCATGCCTCATACCGTCCACTGTGGGCAGCTGTCTGCTCTGCACGTGTTTGTGTGTCTAGCCTTGCCCCTGGTCAACACACAAACCTCACCTGCAGGTTAGCTATGAAGAAGAGACGCACATCAGATGAGCTAATTGGTTTATATGTGCATTTTGATGAAAAATTTACGTCTTTCACATAAGGAAAATGCTTTAGAATGGCCTTGGAAAATTGCATAGTGATGGTAAAACAAACATATGACCAAACCTTACATATTGGGGTATAAATTAATACGGAACACTACTGTAAAGCCAGAGAATGAGCCTCAAAAAAATCCTGAGAAAAGGCCCTGCCTTTAACTAGCTTTTTCATAAGTTTCACTTAACTGTCCGCATGACTCCTATTTCCATTTCCACTTGCACTCACTGACCCATTTAAACATTTATTTTTTTAACTTGTGGCCTTCATTAGAATTCAATTGTAATCACAGAGGGATACAAGCTGTTTGGAAGAAAAAAAAGTCTGTTTGTTGAAAGGCTGTCCACATGCCTGTGGTATTTGTTACAATGCAGTTGTGAGATGTCATCCTTATTTAGTCTAACTAACAGTTGTCAGATACTCAGAGCCAAATCCTTCATTCTTTGCCTCACACCAAACTCTCAGATTCTCTGCAACAGCTGTGTTTTCCAGCTCCGCCATGGGCAGTTACAGTTTTTCGATACAGGGTTCAAGGGGTCAAACAACTTTAACTTTAACAACAAGGTTTGCTCATTAAAACTTTCCCTCAGCAGACCAAATGTTGTATTATTATTTACACATGCTGGATTTTTTGTTGCCTCTTTCAGCATTGGTATTTACTCTAATATTACCTAAACTTAGGCTGTTTATTTTTTGTTCAATGTATGTATGTGTATGTGTGTGTGTGTGCGCGCGCGTTGAACTGTCTTTCTTACCCTATTCAGCTTCATCATGGTTTGCCTTTCTAACAGTATTTCTTGCAGTCCCAATTTCCAGATGTTTTGTTTACTGTAATCTCTGCTTCTGTTGACACTTTATTGGAAGAGCCACAATAATGTGCTGCTTATGACCCGTAATGTTCCCTGATCTTTTCAATTGCCAGTAACTTCACCATGGGGCTAGGTGAGGTGCACGTTAGATTCCTTTGAGTTCTCACCCTCACAAGCAGCCCACTAAGTAGGACTAGCTAGCTAAAGTCTAAACTCTAACCGGCTTCCCTTGTGTTTGTTGGACATTTCTTGTTTGTTGTACATTTCTTGATGTATGCTTTGTTCCTTACACATCATCAATAACTAAGCTTCCTTCTTGCAGATATTAGACTCTTTCCTCCAAGGCTGAGGCTATTCATTACGAAGTTTTCATTAATGCATTACTCCCTGAAAATAATAATCGGAGTGTACTTGCTAGTTTAGCATTAACCCTTAATGTCTACAGAAGGAGCGGGTCTTCCTCTAAATAGTGAGCCAAACATTAGTTAGCCCTGTCATTTATAATTTATCATTTTGTTCACCTCTTTGCTCAGTCAGTTGTTCATTCATCAGTTCATAAGTTGTGTGTCTCCTATGAATATGTGCAAATCATCCTGTGCACAAAGCCACAAGACACTACATGCAGATGTACAGATGCAAGACACTGTTATTTACACAATAGACCTAATCTGCACAAAACATTTTGTTACAAAGTCTCCAAGTTACATTGTAACAACATTGAAGAATGAAAAAATTATAGCAAAATATATTTTAAGAACAACAAAGTCACAATAATAGTAACTTGAGTATGAATATTGCCAGCAGTCAGTGCATCCAGCCTGGTTTAATGGACAGAGTTTTCACCATTATAACCAGATTGTATTAACTGCAAGTCTAAAGTGACAGTTTTATTTATATTATATAAAATCATAAGCTGCCCAGCCTTTCTATCCTTTGATCTGCCATCTTGGTTTAAATAAATTTGTTTGTATTCACAACAGATGGTCAGGGGATGGCAGTTGCACTGATACCTTCCAAACCCAAGCATTCACGAAAAGGGCTAAACTGGGTCTTGCAATGTTTTTGTGTTTCAAAAAATGCAACCATAGACTCTTTAACATGCTTGGAAGAGGAGGCTGAGCCAAGGGGTGTTCAGTTGTTAAATCATGCAACCGCACCAATAAATGCTAGATGCCAAATCTTGCACACTGCGCTTTAATGTCATAACTGGCACATGCACATACATGCGCATGCACATGAGCACACATGCACACACACAAGCACACACACGCACTGTCTCATACACACATTAAAATGCTGCACTTCTGCCAGCGATGACATTAACATATTAAATAAAGCAGTTAACAATGGATAATTCTTCAGGCAATTTGCCAAGGATTCTCATACAATTAAAAGAACCCACATAAAACAACATCAGGCACCCTTCCAAATAAACACTACATTGTTTGGCATTTCCTCTGTGCTTTGTTGACAATAATTTGTGAAACTGTGCAAGCATGTGCTTTCATTAAATGCCATGTATGGTAGTCAATTTAAATTTGAATGCAACTATGCAGACCATATGCTCTTTTGACTGTTATTTCTAAAATATATATTTGAAATTAGAACAGCATATCAATTTAAAAAATCATATCTATTTTTGCAAATATGCAAAGAGATTATTTTTCTCTAAGATATATTCACTGCAGTTAAATATGGAGCCAATGAGCCAAGTCGGGCCATTGGAAGAAAAACATTCATCCTTTTGTATTTCACATGGCTTCTCTCATGTTGTGAGGTACTATTATACTGACATTAGCATGATCATTGTAGCAAAGAGTGGCAAACCAAAAATGTGAAATAGGAAGAGCACACTCAAGCTATTTTTGACATTTAAAACATAACCTCAACTTGACTATCACAAACAGCTAAGAAACAACACGTGCACAAAAAGAAAAAGCTATTTCCCCTAAATGACCTCGGATTATCCTTAATAATGCTTTTTGTTCCTAGGGTCATTATTAATCAGATTTGCAGTAATACCAAGCATAATATTGATTCGAGTTTTTCAGAGTTTTATTTTTCCTTTTTTTCCCTCCTTATCTCAATATTAAAAGGAGATTGTTCCTCAAATTAAATCCCATATAGCTAACAATGGCAGTCAGTAATGTGATACATTGTACACTATGTGTGGAGTACAGAAAATTGACTATGGGCAGACTTGCAGTGCTCAAGTCAAGGGCAAGGGCATGTGCTTTAACTAATGGGGCTTATTATGAACGTGGCCTGTCTCAGAGTCAGCTCCCTGTTGGCTATGGAATCTACCACTCATGATGAGCCTATTGTTAGTGTCAAAACCCAAGAAAGAACCCGAGAACGAACAACCTTCCACTGTGATAATAGTCACCTGCCAGACACCCGCAGTAGGTGAGGAAAAAAATGACATAGGGAAACGAACAAGGAGAAAAAAGAAGAAAAATCATAGAAAGAAAGAAGGGGATGGAGGAAGTCACAAGGCTGCCTCCTTGATATCTGAAATTGTGGTTACAAAATTAATGGTTTCCAGGGTGACAGACAATTAAAAGCAACTTTTTTTTTAAATCCCCATTAAGTCATTTCCTTTATTACCTCAAATTACCCTCACGAACAAGAGTGTGAGGAATAGAGGACAGACAAAATTGTCTCATGGAAATGCTCCACAGACATGACAGAGACTGAGAGAGTCAAAGAGGTCAAACGACAGGGCCACCTTGCCCCTTAACACGCACTGCTGACACAGCCCATCTCGGTCATGTCAGGGTTATGTGACCCAACTAACAGAACCAGTCTGTCTGTAAAGAACTCATTTAGTATGCAAATCACATTTGATTCTGTTCTTACAAGCTCTATGGAAAGATTCACTTTCTCTCTCTCTCTCTTTTTTTTTGCCACCTGCACACTCCTCCAGCGACCTTACTGTCAATCAAAGCAATGGCATAAGGGATTAAATTAAAACGAGCCATGCACTGTTTAAATGTGACCTGCAGCTACATTTAAAGGTGGAGGAGAAAAAGAATCTAATTAAGTGTCTTCATGCCAAGGGCTCTTTAAATGCATGTCCTTCGCCTGCGCACGCAGTCATGGGTTACAATAAAGTCTATAGACACCTTGTAGACATAATTTTTACTTAAAGAATCAAGTAGGTGATTAAAATGGTAGATACACATGTACCAGTGGTAACAAAGACATGTGTAATTTAAGTGCTGTGTTGATCGATGTGACTTGGAATACTTATAAAATTTTACCTGTACCTGCTATATATACATCACTCTGTTCATGCACAACAGGAATAGTCTCAAAAGTTTTTTGATCCCACATTAAATTGAGCCTGTATCTTTGTTATGAGTTACAAATGGACACCTGTTCTCCTTAACATTTCTAAAAAAGCTCTCACAAGCCTTCAGTCCATCTCATATGAAAAATACTCTCTCTGAATGGGCTCATTATACAGCTATACCATCTACAGGCATTTCAAGGCGACATTATGTCTCTGTACAGCTTAGAAGCCTAAGAAATCAAAGAGAAATGGGGACAATTTGAATAACTTTTGGTCTCACCATCATTACCTTATTGTGGACAGTTCTTCGGATATTGACCTTTTCCTCTTTTGGCAGCATCCCTCAGAACTAAAGACACACTGTGAATGGCATGCTAGCACATTCACAATGACTCAAAAAGGGTCTCTTAAGTGGGAGGGAAATGGTCAGAGCAACAAAGAACTTTGGCCTCCAGCAAATGAGGTGGGTAGACAGCAAATTATAGCTCCTTCATTACAGGATTGTAATCAGTCCATGGATCGATCCATACAGTAATCACCTGCTGTGGAGAGAAAGGAGAGTGGAGAGGAGGTGGGAACATTGCTCCTCTATTTCAGCTTTGTGTCAATGACTCTACGAGAGACTGGTGGCAGAAATCTATAAATGTGTCCACAAATTATTAATACAGTTAACCAGATAGTGTCACAGGCAGGGTCAGGGCTGGCATTGGAAAAACAATCTAAGAAGCGTGCAAGACTGCCACACAGAACACCAAGATGCTATGGTTGTTTATGGTTGAGTATTGGCAACAGAAGTGTTATGTGGTCAAGATAAGGGAAAGATTTTATGCTAACTTGCATGTAAACCATGTAAACAAATTTATCTGTTTTCATAGACGCAAATTGTCCATAAGAAAGTTGTGTTGACAGTCGGCATGCCCACAAACACGGATCCTATTATGTGACACCGGGCTGATCTGTGAGCTCTTTTGGCTGAATTCTACAACATCAAG
>JAPZDZ010000016.1:3145537-3163596 GCA_029783805.1 Acanthurus tennentii | reverse complement strand
TACTACTCAGGATTATAATATAATCATAATAATAATGTAAGAGCAATATTGTAATGAAAAAGGAAAAAGTTAAAGGTTTGTGTCATTGCAAATCCACAGGCAGGCTTGTACCTGAGGTTCAAGTACACCCTCAGGTGTTTATTTGAGCACACAAACTTACCCATTAAAATTCTTAAGTTCCTCTGGTCTCCATTCATGTCTCCCATACATAATAGAAGTCCCTGCCAGCCAACTGTATGCATCAACATTCAACACACGACTCAGTTCTCATGCTACGCCTGCACACAACTTCTCGTCAAGGGATGGAAAACCTTTGAAAATTGACTTTCCACCCAAAAAATAGTGTGATTTGAAAATGAAACGGCGTCACAGCTCAGTCGCTTTCCTGACTGAAAAATTCATCTGGGAGAGTTATTCTCATTTATTAGGATTGTAAGATCTTCCACATACGCTGTGATCTTCTAAAACCATTATTCCTTATTTAAAAATTGAGGAAATTCCTCTAAAACTTTAAAGCTCCTGATTCATCATTCAATCGCTGATATGCTGTAATCCTTGTTACTGACACATTACCATATATTAGAATCTTGCAATGAGTAACAGGGCATGGTCATGTTTTTTTTTTAGACGAAAGTCTGAGATTGTTTACCCTCCCCCTTCAGTCAACACTAGATGCCTGCACACAATTCTTTCTACCTCTGCCCCTCTTCCTTGTTCACTTTTTTTCAAATATTTCTTTCAGGCATGATCAGCTGCAATTACCCTCCTTCCTTTTCTTCCCCCCCATCAGTACATCCCTCCTCTCCTGTCCAACCATTCCTTCACAAGGCAGGCAGAATTCCTTGGGGAGACAGCCAATCAATTCCCCTCCCTCTCTCTCTCTCATTTTCACTCTGTCTCTCGTCCAGTCTTTGCTAGTAACTTGTCACTTAGCAACACTATCTGCTATGCTGTTGGGTAGTGCAACACCCCAGTTGAATTAACCCTTTCTACAGTCAGGCCAAGTGAGCCCTCCAGTTAAACACTATGACAATATTGATAAAAGAAAGGCTTATAGTCATGACTTACCAGTTGGTAGCATTTAGAGACCTCCTCCCCTTGGCCCTTGGACCTGTTATCTGCACAGGGGCACATGCCTAGAAAAAAGGGACAAGAAAAAGGAAGTTGGTTAAACTGAGCAGGCAAATTAACTTCATTTTCAACTGGTTACTCTGTATATTTAACTCTTGAAGCCTTGCCTTCCATGCTGTGGACACACCACACATTCACCCTGAAAATTAGCTCCTACCAGTCACACGTTACCCTCTCAATGTCAGTATAATACATTTAGCATAATGACACACTGTGTCTCTTGTGGCCAAATCTAAAATGCCATTTAAAGTGCTCAGCTTTGCCAACACACACAGCAACGCTCTTTTATGGTGACAATAGAAATTGCTATTCCAGGCAGGCAGGGGTAGTGGATTTGTTTGATGTGCATAATGACATGCTAACACCCCTGTAATCCTTTCTCAGTTTACTGCCAATGAAATTTTAAGTATTCCTAATGTGCTCCAGCCGTGTTGGAAGGAGGTGGGGGGGCACATTCGTCATGTGTGTGAGTGGATGTGCCTTTAGAATTGTTTTCTTATTTTTTTTGTGATATTGTATTTGTTTTCAAATCCTGATCAGATGTCAACACCTTAAGCTTCTTCCTGTACATTACTTTAGCTTCAAACATATCATGCTAAAAATCATCCTGACTGTTTGATACCAACACCAAGAGGTTCTGTGCATTTAAGAGAAAAAAAAATCATTTGCATCACATTTCCTCTGCATTAGCAAATCTGCCAGCATCCCCACACTCACTCACTCATCAGCCTCATTTGCCTCTATCTGCTCCAGCACTTTCATGTTTATTCATCCCTCTGTCTCACAGACCTATTATTAGTTTACAAATCTCTGCGACATTACCACAATCACACAGGTGGAAACAGATTTTACACTTTATGTTTTGGAAAACAGCAGAGAGATTGAGAAAAAGATCATTTTGTAATAATTTTGAAAATTTGTAACATTAAAGTAAAAGCTGACACAATGATCTGAGGCATTTAAAAAAAAACAGGTATTGCCCTTCAGATTTGCCCTTTCCTTGTTCTAATTAGTGACATCTTATGATTTTTCTTAATTATTCTTAAAACCTGAAAAACTTGCATAGACCAGTTGGGGGTAAAGGCAAGTCATTTCTGCCACAATCTCTGATGTGGCGTTTGAGTAAAGTAAAACTACCTCAAAATTGGTGTCTTTGTGAAAAAGTAGTTACTGTTTTGATTTTTATAATTTAACATTTGTGCAGTCGTGCCTTTTTGTGATGTCTCTTGTAATTGATTTTTTTCCCATTTAGCTGGATTTGAGAGACTTGCCTCATTTTTATTTTCTCCATTACCACAGCCAAAAGTAGGACAATAAACCTTTAATCCTCCTTGAATTCTTCATAACCTCCAATATAGTGGACTTGATACTTAAAGTTTTTATTAAGAAAACAAAACAACTCTTACCTTAAGACTATTAACAATCTTACTTATCAAGTACATACAAAACACTGCATAGACAATAAATATTAGCTGATCTACTCTCTTCAAAACATGCATATTCTTGTTCAGCTGCTATAGCTTTATACTTACATACTAGGAAATCATTAGGAATTTAAAACAAAAGTTAACTATACAGTTGCCCCCTCACCTCCAAATGCCTCCATATTTGTTATTAAATTTTGAACATCAGTTCTTAATTTCATTCTTATTTAAAGGAGAAGCCACTAATTCAACTAAGCAATGAACCAAGCAAGGCCAAGTGCACTTCACTTACTCTGTTAAGAAACAAAAGCCTCTACAAAATAGTCTAATACAATGTCAAATTGTTTATACAAGTACAATGAAATCAACCCAGCGATGGAAACTGTTCATCAGTATTTAAATAATTAACCATATCTTGGTTAACTATAAATATTTTCCTAGCATATTCTAGCCATAAAATTAACATTTGTGGGTTATTGTTGACCTTTGCCCCATTCTGATGGAACCAAGATGGGATACTAGGACCATAGTACAAGGAGAGAGCCGGTGTGTCAGACATATGAAAATAAAACTGAGAATGACAGAAGGTACAACAGAAAGGGAGAATTATGTCCATCTGCATTTGCAATGCACAATATGTTCTGCTGCAATTTTCATGCACTTACACACCCATACAGAGGCACACCCCCTCACACGCTGTTTGTTTGCAGACTTCTGTTTGCCGTAATTGCGGTGGCATTTATATCTGCACCTGAAGCCTGTCAGCCAGTTCCCATTACTTGGAGCCAGATTTAGAGAAAGGCAGACTGGAGTGAATGGCAGGTGATTGGAAAGAACACGGAACCAAATGTACTTGCTGGAGCTATTTTGAATTGGAGCCCAGCTCCCCTCCTTCTGAAATGGTCACCCACTCTTCATTACCCTGATATGCCCGATACATCATACATGCATACCCAACCAGCAAGTCACATAAATGTATATATCGTGAGTACTTTCAAGCATACAGCAAATAAATATTGAGCTTGTACTTATATGTTTACAGCACATACTAAATTTTCATGGGTCTCTAATCATTAATTCAGAAAGTTTTGCCTGATGATAAATAGCACCCATGCCCTCCTCTCATCTAGTCCACAATTTCACTTTTATTGCATATTTCTAAAGGCCTAAATTGGACGTTTATAGGAGAATGGTCATCAGTCTTTGAACTTTCTCAGTTACAATGATAAATCTATTTGGACTGGAGATCTTGGCTGCACTGCACTGTCCATTGATCATTTTCACAGCTTTGTCATTAAATATTTATTCTGCTTATTCGCTGGTGGCGAAAACCCATCATTTTACATCTCTGCCAAGTCTAGTTGGCATCCTGCAGGTCTTCAGCTCAAGTAATGGAACAAGAGCCACGTAAAGTGTTTCACCTGTCCATGAAATGCAAAGCTACAAAAATCCAATAATGAAATACCATGTTGACAGTATAAGCATGAGGTAATTTCTTCTCTTTTCCTACCCAATCCCCTAGTATTTAATACATGAAGATTTCTAAGCCCAGGGGGCCCTTTGAGACAGATGCAACACAAAGTTGTTTGTCAGGGCCTGTGGTTGTTTACATGACTCGGAGCTTTATCCTCCATCAGCAAACATCAGAATTCACAGCCTCCCTTTTCCCACATGGGTCAATTACAGAGAGGGTGATGGGCTGACACAGCAGGGGCTCCAGGCATGTTGGAACTGAGGCAAAGTTCAAACAAATATGATGCACAGAAGAGGAAATTTACTGTAAAACAGTGAAGGTTTAGCACAAAAAGGAGCGAGCTAGTCTATTTTTGATACTCTTGCATTCTCACTCTCTCTTCATGTACTTTTTTATCTCTAAAATCCCTACTCAGATTTATCTTTCCTACATGAGTTGTTTTGAGCCCATTGCATTTCCTCTGCACTACCCCAGACAATTCAATACTCCTGGGATGCATCTGAGTAGGATAAGGAGGGATTTATCTCATATGGTTTGCTGTTGTAGGAGGTGTCATGCATCCTTCCTATATCCATCCTGCATTAGTGCCGCCCACACTTCCTTTTTGAGCATCTTGGTGCTGAACAAAATTGGGAAATCTTGACAGAAACCCTTTAAACCAACTAGTTACTAGACCATTCTGTCTACTATTTGACAACAAAAAAGAGAACAAAACTTTAATTTTCCGCACGATTGATCCTGACAATGGAGCACATTTCAGCAGTAGCCTACTTACAGTTCTCAAGCCTGCAGTAAAAAGTCTGACTTGTATAATCACTAGCCCTCTAGACCTTCTGCACATCTACTTTTCCACATCACTTGGCTGAATGGCCCAGTGTGCTACACTTCTTTCTAGTCTGGCAGTTTATTCATTTAGCACTTTCTACATTTTAGTCTTTAAATCATGGCTTCAGTCTAGCTCTCTGTCTGTAATTTCTTTTGATGGAATTTTTTTGGTAATTATGGTGATGATGAACTTAAACTAAGATTATCATAATTTAGTTGCAACAACTCACTACACTTCATCAAGATAACAAGTTTAAGTAGCAAAGAACAAACTAAAACAGTGAAACAATGGACAAAGAGATAATACACTTTCCTACTCACTGAATTATGTTTTAAATATAATTTCAAAATAATATTTTTTCATCTCTTTCATTCCTTTGTCTGTTTAAGAGTTTAAATCCATTAGTGTTTCTTTCTTTACAAACTAAGCCCTGTACAATGATGGGTCCAGGAGAATCAGAATTGATCTGTCCTTACTGCTTTCCCAAAGAGCTATGCAGACTCACACACAGACTTTAGAGGACTGTGCAGGCAACATGCATACAGAAGTCTTAATTTAATTTCCTCTTTTTTTCATTTCAACCATCCATATTTTCCTTTACTGACTTCACTTTATTGTGTCATTTCAGAGATCATTGGCAATTTTTAAAGGATTAAATTTTCACAACCCTCCCAAGGCTGTTCTGTCAAGGAAATGATGAGGAGATAAGTTCAACATCCAGACATCAAATACTTGTGAGGGATCTAAAACTTACAGATTCAAAATGTTGCCCTCAGTAAGCTCTCATTTCTTTTCCCTCACAAGCTCCCTTTCAATAAGTTTTGACAATCCAGCTGTCATTGTCACCTTTGTAAGGGTACATTTGTCTAACTTAATTAGTCATTGTCAGGTTTCTAGTTGTTGGAGCTTCCTACCATAGCTGCTCTTTGATGTATCAGCTGTTGGGCTGTTAGCTCAAAGACATGGGAGTGCAGTGTGATGTGGATATGCAAATTCACACCCACCATTGAATCTTATTTACCTCATGGTTTGAGAGGAGTCATTAGACAAAGTGGGTGACTATGACAGTGCTTTACAGTGACCCCAGATCAAAGAGTGGGAGTGCATTAAACTTTAAATCGGCTAGATAGCCCAACAGGGAGGACTTTGTCCATGGGTGCAACTTAGACTTAGCTCCCACACAGATGGCTCCATCAAATAGTAATCCATTGAACACACCAACACACCCACAGTACTGTATGTACTGTTCACAGTTCTGCACTGACTGGACTTTAAGGGGAAAGACCTATAGATTGACATGCACAAGTGTTATCTAAATGTGGGTCTCTTCACAAACATGATATTTCATGGCAGCAGTTTCAGTTTTTCAAATTTTTGTCCTAATTGTTTTTTTTTTCCAAAAACATAATTCTAATATTATAGCTTGATGAAAATTCTGCTCCATCATAAATTGCTATGACACATTTAAATTAGGAATTTCTACATTCCCCATTAGTGGGAGTCCAAATATAACCCTTGTTGCTAAGATTCTGGTGTCACCTATGGTATCCCACAGTAGCTGACAATTTCTACTTATAGATCAAAATAGAAGATGTCCTCTAGATGTCAGCTCTGTCCTGGGGGAAAAGCCAGGGCAGATCTCAGTGATAGATCTTTTACCATCTCACTGCCTTTTTCAAAATTACACAGCTACCCATTATAGCATTTATGTTACATGCACAGCAAAGCTGCAACTATGAGATGACTTTTTAAGATGGACATATTCAATTGCTTTTCAAATAAGCAATGAAGTTCCAAATAATATAAATGTATATGCATTGTCAGTTAAATTAGCTATTTTGTTTAAAAAAATATGGCAGTGTACTGAACTGTATAGATCCAGAGATTTGGGGCTGTCAAATGCAAAAACTACCAGCAGCCACTTTAAATAGGAGTAGCACAAACTGGGGATATAACCAGAAAGAGTTCAGCTTTCTATACCTGCTGCAGCAGCTGACATATAAAAAACATTTGAGATTCTTGCCAAATTAGTCATTACAGATTGATAAAAGCCAAAATTAAAAAAGCAGGTTTCACACACTGTGTGTCATTGGAAAAATCACCTAAAATGTATTCACAAAAACAGAAACCTGATTGACCTAATATGTGTTTGTAATGAAACTATTCTTGTTGCTTTAACTTGAAATGTTGCTTTAGCTTAATGGATTTAATTGAGTGTAAGTGCTGTCACCTTGTTCAGAATGAGCTTAAATACTTGAGCTTTTTATGGCCCAGCTGTTGCTATGTAATGAAAGCAGTGCCTCGCAAAGCAAAGTTCAACCCCGTCTCTAGATTTGTCACCTTTTTTCATCCTGTTGACATTTTTTTATGTGAAAGCGCAGTGATGTTTCAAAGACAGGAAGTGATGACCGCAGATGTAATAGACATAAAAAATGTGAGATGATTCCTTACTAGTTGATGAATCTATTTCTGTTTTATTTTCTGGTTTGCATGTTTTTGCCTTCACAGGGAATGCAAGCATTACTGTCTCATGTTAAAAAGACTAAAGTGACACAACCAACTTTTCTCTCTTTTTCAGGATGCTGCAGATATTAGAATCCTCAATGAAATTTTGTCCTTCTCTCTGTCCTCCTCTATCCTTTTCTCCTGAGCTCGAGAAAATGCAAGAGGAGTTTTGTTCTCTTGAATGCCCTTGATGATTTTACACCACTACCTGAAACACTGGAAATGCACCACATTTTTTACTATTACTGTCAATTTTTAAAATGCAATATAATCTTTGTAGATTTGTCTTGCATATATCACAGTTACCCCTTATTTGAAGAGAACTTTCTTAAAAGATTTGCACCTTTTCAAGTAAAATACATGATTGGCCCCACCAAGTACCAAAGAACACCATTTGGAAATGGACTAGATCCTTCAGCTGGCCAAGCCCAATGACTAGCTCAGCCTCAGAGTAAATACTTAAACTGATGTACTTTTCCCTCATTCCCTTCCCCGCTCAAAGCAAACATCCCCATCAAAACTACCCAAATGCCCTCTGTGGAAGTTGATTTGCTAACTCTTGTCTCTTTTACTAACAACAAGCTTCAGAATTCTTCCAATTTGATTCTTTTCATTAGTGAATTTTCTTTTCCCTTACCTTTTATAATTTCAACGACTAACACTGTGTCATTCACGGAATGTGAACCATCTGTTGTTTTCTCTCCTTAACTTGCGACTTACATACTAACAAATGTATTGTTATTCTTTTACTCCTTTTGTTTTTTTTAAATTTTATTTTATACTGTACCCTTTTAAGACCAAATAGTTATACAGTTGCTTTCTTTATTTCTTTATTTGGATGCTTTTTTTCTATATAAGCACTAGGAAAAAAACATTTTTTTAAATTATATTAAAACTAAATGAACATTTTGCTTTTGCTGTTAAAAGGAGAAGCTGGTTTTGCGATTTTTATTTTTTTCTTTACCACTTTTTTGGGGTTGAGGTGTGTTTTCTTGAGTTTAAGGTTTGTCATTATTTTTTTTTTCTTTTCCCTCCCCCTGTTTTCTCCTGAAGCACGCAGGCATTGGACACGCTATGGTAAACAAACTGCATTATATGGTAGATATCATTCTAATTGTCTTATACTTTGGTTTGCCCTGGGTTTTCCGTTACCTCTTTCTATTCTGTTTGCTTTACTGAAAGTACAATCTGCCATCAATTCCAAGGTAGCTGAAAAACTCCACCACTCTGTTTTTCTTTTAGCCCTCTTCTATATATATGTTATTGCTTTTTATTACCATCCAGTTCTCCCCCTTCCTGAAAAGATTTATTGTATTCATCCAAAGAGGTCTGCCCAAAAAGTTACAGAAATTACAGAACTTTAGTTTTTAATATTTGATTTATTTTGCTGGTTATTTTCTGTCCCTTTTTATTTATTTTTGTTTATTTGTTTGTTTATATTTTTACCTCAAACACTATCCGTATGAAGAAATAAAGAATCATAATGCAAAGATTTTCTCATTGAGTATTAGAAAAGTATTAAGAGTTACCCTTACTTTTTTTTTATCTGTTTCCTCCTGATTTATTCCTTAGAAGAACCTAATAAAGTGAACGTACACAGAAGAGTTCTCAAGCACAAAAAAGGCCCGCTATGGCAACTCCAGTGAGAGGAAGTAAAAAACAAAAGCTTCAAATCCATTAATTTTACCAACTTTTTAACAACAGGAGAGGAATGGCACTTGGGAGACCATCTTGCCATGTTGCCTCAGTTGAGCCGGTTCAGCCTGTTATAGAGAGACCTGTAATCTGGGCTTGCCTTCCTGTGTTTTATGGAGTCATGAAGAGTATTTACAACTCCTGATTTAATGGAGAAAGCCCTCACTGTAAAGTAGGCATCAAATGAGGGCTTGATCCCATTAGTGGCTATGGCTGATTTATGATCAAGATGGAGCTGTTCCCAGACCTGCACCTGACTACACTTCCTCTGTGATACGCAAAGACACTCAGTAAAGTGCATTAAAATGGCTGTGGTCCCTTGAACCTAGGTGCAGAAATCAAACCAAGAGTAGAGATGAAAGCTCATTATTAAAAATAAAATGGTAATTGCGCTTTTATTCACCTGCAAATGGGGAAATTTGCCAAAATAACATGAACTAAATGATTAAATAATGAAGACCCTGACTACCACCTTTGTGAGCTAATTATTTTTAATAGGCTCAATGTACTATGTTAAAGCCAATGCACCATTAGCATATAGTTGTGATCAGTCTTACTTGCTTTCACTGGACTTTCTAATCAAACGAAGCTCTTTGCCCATTGATACAGACCATAAAGAAAACTGCCTGGGAAAATCTCAACTGTGTGCGATCGACCCCTCATTAACACTAACACTAACTTATATTTCTTGTACTTTCCTGGCCTCACCCCTTGCATGAAGAGACTTGATCCCCTTTCCAATCTTTTTTGTTGTTGTTTTCTATATAAAGATTGCATTGAGTATATATGTATATGTATATATTATGGCTAACGTATATACATACATATATCAATTGTCCTAATATAATCAATACGGCCATAAAACATGTTAGCCACACCCTCTTTCTGTTTTGTTAATTTGATTTTACCTTCTGTTATGTATTTTTTTTTACTTCTTTCAGTTTAACTTCAGAATTAACTTACTAAAATGAACAATGACCTCACATCATATCTTGCTGAAACAAAAAGGGAAAAAAGTAAAGAGGGAAGATGGATTTTTATTTTCTTGGTGAATCGAGGACTAATGACTTCAGGAATAAATCTACCCAATCCATCATAAGACAAGTTGGAGAAACGCTGTTATGAGGGTGCGGCAAGGCACAGTATGTGGTCATGACTCAGTCAGTCTTAAATCAAATTTGACAAAAGTAATGAAGCAATTTCAAACTCAAATCAGAAATACTATGGTGGAATTTTAGTGGAGACACACTGAGAACTGTAGTCATTACTGAGCCCAGATTTTATGTGTTCAGTAGAGTGGAAGGCAGGGGAAGTGATAAAATGGTACTAGTATACTCTACCAATGCAGTACTTATTGCTCTATTCACCAAGACAGGAATGTCCTCTCCCCCCTCTCAGTTTTCCCTATTCTTTAAAAAACCCTCTCATTTCCTTTGATACCATCTGTGATTGATAACATTGGTCCCATCCTGTCCCACTCCTCCCAAAGTTACAGTACCCAGTGGTTGTATCCCTGCACCCTGTTTGCATGTGTTTATTGGACAGAACATCATAACATTAGCATACTCACAGGGTGTTATTGCTGCTCGAGCCCACCGCGTGTCAGTCTGTTGTACACGTGTCTAGATGGGTTTTTCTGTTGCCTTCAAAATACCTAAACATGAAAAGCTCTCTCTTCCTTCTCCATTTGTCTGGTGTTGTGGTCCCCTGCAATTAAATGTACTTCCCCAACAGTTTCCCATTTTGCTGCATCTTGCCAAATGGTTCATTTGATTTTTTTCCTTTAAATTGGTCTGTTTGTGTTGTGTCAAATGGAATTCTCCTCCCATCTCCATTCTTCCTGTCATCTTTCCATTTAAGTGCATGGCTTGTGTGTCACCCTTTTAGCTTGGATGGGTTCATTTTGTTTCCTCTTAACCAAAACAAACCCTTGTCACATGAAATAACACATTCAGTCCAAATCTGGACCCGGTTTGAGCAATCAAATTGCAGAGGACTTTTAAAGAATCCTCACCTACTCTTATCACTTTGACTAAATTTACTAAAACAGTGTTACTAATCTACTGTTTGAATCAAACTTTTGTTGTAACTGTACTAACAACCATTTTTGTGTCTGACTTTCCCTTACTTACTAAAGTACTAACCAATTTTGTTCACCCTTTAACCCTATTAACTCTTCTTGGCACACAACAAAAAAAAACAACTCCCTTCCTCCTCTTTCTCTCCCATACTCTTGACAATTGTTGCTAAATCAGCACTTGCCCAATCCTCTCTCATACATTTACTAACCCAGAAGTGTAGCTTTGTTAAAAGTTCATGCTTTAAGCTAATAATTTACAGATTCTGTATTTAGTATTGAAAGACAAATCTCCCTCCTACAATAAATTACACCCAGTTAATGCACTTTGACAGGCTGCCAGACATCTATCAAAGTCAACAGTTTGATGGAAATTCCCTCTTTCCCTTGCTTACTGAAACATCTTTCCTTCCTGTGGGTCTGGCTCTGACCTGAGCTAATAGGGAGGCAGTATGTGCAATTTATTATTACTCTTATATGAGCCTTCAACTGTGTAACATGATGTATTAACTCCAAAATACATGCATTGTCTTTCCCCGCAAAAGATCTCTGATGCTTAACAAATGTATTTCCAACAAGGGTAAGTAAGACATTTTCAAGGTAAGCTCATTGCATCCTCTCTGTATGGATTATGATGTTAGATATATGAAGGTGCAGATGTCTGCACTAAGACGGAATGTGTGGCATATGTCAGAATTTGCTGACAAGGCAACTACAGTGAAAACTGACACTGTACTGTCTTTGGGAAACGAAGAAATGAAACATGATCTTTTCTCCTGAATAGAAAATAAACAAAAAAACAGGAGAATAAAAATATATATGAAAAAGATAACAGAAAATAATAATAATAATAAAAAAAAGCTGAGTCAGAGTATTTCACACAAAGCTACTTTTCATTGTATGTATTGAATACCTGACAGGATATAACAAAGATAAAGATTTTTTTAAGATACCAAAAAATGCAAAATTCATCACTTTTTTTTCTTTTCTACTGGGGAAATGGCTAACAAGCTTCAAGACTTGCCTTGATACTTTTCCCCAGCACTCCAGTACCACCTCTGATTAGTCCAATATACTTCCCATGAAAGCACAGGCTTCTATACCTGCTTTCTTTTGCTCACTGTTCTTTATTTCTTTTTAAGTTTCACCCTTGTCAGCGCAAAAGTTGCCACCTGATTCCTTGAAATCATTAAGACAGTGAATGAGCTGTGATAGTCCACAGCACACTGGGAATTGTGTGTAAGATACAAGTTCAGATTGACAACTTAAGATAAAGGCAAGGGAAAACAGTTGTAGTGCACCAGGATCTGGTTAGTCCTATCATTTTCAAAGTTAGTTTTACTGTCCTCATTGGGTTCAATGAGACTTTCAATGTGTTTTTACCATTGTGGTCCATGTAACTATGCTGCCTCTATTTTATTTACTGAGTGGGAGATCTACTGCTCCGAGCGCTCTGTTGCCATCAGCCTGCAGTCATGGGGCCAGATATGGTCAATGAGCCAGTAACACGCTCAACTGAGCGCACTGCGGGATTCCACACAAAGAACAGTGCTACTTTGCCATACACTGGAGGCAAAACCCCATTACATGAAAAATGCTGCTGTTCTTTGGGTAGTTGGTAGTTTATGAGGAACAGGCACAAAATGAAAAGATTGATTGAACAGAAGGAAGGTTAATAACATGTCACAAACCACTGCCCCTCCACAGGACTATGTAGGCATGTAAATTTGTAAAATAAAATGTTTCTCGTGGTTTTAATTCGAAGCTGTTTCAATTACTTAGCAGCTGGAGTTTGTGTGTTCTATGAATTCTGGGACACAGCACAGCCAGATCAGCCAGGTCTGTTTGTTCTCTGTGTTTACTGGGCTGAGAAAGTATTTGAGGAGCAACTGGATAAAAACCAAGGGATCTAATACAGGCATCAAGTTGGCTTTGAAGTAACGTGTGAAAACATGTGTTGTCTTATTCGAAAAAGAGCAACCAGGTCATATTTTTAGACTTGTTTTTACGTCTGTTATCATAATTCTAACAAATGAAGAACAATGAATTATCACTGCAAAAATGTCAGAGGAATATGCTTGAAATTGGTTATTTAGCCAATTTGGAATCAATGGGTAAATACTGTGACAGATGGATCCACAGTGTTGAGATTATGTTTAATGTTTAATTCATCTGCTGTTGGTCAGCACCACGAGACACTCCACCTTTTTTGATGACATGCAGTAAAATATTAACAGTTCTCATATTATTCAGAGCTGTGTGTCTCCAGATTTAATAATTAAAAATTAAAAAAAGAGAACAAGTAGCCAAAATCTCTCCAGTAGAATCTTAATATTTTACTCCCTGAGATTAATTAAAACGATAATCTGTCTGCATTTTGCTGTGAGCAGTTTGAGATCAGAATGCCTTTGGATTTCCTCCAAACTGTCTGGCTTCCAGGTCGGGAGCATCAGGGCATTTCCCCTCTAAGCCTTTGATATCAGCAGCCCTCCTCTGCTCTTGCCAGTGATGCAAGTGTTTGTAATGTTAGTCAGTGGTATGAATGTGCAGTCTGGTTGAGGCAAAGACTTGCTAATTTATGAATTATTATGAAGTTACCTCAAAGGGATCATTAGGATATTTGTTTTGCTTTTGTTCTTTATTTGTAAATTATAATACATATGCTTTTTATGAATCTTTGTCATTTTGACTCTGAAAGGTTTTCATTTCTATTTTGGTCGAACCTGTGATCACTCAGTGAATCTGTCATATCATATGATTGCAAGAGACATTTTTTAATAACCTGAATACATTAAAAGCCTTGTTGAACTATTTAAGTGGTGGAATCTTGGATGAGAGAAAGGGCAAAGGAAGGAACGAAACAAATACCTTTTTAAACTCTAATTTTCCCTCTCTTGCTGAGAACTTTATAGGTGTCTGGCAGCCAGCCAATGTCAGTCCCATATTGCCCCAAGAGCCCATCCTGCCCGAAGACTTACCATCATCAGGAGTCCATTAAATACTCTCCCAAATTAAGAGAAAAAAAACTGCTTAGCCATGAAAGATTTAAAGTTCTTTAGTTAGTGTTTTAACTTACTGGTTATATTTTTTACTATTTGACTCTCCGTCCTATTTCCTAATTTTTAGAAGAGATCATGACATTGGTAAAATGGCTTTGGTCAAAAGTGTTAGGAACATTCAAAATAGCATATGTCATGAGAATTCCAGTCCCTTGCCTCGCCACCTATAAGGTCTCTGTTGTCATTATGGGATGGATGAAGTTGCCAAGCTTAATTCCCAATCAACACTGCAAACACACAACAACTGTCAACCACAGATTAATGCCAGATACATCTGGCCGATATAATCGCTCTTTCACACCAAAACAGCAACAGCAGACATAAAAATGAGTTGCCCTGTTAAGAAGGGAAGTACGGCTTAAAAACCAAAATGGGAAAAACGGACAGGAAAAGCAGATGAGCTCTCAGCTGGGGCAACTGATCTGTTGAGTGCAGTTGCTAAGGTTCCTGCTTTACAATGTTTTCTGCCACCGTTGTGGTCCTCTTCTTAATATAAGTTCAGTGTGTTATTTTTTTATTTGTTTGTGTCTTCTTCTTGAGGAGAACAGCTTAGTAAATCAAATTATTTCGGGTCTTTTGAAGACAAAAAAAATGTCTTTGTGCTCCACTGCTGCGAAGTTAAACCGTATCAAAACTACAGTAAACAGTGTAGTAGATTCAACGAGCAAAATAAAGTAGTGTTGTATGACAGATGTTATTGTAAATCACTGAAAAGTAGAGTGCACCTATGATGAAGTGAAAATAGTTTGTGCTGGCATCACTTTGTAGTATGCAATTAAAATGGATGGTTAGGAACACAGCTCCATGCACTGATATGCCTAAAACTGTATACATTTATGCAAATTACAGATGTTGAATCACAGACATGAATGTTCCATTTTTCCGTCAGACCAGCTCTATTTGGATAATAAAAGAATAAATTGGTCACTAACTGCAGAAAAACCTTCCAAATCAAACAGTGTTTTTTGGCAGGAAGCCTGTATAGCTGAATACCTGTGGCACTGTTACAGCCATGAAAAAAAAAAGTTTAAATTTAACAAAAATGTGCTGCATTCTGATTAGTTAAATGTAAAAAAAAATGATTTATGTTGATCCCTTGATAAACTAAGCAAAGAAAAATCCTTATTGTCACTTGAGAGGCTTTCTATTTTCAGTGTGTTCTTTGAAGTGACAAGATTTGGTCTGGTGAAAGCAGGTGCCTCTCCTCATCTTGTCTTATGTTGTACATATTCTCCACACATCCTGTCATAAATTAGGTTAAGACTGTTTTTGATCAGGTAAGGCATGTTTGAGTAATACAAGAGTACTAAGAGTTGATGCTATAGACATCAAAATACAGTGTGAGCTTTGAAAAAAGCAAAAGAGGGCCTTCTAACAGAAAAGCCTTGAGGAACCTCAAAAATGTCCCGTTATGCATCTGTAATTTAAATTATTTTTTGGGGTATTAAGTCTTGTTTCTGCATTTCAATCCACACTATCTCCTACCATCAGCTCGCGGCTGTGTGTTTGATTCTACTCGGCACTTTCTGCTCTGTAAGGGATCAAACGGGCAGCGCTGAATGTGTTACCTTGCAAAAAAGACGAGACTTGAGGCAACTGAATACTGAAAAAGGATTTATTTTAACTGGTAGTTCCTTGAATAAGGCTGGCTCAGCAAAGGAACATTGTAGAATAGCCGAGCCAGTCACAGAAGAAGACCATTTATTACAGTATTTAAAATATGGTTTTACCTCCTAGTTCATGGCTTTGCACTTGTGGTGTATTGTAATTCAGTACATTTGGTTTAGATTGGTGTCACTGTTTGTTAGAGGCATATTTAGAGAAGGGTAGCTGCTTTTACTTAAAATTAGCATTGAATTTCACACATTTGTTAGGATGCACTTATTTACAGTTAAGTCACGTTTTGCCATTATGCAAATAATTCAGGAGTGTTTCACTGTCAGTGGAAAAGAGTGATGGAGTGATAGTAGAGAGTGAGCACAGCACTGTGGTTTTCTCTTAGCAACTGCACTCTAGAGTGAAAGCCCTCAGTCTGACCGGCACCAAAAGCAATCAACCAAGCGATACCACATTTGAGGAAATCCCGCCTATCACAGGTGTTTAATCTACTTTCTTCCATGTTTTTCCTCCTCATTCTTCTAATTTCTCTCCACTCTTATCATTCTCTGTATCTGTCTGTCTCTGCTCTATTTCTCCCTCTCTCTTTTCATCTGTCTCTTTTGGGCCATGCCTATGCCAGGTGACCATCTCAGTGGATGGTATATTGACCACCACTGGTTACACCCAGGAGGATTACACCATGTTGGGCTCCGATGACTTCTTCTACATTGGAGGGAGCCCCAACACGGCCGACCTGCCCGGATCACCGGTCAGCAACAACTTCATGGGCTGCCTCAAAGATGTAAGTTGCTCTTTGTGCTTTGTGAATTCATACTGTTCGTTGCTGTTCAAACATACAGCCACGTGCACACTCTTCTCCTGCACGGTTTCTGCCTGCCTTATGTTAGTAGATGGTTTTTATTTGTTGCATAGACAATCTTATTGCACTACCCACAGTGTGTGATTAATAGATGCCCAAATTGTGGCGAGGAGTTTGCATCTTTTTTGTCAATTTATTACCAGGTTTCACAAGCTAAATGGTTCCTTGATGGTAGATTGTTTTTTTGTTTGTTTGTTGGTTACAAAAAATGGGAATGGAAAAACAACAGATTTGATATATTTGTGTTGACCTGACACAGTCACTTGGAAAACATCAGTGTGTGCAGATATAGAAACTCCCATATCAGAGAGCAGGAGATGTCACACATCCTGAATGTTTTCGACGTGTTTATTTTCTCTGTGGTTCCTCTCTCTCCTCACCACACTGTAAACCACAATCATCCACAAACATTGCACACACCACAGTGGGAAGGTAGAAAAATACAGACAAACAGACTCAGATTTAAACTCAGGGCCAAACATGCAAGCATGCACTCACTAATACGCATCCTCACTTAGTCGTGGATGGATATGTAGAGGACAGATTCCTTATAAAAACTTTATTTCTTTAACTTTAGCAAAAAAGACTTGCATTTTCACCAGCACTTTAATCTACAACTTAACAAGCTGTCAAGAGCACCAATCACAGCTTAAAGTATTACGCCCTTGTAAATGTAATGACTTGTATAGAGGCGACACAACATGGTGCCATTGCATTTCCTCATAAAACCACGCTGATTGAATAAGTAATTACTTTTGCCATCACTTTTAATGGATCGCACAGTAATCGCCCTATCTCTAACTTAATTATGCCTGCAGAATTACATTTTCATTATTTGGGTTGCCATCGGAAGGATCCCCAGTGGGTCTTAAACTTCCCAAGGCGTTTAACTATCGTTTTTCTCATCAAGACAAGACTGGATTTACAGTCAACGTACAGAGGAAGAACAGGGGAGGAGAAAACAGACAATGGAGAGATCTAACAGGAACAAATAGAGGTGCAAGAGAAAAAGCAATGTGCTAGAAATGTGACGTCAGAGCAGATGGCTGGAGAGCAGAACATTTAACACTGTTGGATGGATTGAGATGAAATGAGGAATTGTAAGTGAAAAATTTATATGCATTTCATTGAAAAGAGAAAATGACTCAAGAAATAATGGACTACCACTTTTCAGCTACAAATTGAAAAGCTATGCAAGGTACAAGTAAAAGCAGTGAAATTGAGATGTGGTTAAGAGTGAAGGGAAGAAGCTGCAGACAAATTTTCATTCATTTTCGACCCTCTGCCAGGGGCTGCATTTTCCATTTAGCATTTTGGGTTTGGGTCAGCACTTCAAAACATGCCCAAAACATTTTGTACTAGAAGTGCACAAGTTTCAACTCTTGTCTT
>JAPZDZ010000016.1:3114611-3126007 GCA_029783805.1 Acanthurus tennentii | reverse complement strand
ATAGGAAGAGAGGGAGGAGAGAGTTAAGATTACCTGTCTCGGAACTAAGGCTATCCCTTTATCCTGCCTTGATTTGAATAATGTCCATCCACAGAAAAAAATTCCAAAAGGATAACATAAGAATCAGGCTAATTCAGCAGCAGAAATAGAGAGATCACAGTGTCCACATCTGCACAGAGACCTGGCTCCACCAGGTCTCCTCCTAACACTCCTCACATCCCAGTTCAAGCTGTTGCACTTGATGAGTGGGTCTTTTTCAGAGACAGCAGTACACATAATATATCAGTGATGCTGTTGCTCAAACACAGTCAAAGAAGGGTGACATTGTTTACCAGATGTTGAATTTCTTAATGGTAAGATGTCAACCATTTTGTCTGTCAAAATATTTTAACAGCCTATTTTTTATTGCTGAAAAAATTGTACATTTCTCCAGACGTAATTTTGAAAAAACGCACTAAAGAAACTGTATGGAGTTCAGCATTTATATGACAAAACAGACAAATGGTAGTTTTATTGTGGCTTGTGACTATAATTAAACAGACAGAATAGAGCTTTATACCTAAATTCTACAAACATGTCAATATGAAAACCAGAGAAAAAAAGAGGTACCCTAGAGCATTGTTACAAACATTCCTGGCATCCCTATCAGATAATACTTTGCTGCCTTATCTTCCTATTAACTTTTCTCTGATAAAAAAGGGTCAAAGCAGAGGAAAAACTGTTAACGTTTTAAAATCTTCTTGGGGATTTTTGGTCAATTTAGAATAGCTGAATAGAAAACCTTATGACAGAGGAGCTCAAAGACCTAAGTGCATAAAAGGATTTGTCAAGAATTTAACAATCTAAATCAAAAGTTTAAACATTTACATCTTTATAAGCAGTGCATAGTCACCTTGAAATAGCCTTTGCACATCCACAATGATCTGGTGGATATGAACAAGGTTTATAGTGTAGAAAGATAAAGTTAGAGCAGTTCTACTGCGCTGTTTTGAATGCATAAGCCTTTACAAGCTGAGGAATGCTGCCACCCAGGAGAACCACATCAAAGTGCTGTAGTGATCAAAAAGACAATGGAATCATCCCCCAACCTACAAAAGCCTGAATGAATGAAGAGGTGAGGGCTCTCGCCAGAACCCAAAAAATTCTGTCTTTTGGTCAGGTGCCAGGGAGGCATATAAAACACTTAGAGCAGGACTGAAAGCCTGCATCATGGATGAAGAGCTCAGACATCAGCAGAAACTGGAGAGAGACTTCAACACCAACAGCACCATAGATATGTGTGTGAGCTATCCAGAACATCAGAGGATAAAAAGCAGGAGCTCCCCCATCACGTGAGGTCACACTGGCAGATGAGCTTAGCTCATTTTACGCTCACTTTGATCTCCTTAACAAAGAGTCAGTGCAAAGTCTCCTCTGCCTCCAGAGAAGCGGCCACTGTCAGTATCCACAACAGATTTAAGAAGCTGCTGTGAGTAAATATAATATAAGCTGCTGTGCTAAGAGCATCCCGCACTGTAGACTAAAGAAAGTGCCAATCAGCAAGTGGATTTGATTTAATGACATTTCTAAGATCTCATTGTCACAAACTGGAGCCCAACTGCCACAATTGTACCTGTACCTAATAACTCTTCAGTGTGCAGTCTAAAGGACTTCTGCCCTGTGGCACTCATCCTCATACTCCCCCCATACTGATCTGATGAAGTGCTTTGAAAAACAGGTTTCCCAGCACATCAGTAACAACATGCCAGCCAGCCAAGACTCTCATCATTTCGCATTCAGCAGTTTGCATTCAGAGCAAACAGCTTCACAGAGGATGCCATCTCTGCAGCCCCTCCACTCAATTTTTACACACTTTCAAGATAACAACACCTACATCAGAATGCTGTTTGTTGATTCATGCATCAACACAATTCGCCCCATGAAACCGATTGGAAAACTTTATATTCTGGGCTTGAGATATGCACTTTGCACCTGGATATTGGACTTCCTCACAAACACATCCCAGACAGTTTGAATTAGTGATCATAACCTACTGGCTTGATTTCAAGCAACGATGAGAATTCATACCAGGGGGAAATCCACAGTCTTATAAAATGGCGTGCAAAAAAAACCGTCCTGCCCAGCAAAACCAACGAGATGATTGTTGATTTTAGATAAACACACCCAGTCAATGGGGCTGAGGTAAAGCAGGTGATTTAAAACCAATGAGAACATCATTGGTACTCATTTACAGAAAAGCAGTGATATTGATAAGGTAATAGTAAAGTAATCCCAACTACAATTCATCATTCAAAATTCTGTTTTCCTTTTAATCAAGCTGTATTTTAAATCAAGCCAACCAAATTCTTGGCTATTTAATCCCAGTACAATTCACAAACTCAGGAAGAGCTTTTGGTGTTAAATCTGGAGTTGCATCCATCATTTTTTGTTGATCAAAACAAAAAAAAGTAGCTGCCAACAATTTTGATAAGAGATGAATCTTAAATTAGTTTTTAAGCAAGTTTTGAACTGTTGGTTTGACATAAAATGTAATATGAAGATGTTACTTTCTGTTTTGACAAAATTTGGTGAGCATTTTTACAATTTCCTGACATTTAATGAACAAAATACTAAATGATAAAATAATAAAAAATATTGGCTTGTTAGTCAAAATAAAAGTAAAAGAAATAATCATTGTTTGCAGTCCTAGTTTACTCCAGACAAACCCTTTTTATCACTACTGCTGGTTTGCAATACTCTGTGGGTGCTAGCATGTAGGGATGGAAAAATATGGTGGAAGGATGTCTTGTATATAAACATTTTGACGCTTGATAAGGGTGCAGATAACCCAACCAAAAGCAAATCCTGTAGTATTAAATAAATTGCAAGAGGCAGTCAGAGATAGGGCAGTCAAATCAGAAGCATGCTAATGACCCTATTGATTTTAGGTAAATAGTAACTGCTTTTATGACATGTTGTGACTTATTCCTTTTCCTATAATTAAGTAATTTTCCAGATAAATTTAATTTAGGCCCACAATTTTAGTTTTTGATTTCACAATACCGTAGACCAATAAGAATAACACCGGTGACTAATAGCACCAGGAGATGAGTACGTTTCTATCCAATGCTGCCACAATGACAAGAACGCCCACAAACACAGATGCACATGTACTCACACATGCGTCCACAGATGCATGCTTCATATTGTGGGCTGAGAAATGAATTGAAAAGATTTTGCCCACACACATTTAAAGGAACCATATCTCACTCACTGAAGCTGTCACCCTACTCAGTCTTAACTGCTTCCACCATGGTTGTCAGGTGTCACACTCCTCCACCATGTGTTTTGCACTGTCACGACTGCTGATATATGCAGCACAGCTCATGTAGCCATGTAACCATTTCACTGCAGATACAGTACATGTGTTCAGAGACGGCAGGTGTCATGGCCATTTTATATTTGAATGGACGGTTTGCTCAGTCTAATTTGTATTGAATTGGGTTCTTATCTGCAGCCCCAGCTCTTTCTCACTTGTCTCTAAGCAGATGGCTCTCTTACTTTCTCAGTGAATCGCAAATATTAAATTTGAATGAGTTTCCAATCGCTCCCTTAAATCATGAGTCATCACATCCTATTTCAGCCAAATAGATGTCAAAGATGGATATGCAGCAGGCACTGGAAGTTTGCCTCAGCATGCACAACATCCTACAGTTTGTGAAGTTCGAGCATGTATCAGAGTTAGACTGTATAAAATTTATTTTGGAGATGCTTGGATTGGGATTTGATTTTTTTTAAAAGGCAATTTAATGCTCCAGTGGAGGATGGCCCTGTTTTAGTTCATGTCCATTTTATCCTCTAAAACTCCAGGCTAAATGTGATGCAATGAGCCAATAAGAGGAATATGTTATTAACATAATGCCTGAGATCAGTGCACCCTCAGAGATGAGTACGTCATGCGATGCAAATAGATTTATGTTAAAAGCAATCATCTAGTTCAGCGATGGACAACAGAAATTAATTACATATTTCCCATTTGTTAACAGGTTTAAATATAAATTAACAGTTATCTGAGTGATTCTAGAGCACAAGTTAGAAAACGCACAATAAGTGAGCACAGAGGATATGAGCACCCTTCCCAACAGACGCCTCAAATAGTGTGCTGTCACACACAAACTATCTTTAAAAGATTTATAAAAACATACATATAAATAACTCCTCCACTGGTGCAACTTCATTTAATTTTCACACATTTTATCATATTTTTTTCTCTTTGCATCCTTTAATTGGAACAACCCAAATTCCTCTTAAAATGTTTAACAGAAATGACCCAATAAAAATGTTTTGAAGCCCATACAAACTTCAAAGGAATGTGTAATCAGAGCATTTCTGTTACTACAGCCGAAATAGAGTGTGTGAGGGTGAGTGTTTGTGTGGGAATATGCATGTTTAATCAACTACGTACATGTCTACTGCAATTTGCCCTGAACTCCAGTAACCAAGTGTTTACTGAGCAGTTGCTGGTGTGACACCTACAGAGTGATATAAAAGGATCTACGTCTGTGAAAAATACAGTTTAACGTCACAAAGGTACTTTATTCCCCTTTTTTAATTGTATAATTACAGATAAACCTTTTTTTAATAAGATAAAAATAATAACAAGAAGATGATGATGATGAAGAAGAAGAGGAAGTTGTAGTAGTTGCTGTAATCGACAAAAAAGCATGTCCTGAATAAGAAAAGAGATGCAAATTACCTTTATGTTTTTGCTGCTGTCAAGAGCAATTCAGATGAGAGACAATCAACGAAAACATTTCCCCCGTGGCACATATTTTCAAAAATGAGCTGAGAACTGTTGTTGCAAAGTACTCACAATGCTCTAGCTGAAGAGCATGCTGAGAAGGTGATGGACCATGGTTGAATGAAAACCACTGACCTTGCAAAGCTTAGTATTATATCCTCCATTTCATTGTTTTTTAAAGCAACAGTCTACTCTGATTCAGTGTTCACCAGCCTAGAAATTTTGGTGACTGTGTTTTTTGTCTGAGTGTTATTCACTGTTTGACCTGAAGGAGAAAGACATTTAAACATGGGAGACAGATTAAGAAACTTAAATTGACAAAGCACCACATGCGAGGCGAGATGACTTAGACAACTGCTAAATGAGAACTAGTTGAAGAGATTGAGAAAGTATTAAAACAGAAAAATTAGGGAAGACAGAGGTTATAAGTAACCCAAGCAAATGAGGAGAGTCTATCAAGGACAGCACTGTGCCTTGTCTCTTCTTAGAAAAATTCTAACTGCTCTTCTGTCTTTCCCGGTTTGCTCTCTATGAACTTGATAAACTGGTTCAGAATATTGCCTTTTTCACCCTCTTAGTTTCATAGGAAAATTATTCACACCCATATTCCACTGCCTACTCAGCTAATGCAACAATTTGAATAGTTTTATTTTGAAAAGATCAAGAGACAAAGGTGTATTCTCAAGGTGTCTGCTCAACTGGAATCTGGTCAAATACTGGATGTTAGCATGTTTTAGAAGACCATGTCTGCCCTTTCTACTGCCCTGGTCCACTGCACAACTTTTTTGATTTAAATGTGGCCATGATTAAATAAGGTCACTGCCTTTTAAAAATATAGATCTGTCCTTCATGTTGTTCTTTACTCCTAATTGTAACAATATAATTTGCACTGTAATTGTGATGGAAAGATCTGATTCAAGACATTAAGCGTTCCGCAAACCCTTTGTCTTATAAGAAGAGATTCTTTTTACCCTTATGGACCATTTTAGTAATGATGTACCAAATGTATTATTCAGAATTTAGGAAAGCTTTAGCAAAGGTTCAATAATTTAGTGGGGATCTAAAATGTTTTAGTGCAGCTGTTTCTAAGCTTTTCAGGGTATCTCAAAAAGAAGTCTAACTAGACTATTGCATAAAAATTTAGCACCTAAATGGTAGCACAAATGTTCTCTGTCAATGTATTAAGTAAATATATAAGCCCAAGAACTTACTTAGGTCTCGGCGCAAGATGACCTTCCAATACTATTATAAGAACCAAGATAGTTTTGTATTCTGCAGAAGTTCTCCAATGCAAAAAGACAGATCTTTTTGCTCCATAATCAATAGAAGAGGATTTTTCAGTGTCCACATGGATGCAAGCTCTTTTTTTCTTTTTTTCTTTTTTTTTTTTAACAAATGTTGTCAACACAAAAAACACAGTTATTGAACTTGGTCCGATCTCTACCACCATAGAGGACAGGACCTTTATTTTGAATGGGGGTATGGTTGCCTCTGTGGCACAGATTCAAATCATAATCATTCTGCCTCCTTTCAGTGCTACATGGCACCGGCGACAGCTTAGATGTAGACTCATTACAGAGGCTCTAATGAGAGAACCAGCAGCAGCCTGGAGCTGTCGAAACCCATACTGCCTTGCAGGAGTGATGGCTATCCTGTGGGACCATACCCTCCTCCTGCCTCAGCATGATGGGAAATGTGGTTCAAATCATAAATCCACCTAACCTAGATGGATATAAGGAGGACAGTGAAAAAGAAAACAAAAACAAATGGATAGGTGAACTACGGAGGAAAAGCATGAAAATGAGAATGATCAGGGTGGAGCATGTAGAAAACATTAAGAAACGGAGGACGAAAGCCGCAGGGAAGACGGAAATCTATGAGTAAATTCCCACTTCTCAAAATCAATCTGCTGTCCTCTCTACATCTTCGCAACTTAAATAGGTCCTTCTGTCAGCTCAGAGCTATCAGCAAAGGTCATCTTGTCATGGATGCTAAAGCACCAAGCACACCTAATGCACAGGGGTGAGAACAGTGAAAAAGAGGAGGTGCGTGGCCCCTGATAGCAAGCAGTGAATGGAAATGCCTGTGTGTGAACAAGCATTACACATGCTTTTGGCTTCACAGGAAGGAAAGAAGACACACTTGTGTGCATGCACACAGACACAGGCAGCCTTATCTCTGTAATAGGCATGTGGGGGGGTCAGAGCGGCAGGCGTAGATAATCGTGGCTCGGGGTCATAATCTGTTTGCAGCTCCTTTCCCTTTCTCTTATTGCTCTTTTCTCATCAACTCCCCCCTTGTCATCAAAACCACACACCCTCACACACAGCTCCATACTCTTACACAAACTCAGCCACCCTCCGTCTTTATTTTTTCCCTGTTTGTCATTCAGCACCATGTGGGAAATGTTTTGGAAGTAGCCGCAGGAGGGCGGTTTTGCTGTTGTGTCAGCATGCCAAGGTGTTCTTGACTGCTAGACCCCCCTCTTAGCACTCTCTGATCCCTCCATCCACCTACACAAACATATTTCTTCAGCCCCTCCACCCCATCCGAGAAACACCTCTGTTCTAAAAGATACAACACATACAGTAGATCAAGGACAGCTGCAATACAGGGGACAGAACGTGATAGATTAAGGTTGCAGTTATATAGGTTAGTGTGGAGGGGAAGGTGTGTCGGGAAAAAAGGAAGAACAGGAAAGATAGCCGGAAGCAACGAATAAATGAGGAGAGAGAAGAGGGGCATAGATGGAGAACAACGTTGATGTCATTGTCTCTTTGGATTATTATCATTGTTAGCTGCTCACATCTGTTAGTTATATCATGACATCTAGCTGTTGGGAGACAATTATTACCATTTAGACGTTCAGAAACAGCCACACACACACACATGCGAATCCTTGTATTACCTTAGTTTTGTGGACGTATCACTGTCATAGTCCATTTCCTAGTCCCTCAGAATAACCTTAAAACATATCAACTAAAAGTGTAACCTTAACCCTAAAGCCAAGTTTGAACCTTCAAACAGCAATTTGAGCTCATGTTTTCTGATGTTTTGGTCCCAACAGAGTTGTTGGACCCCATCAGTACAATGAGCTCCTAGTTTTTGGACCCCACAGATACAGTAAAACAAAATACATACACATACATGTCGAAACACACACAGCCCTTCATTAGATGGGCAGTGATAGGCCTCTGTTTCTTTGAGATAGAAAATCTGATATCATGAGAAAGGAGCCAAATGGTATTATCCTCAAAAGAGGTTTTATCCTGATAACTCTGAAAAGCAAAGTAAATCCTGTCTCTTGCCATACAAACCATATGAACTACCACAGCCTTATGTAACTATTGCTGCTGTCTGCATTTGCTTTAAAGAAACAAACAAACAATCAAAACATGACCATATGGGTCACGCTATTATAGAACCTGTAGTCCTCTCATAAACCACATTACTCAGCAGTAGTAAAGTCATTTTAACTTCCATTCCCACACATATGTGTATATAATAACCACTAGTAAATGATACTGCAGTGTCCCCTGCAGAGTGACTGAGGCAAAACAAAACTAAGAAACAATATAAGAAAATAAATCAAAACACACTCACACTGTGTAATGTATGTATGGCCTACATGGCCCAGCTAAAAGACACTTTCCAATTTAGTCATTGCATGGCTCATTTTTAAACAAAACACTTCTAAATCTGAAAGTCAATGAAGGCAGTTAATGCAGTTACTAGTCATGAATCATAAAACGGCACCCTGGGTCTCAGAAGAAGGCATTATTTGTATGTTCATAGCTATGTAAATTCAATTTTGGCCCAATATATATTAGAAACAGTTCATGTGTCTATATAGATTTTGGGCACCATGACCTTAGGCAAATCTAATGGGACTTATTTACTTCAGTGAAAAAAGGTAATGTAAAGTAATTTAAAGCAATTTAAAAACAGTTAACAGCAACTCAATTACACTGTACATTGCATTTTTGTGTACTTAAAAAAATACCAACTGTGAATTTCCCTTCCCCAGAAGGGAACATCATTACTTACATATGTTAAGTTATGGAATTTCACATACATTCATTTATAACTGAGTTTTAGCTACAAGATGCAGTTATTTCTGTTTTTAAAGACATTGTTAAGTGTTCACATGTGGTTTTTTTTGTTTGTTTATTTGTTTGTTTGCACTGCATCGTCTCTTATGTCCTCTTTTCTCACAGTCATTATCCTCATGGCTGTGCTGCATAAATATGCCCCTGATAGTCTAATGTAGTCCTTGGTGTGGGAACACTGCAGTTACAAAACCTGGGAACTGTTTGAGAGACCATTACAATGAGTTGATTAAACTTGCTTACATATTTTGAGTCTATTTTCTTTACTAGGCAAAAACCTGGAGTGCATCTATCTTGCTTTCTTGCTTGCTTGTTTGCTTGTGTGTATGAGTTGTTGTGCATGTCTCTGTGAGTGTATGTTCCTATCTAATCTACCATACCACTGGGCCTATTAGCCAGATTTTTTATTTATTTATGCGTTTATGTATTTACTTATTTATTCATTTATTGTTCACATTTATGCCCTTACACTCAAGGATCTCTTGTGACTCAAAATTATTGTAAAACCCTTTTTTTAATTGTCATATCATTACCTCGTTGTAATCTTGATTCGTCTTGTTGAGTTATTCCTAGTTTAATATCTATCTAATTAGTCTGAGAGTGCTCCACTGTGCCTCACTCTGCGAATGTCACATTATTCATATGTCAACTGTGCTGTTTACTTGTCCTTCTTGATTGATGAGTAATTGATGTTTCTCATCCAAATAGAGCTTACTATACAGTTTATACTGGCACATTAGCATAGAGCACAGCAGCATGTCCCTCGCCAAGAGCACCAATGGACTTAAAAAGTACAGCTGTACAAGTAAACAGCTGTGAACTTTTCAATGTCAGTACACCAGCCATAATACTATATACAACATTATATAATCAAATACTTATGAGTAAAAGTCTTTTCCATTATTGAGACCAATCATGCTCTAGTAAGTAGCATTGATTTGGGCATAAAGCTCTTGATAAAAGGTCTCATATTGTTTTTTTTATCTCTCTTTTAGGTTCAAACTGGCTCACTCACTTTTTTTTGTTCTTTAAAAGAGTTTTATAAAAAGTTTTGTTTCTGTCTGCATTATTAGATTAAAATAATTAGATGTTAAGTTTCAAAATGTCATTAAATGTGTAAGCCAGCAAGTTAGCAGCAAATTATACAGCAAGACTGCATGAAAATAACATTTTAGTCGCCATCATTAACCCACAGCTCTAATAGCTGAGTTTTCACCGTCTCGTCTGCATCCATACAGGTTGTTAAGAAACGGCTTTTCAGATTTTTTACTTAAAAAAAAATGTCAGAAGTGCTTGAGTGTCAGAGGGAGCATTACACCTTTGGAAGGCACTGCTAGCAAGTACAAAAAATATATTTTTTCTAGAATGTTGTATTCATTTAATAGCTCTGTCTTTTTAAATGACAAAATGTGTCCACGTATATTGAGAGGTACAGAGACAGTGATCCTAACAATTTAAAAGCTTTTAATTTTTAACAACACTGTGATATTTTAAAGTGTTTCCTATCCAGCCACTCACTTACTCCTTTATTTCCCCTCATCCTAAGCTTGAATTATTGTATTATATAGTAATGCACTTTAACAACTGAATCTGAACTTTCAAATTAGAGGCCTTTTCAGACAAACAATTGTTTGTTTTGACTCAATGCCACCAAGCTGCCCACCATGGTGCGCAGATGTTTTACACAGTGCTTGAAGTTGTAACACCTGGGTGCCAACTGCAACACTACAAAGGAGTGTGTCATTCCCTGCAGTTTATAGTAATTCCCCAAACAAGCCATAGAGCACCAAATTACCTCACTTTCAAATGGAAATCAAACAATGATTATATGCAGTGGAAATCCAGTGTTCTATTACTATAGACTCAGTGAAAAAACATGTGATCTCCATTCTACAGAGGACAAAGGAAACATGGCTTACCCACCTGTCCAAATATAGTTGTGTTTTGTCTTTCTTTGTAAAAAGGAAGTTCTAAATTGTTTACCTTGCAGTGGTTTGTTTTGGAATTTTAACAAATAGCACAGAAAACTGATGGCTTCTCCTGCTTTGACTGATGTGTTTAAGCCCTGTTTGTGTGTCATGAAAAATCTTCACGCACACCGTTTGCACACAGTGTTCTCAGTCTCACATTAACATTTCTTATGTACGTGGTTAGCATATTAGAGCCGTGGCAGAAAGGGCTTTGGTGTCCCGGAGTTGTGGCCCTGTCGTCCAGACACCAGTCGACTGGAGTAATCAAGTGTGAAGGTTGTGAGGAGCAAACAGCCATTAACCTCCCAAACACAGGCCATCATCACCGTCTGCAGAGGACAGAGGGGAGGGCGTTTGTGTGTGTGTGTGTCAGCGTTGTTGTGTGAAAGAGAATGAGTGCCAGGGCTGGTGAGTGAACTATATGACTGTGAGTGTGTGTCCTTTATTGCTGTCTGATGGATAAAGTGGATTGTGAGTGTGACTGATGGGAAGTGTGTGAGTGCACTGTGCGTGTCTGCAGCTAGAAATGACATCAGT
>JAPZDZ010000016.1:3084422-3114511 GCA_029783805.1 Acanthurus tennentii | reverse complement strand
TAAAGTGGATTGTGAGTGTGACTGATGGGAAGTGTGTGAGTGCACTGTGCGTGTCTGCAGCTAGAAATGACATCAGTTGGGTCGAGGATTGTGTGTGTGTGTGTGTGTGTGTGTGTGTGTGTTTGTGCATGCCTAGATTTGAGTTTGTGTGATAGTCCTTCCTTGCAGCATGAAAGCTTGAGGCCTTAACTACAGTCTGTTAAATAGTCACTGGCGTGTGTGTGTGTGTATAGTTTTGGATTTGCACATATATACTCTGACATTTGAATCAATTTATTTAGTAGTCTGTGGTGAAATCAGGCCACGCGTCCCACACTGGCTGTCGATCCAGTGTGATCTCAGCCCACAATATTCCCATATGGCAGTACAGTATGGTTGTGCTTGGCACGGCCGGGCCTGTGACCGCCTGTTTGACATGCCACTGTGTCGGCTGGTGTGATGCCATGCTGAACCAACCCATCTGCTCCAGGCCGAGTTGGCACAAGAGAGAACTCATCGGAGGCAGCCATGAGGAAAAGGGCATTGGACCTGTGGTTTGGCGAGGCATGGTTTCCAAAACTCTCCTGAACTACTGCCCTCTTATGGTCCAGAGCATAAACAAGGGTGTGATGGAGTGTGAGGACGTGTTTGTTTTCAACAGAGACTAGATGGGTAAATAAGTTTTAACAACAGTTGATAAGCTGCCCCCCTTTACTAGCTGCAGAATAACTCACATGCATTTACAACCTGTTGATGGTTTATTACAATACAAGCATCTTTAAATTCTTCAATTTAACAAAACGGAAGATATTTCTGAAGCTTTTACCTTACAGTGATCTCCAAAAAGGTTGTTTAGTCAACTATTTATAACTCATTACATCATGAGAGAGAGGTGTATGAATTGTAGGTGGGGTGGTGTAGGATTATGTTGTGTATGATGTGTGTGTGGATTGTGGGAGTGGGGTTGCAAGGAAGCTTGTTTTAGTTGTATGGCATACTTAGGACCAAGGCCCTCCCCTCAAAGAATACATTTGTGATCTCAATGGGACTTAACCTGCTTTAATAAAGCAAAGGTTTGATAATATTTATAATAATAAATAGTGATTTTCTACAGTTCTGGCAGGACTCAAATCTGGATCTCTCATGTTGCAATTCACCTAAATTGCATTTGCATAAAAATCTAATATCCTGTTTGTCTTGTTAGGTTGGCTTGAGGCACACAAGGTTCAATTTCAAATCCAATAAAAGTGCAATGTGAAAGCAGGGTTTTAAGTATGCATTAGTTATTCTACATGTTAGGTTATTATAGGAATTTAGCAGTTACGCTAAAGCTGCCAGAGATAACATGTAAGTCAACAGAGTCCTAAAATGTACCCTGAACGATTGGCCGTGTCTTTTGTGTGACTGTGTGTGAAAATGTGTGTAATCTCACAGTGGGGCAGGTTATCAGTGTGTGTTCCAAAAAGACTTCTGGGGTCTCTCTCAGTTCAGCAATGAGATGTGAAGTATTTATAGGATTTGTTCATTTGGGTGGCTGGAGAACATTCAGCCGTTTGAACTTAAGAGGCAGCACGCTGTGAGGCTCTGTTTAAGAAAATCAATAGCAAGTCAAGCGGATTCTGAGGAAATGCAGTTCAGGTGTTTCCAAAGCAGAGATACCTGGGCGAGATCAGCTGTGTGTGGATTTATGTATCTATGTATGTGTATGTGTGTTGCAGCAGAAGCTTGCAGAGTCAGCTGAGGGTAACGAGAACATGTTAAAGAAGGAAAGGATTAGGAAGACAGACAGACAAGTAGATGACAGTAAAGGAGAGAATATGTGTGTGTGTGTGTGTGTGTGTGGTGTGTATGGGGGGGGTTATGGGGGCGGTGGCGTTCCTCTTCATTACTGACACTAAGGAGCCATGCCAGCAGCGCAGATGGCAGTGAGAAGAGGGGGCATAGGGTTGGCACGTTAACTGCAGCACACACTTGGACACCACATACATTCACACACTCAGACCGGCATGAAACAATCTGTAAATGTAAAGCATAAGTCCTCATAGCTTATTATGTTCCCCTCGTAACTTAACAATTTGAATGCACATACACATTGGTATTGTCCTCTAGATCACCTGCCTACACGCACACAAACTCGTGTCATTAAGCTACCCTGTTGTGTTCTCGTGCCAGTCTCCTGGCCAAGAAGGCAGCCATGCTGACGCTGCATTTCTCTCTTTATCTTTTGGCTATCTCGCTTTTCGAACACACAGACACACACGCACACACACACCCAACCTGCACTCCCATTAAGCTCCCTTCCGCTAACCCTCACCACCACCAATGCTGTAACCTGCCACCTTAATCTAATTTTTAATGCCGATTTTTTTTTTGGAAAATATGTTTCAAGCTTTCTGTGTTCCCTGAATTCAGTGTTCACACACACACACACACAAACACACGCAGACCCCCAGTGGTCCAATTAGGAGCACTGGTCTGTTTGTACAGCAGGAAAGCAGGGCAACATGCTTGTGTGTGGGAGATGTATCTATTGTGCGCAGCATGTACTTCTCTCCTCTGCAAGGTTGAGCGGAAGAGCAAGCTCTCGCGCACACACACACACACGCGCACATGCACACACATACCTCCCACAAATGTAGGAAGCAAGAAAGCTGCGTAGTCTTAGTTCATAGCCTACAGTACCTGCAATACACCTAAGAAATGCCTACTAACTCCCTGCTCTTAAAGCTAATGTAGCTGAAGTCATTTTATTACATGACAATCAGTCTATTAATTCTAAGTATGTGTTTGTTAAATCTGTTCACACGATTCATTGCGGATAGCTTGCTGGATACAGACAATCAGCTAATGTTGTTTAGATACCTGAAGAGCTGATAAATTGTTGGTTCTCCACCGGCAAAATAAAATCACTCGGAGCTGTCTTTGTCCGCCTACACGATGTGGAGTTAGTTCTCTATTGTCTGTTCGGGGTTGTATTCCAGAGGCAGGTTTGGCGAAGAGTCTGAGTTTGTAAAGCCTGATATGAGGTAAACTCTGCGTTTGATTTAGTCTGTATAAACCAAACATTGAAGCACATTTATTATCAAAGGTTTACTGTATGACAGAATCCAATCCAAGTTGGTAGTTTGCTCCTGAGTGTTATCTAAAGTTACCACTTTAATACATTGTCAGTTTTTTCTTCAAGCAGCATTTTTTGTCCTATTGTTCAAAATTACACAGCATCATTCACTCTCACCTCAGTGGCACTTGTTATTCATTTGGACACTGTGACTCACACAGAAGACATTATTTGATGTTGTCAGTTTGTTGAAATATAAAATGAACATTATGTTTAATCTCAAAAAACTGTAAAAAGCTCTAGACACATTGTGGATATTTATTTGTCATTCGCAGGTCACAATGATGGTACAGTTTGTATACTGTTTAAGATTATAGCCTGTGCTCCTACTTCTTAGTGAGCAGGATCGAGCCAGAGCTGCAAAATGCGTTTTGAAATCAGGTTTGAATTGACTGGTGTACATATCAGCATTTCAGTAACGTTCAAATTTTCCAACTGAATGCTGTTGATTCACGACTCAATAGATCCAATCGACTGTATTTTAGCAAACACCTTGCTGGATCATATCACTATTTCTCTAATCTCTATATATTTTAAAATGCCAATTCAAGTGTTTTCTCACTGTCCCCTGAAAAACTACATAAAATAAATGGAGGCTACAGCTTGATATAAGGTCAGATTCACCATTTTGTAACCAACAGAAAAGTAAGTTTGGTAAAAAATGAATTTAGAGGTAGCACTGAATAAAACTGCTTTGTGTGAACTTCTTGATGCTCTCCCCGCTCTGAATCATTCTTATTTTTAAAGATAAATGTGTGACCTTATAGCCTGAATGCAATAATATCTCCATATCCTTTGAATTAAAATAGAGGCTCTGTCTCTTATTTACCTGTTGCCATGGTGGCTCTCACTGTCAGGGTTGGTTTCATAATGGCTTTTATTCAGTTATGATTTTAAATTACACCTGACACAGTTTAACTGAGAGTAAACATATAGATAATTGAAATAATTCCTGTCGGATATTTTCAACACAAAACTCTGACTTCCAAAACTCAGATTGAAGTTGACTCAGAATTCAGGGATAATCTCCCAGTTTGTTTAACCTGCTCTCTGGAATAGACCCCTGTAGACACTAAAGTTGTTTTTCTGTTGTCTATAATAACTTTAACAAGAAAAGAAAAATTCTGATCATTGGCTGAGTGATTACCAGAGGAATAGACTGGAGGAGGAAATTGCTTTCAGGTGATGATCCAACATGATTGTGTTTTATTAATACCTTTGCGCAAATGTTTTTTTTTTTTTTTTTTACAATTTCAACACAAAGTGGTTTGAGATTAAGTGCGTTTGGTCCATTCATGCTTCTGTTTAACACAAAACACTGAGTCTGAGAAGTCTTTGGTTAATTTCAGATTGCAGTTCACACTGACACTGCGTGCCTGGCTGGTTGCCTCAACGGTCAGAGTCACATAATTAGGACAAAACAAATCATGAAGTTAATGTCACATGAATTAATTACCAAACTCAAGTATTTTACTCTTCCCCACAGACTGTGGTGTTCATTCTTTCCCATATATACTGAGAGCTTTATGCATCTGCACCAATATGTGCATACTTCTGCGTGAGTGTGTACGGTACAATGTGCTCGCATACAATGTGCTTTCCCAGATGGGTGCACAACAGGGGGTTGCCTTAGGTCCATCACCTGGTAGTGAAATGCTAATCATGAACATGAATAAGTGTTACACTCACACTGCACATACACATATTCCCACTTTGATTACAGCATCTGTCTATCTTGCTTAGCAGGAATTATATGGAGATGTCTTATTCTACCCCCCATCTATTCCATATGAATCCACAAAGAAGCAAGGCTTTATAATCCCCCCTGGTCAGCATTTGCTCTCTGTGGTTGTGTTTTTATCCTCTTCTGCTGCTCTGCATGAAAAATCTATTTTAATCATCAGCTATCCGCCCTTATCCCTGTTTTTTCTGTTTTCTCTTTCTCTCTCTTACCCCTCCTCAATCTCTCTCTCTCTCGCTTTCTCTTGCACCCTCTCTTTGACAACACTCAGTATCAGCCTCCTCCCTCCTTCCTCAGAGTGGGGCTGCTGAGCCGAGAATGAGAAACTGGGGGAGTGTGGGTCTTTCTTGAGCCCATTTTAATTGGGCTGCAGTCCACTGTTATATTTTCTTCTCTCCCATGGGTGCTTGCGAATGTGCGTGTGCGGGTGCATAAATGTGTGTGGCTTTGCAAGAACTCGTGACCTCAGAAGCCCAGAGCGCTATCTGCTCATAATTATGTTCTCATATAGGGAATTTGAATCACAGAGCTTGAACTGGCATTCGCCACAGTATCCTGTACTTACGGATGGCAGCTCCTGTCAAACCTCGTAAAAGAGAATACGATGCTGTTGTAAAAGAGGATTTACTGTTATGGAACTTGACTAAAACAGTAGCTCAGGTTCCCCTTTTCTGTTGAGTCAGTGCTAAGATGTGTGTTTTTTTAAAAAAAAAAAAAGAAACATGGCATATTCAGGGCACAGCATTGCTTTATGATAGAAAGAGTTTTCTGTTTAGCGCTACAATATTTTTATTCATGGAGACTGATTGAAGACTGGCTAATTCTAAAGTGAGGTGTTAACTCCCAGGCATTTGAACATAAAACAGTGTCTCTTAACAGCTCAGCTCAGTGTGACTGAGTGGATCGAGGTATAAACTGTCTTGTTAGCTCAGACACATTATCACGCTCAATCCCTCCCAGCAAACTCTGACCATTTGACTCGCCGACACATCCTGCTATTACCCCTGACCCCAACAAGCTCGACACTCTAACTGCATATGCTTGAGCGACCCTGACAAACGGGGTTGACTCATGGCTGGTTCTGTTGACATCCACAGTGGGCTCAGCAGGGGCTGCCTGTGGCCCTATCATGCTGTGGCACTGTTTTATGTGGCTAGCAGTGATTGTTGCTCTTTGGCTGGTTTGAAGCCCTCTGGCCAGCATCAGACTTGGGCACACTCGTTAGCTTAACAACCATGTCCAGGGAGCTTGTTGGGTTTGCTGTGCGGCCAGGGAATCATCCCCAACTGATGATTCTGAGTGACAATGGGGACGTCGGCTGGACTACCCAGTGCTTTGATTTCCTGTGGAATGCAAGGGAAACAAAACAAAAAGAGCTTCCCAGTGATGTTTAATCACATTAAGTTCATGTCAGGGCTTGCAGTTAAGATGTTTGTGATTAACATGAACATGAAGAGAAAAGAGAATTGATTTTACTCTGCAACATTTTCATTTTGTCTGATGCTCCATCTATTCTAAGCACCTCAGACTTTCTGCGCACATCAGTAGTGTGGGAGACATCTCAATCTCTGTGCCACTTTAACACAGGCAGAGAAAACATTTCTCATCTCATCTTTCCTTGATTGGTTTGATAGAAATGTTGTCATCATTGCCCACTGTAGACTGATAATCAGCTCCTCTCTGAAGTTATTTTGATTAGGGTTTAGACATAATAATTACACAACTGTCTTCAAGTACTCACTGCTGCAGCAGCAACCACACAGCCTGAATAGAGACTGATGGCAACAACCTGCAGCCATTATCCAAAGGCTTGTGTTCCATTGATCCAATTGCATTAATCAAGTTTGTTTACAGAGGGAACACAGCGGCCAATGATGGATGACTGCTGCTAATCACGCAACAGCCTGCAAACATCACACTTCTCATTTATGCTGTGCTGACACTGTCAATGAAAATAAGTCACAATCTTGGCTATTTTTACCCAAGTTCGGAAATCTTCCTCACACCTCTTCAGCTCCCGTTTTACACATTTGGGAAGAGCAAGAAAAAGTGATAGACTGAGAGAGGATGAGAGCAGAGGAGATAAAAAGAGGGGAAGCCTCTGTTTATGTGATCATAGCCCTTTGCCCTGCTGAACTCCCAGACAAAGAGAGAGGGCAGAAGTGGCAGGGGGGGAATTAATTGCATTTTAATAATCACCAGTTCTTTTATTAATAAGCCTTGCGTACCTCTTTATTTTTCTAGCAATGAGTCCTTCAGTCTGGCAGCAGCTGCATTGAAGGCTTAGCAGCTCATTTAACTCTGAACGGCAGGCATTCAGCTTTCTCGTTTGCAGTGTTACCTGGGCAGTGAAGTGAGGCTCCACTTCATCAGCAACACACCACACCAACCCAAACACCATGTGCTTCATCAATATGTTGTTTTGAGGTACTCATGTTGGTGAGTAAAACTGATGGCATTATGTCTCAGCATGAACCAATGAAGAAATAGGCCAAATTACAGTTGGTTAAAGCTTATCTTTTTTAGTTTCATATATGTGATTTCCACTTTCTTATCCTCTCTCTCAAGTTTTGTTAACTCTGAGTTGCACTGTTCCTCTACAACCTACAGGTTCGCCACTACAGTTTCACCATTTACTGCCCATAGCATTTGTTGCTTGACTAACCTGACCAGAACAGCATATATCTTTTCTTCCCATTGTTAGTGGCATTATGGCCCAACGGCTCTTATATGTGCAGCAGTGGCCCTTGCCCTCTCGTGGCCTGTAGCAACCAAACCAAATAAATATTACATGGGTCCTATTCTAAAGGGTAGCTGTTACCATTAATTTGTGCTGGACTAGACTCTTGTAAGTTTTATGATCTTGCATCAGCCAGCCAACTCTGCTGTGCCTCTCTTTCTCAGTTTTTCACTTATTTTTTGGGCTTCTTTTTACCCATTTTTTTTCTATCCTTACCCATTTTGATACCTCCCCCCATGACAACCACCAACATTCTGTGTATCTCTGTATCAGCTCTTTAGCTTTTTTTCTGTCAACCTCCATCCAGTCTTAGCTTTCTCTGTAGAAGTATAGCAGCCTTTGTCTCTATATCTACTTCACACTTGGCATGATCAAAAGTCTTGTTCTCCAATTTCATGTGGCTGAAGACAAAAAGCCCATGAAAAAAACAATACAATATAAAAAGTTATAGAAGTAAATAGGAAAGCAATTCTCTAGTGAGCCTCGTGTGTGTTCTTGCCAGACGGGGCCATCAATTGATGGGACCTTTTTTCCTCTAGACTAAATAATTTCACAAACAACCGGGAAGGGGAAAATCATATTTTGCCAGGCTGTACTATATCACCCACTTGAGCACCTTGTTCCAGCCAGCCAGCCACTTAGAAATGAGCCAACGTCTATGAAAGTGGAGGAGAAATTCTAATATTAGATCTGCAATAAACAAATCATCATAGCTAATGGTGTAAGAAAGCCAGTCTCTTTCGATGTCACGGTTTCTTTATTTACCAGCCACAATGGCCCTTGCTCTACTACGGATCCGCCTAAAAGCAAAAGGAATACAGAATGTGGTTTAATGGAAGTGACTGGTCTCCTCCGGCAAATCTGCTATTTCTGTCGGCCCCGCTCCCAACGAGGTGGCCGTCTGCCCTGATTATATTTCGGTTTGCAGAATCCTCCCGCTCCCCCCTTATCACTGATTACCTTCATGTCACTGCCATGACACTGTGCACACCCACCACTGTCTGGCCTTAGTTTCAGCTTCTGAAGCCATGTTGGGGGAGGATTTCCATTTGGTTATCATATTCCGTACTTTCCCACTCATGTATGTCTATTTTGAATCCTTAAACAAACTTCAACAGCCAATCGCAAGCACCAGCCACCACCTTGACTCCAGCAATGAATCATGTCAACTTGTCATGCTGTATTGAAAAAGGGATTCATGACTGCTGTCTTAATCAAAATCCACACTGTTTCTCCCGCTGTCACTCCCTCACGCCAACAATTTGCTCCAACGTTGACATACTAAAGCGCTGTCATTGGCAGGATATAAATGGATTGTTCCCCACTTTGAAGACACTTATGCAAATGTGGCTCTACCAAGCATTTCTGTCACTCTATATGCCTTTGCATCAAACGGTCTTCTTCAGTATCAGAGGCTAAAACAATGGCAAGAGAGTTTCACACCAGGAAAGGGAATTTTGAATAGTGGAGTGGAAAGGGGAATCAGGGAAAAGGCAATTTTGGGGGATCAGCAGTTAAACCTTCTGGTCTTGCCTATCAAGAGAGTCCTCTATATGCTAAACTGAGACATGATATGCTCCATGAAAGCAGAACAGCACTTCATATAATGATTGTAACACAGCATCTCCAGTCATCGTTGGCTGCCTGTTCTAATCTACTCCCTCAGCTGGTTAGGACTTATTTGTCCCACTGTCTTTGATGTTATCCTGCTGAAGCCCTGTGAGCTTTTCAAGCATTTGATTGTTACAGTCTGTCAGGCTGGATGTTTGAGTTCTTTTATTTCTGACACACTGGAAGAATCCATAGTGTGAATGTGTTCTGCAAACATGCAGGTTTTCTCCACTAGCACTGTCACCTGCTGTGTATGAACTGTGTGTCTGTCTGTGTGTGTGTGTGGGTGGGTGCGTGTGTGACGCACACAGCATTCCCTGCTGTGCTATTTGTGATTTGAATTCCTCCCCTACTACAGGCAAAGGACCTGAGACACTGTTCGCGGGGCAGAAGCTGAACGACAATGAGTGGCACACTGTGAAGGTGGTGCGAAGAGGCAAGAGCCTGCAGCTGTCTGTGGATAATGTCACAGTGGAAGGTTAGTATTGGTTTGTGCACAGTGGGGTTAATTTGGGATTGGGGTCAATAAATGAGACTATGGTGATTGTTTGGAGGTCAATTCAAATCCAAATGTGTCATCTTGTAATAAGGCTGTCATCGTCTCTTATAAAAAATGACTATTTTGAAAGTTGATGGTGACTAATTATGATGACTTAGACAAAGAGGTGTTAAAAATTAAACGGTTTAAAAATTAAACTGATATTTAGTATTGCAAAAGAGTTAATAATCAGCCAATATCTTAACATTGCTCAGAACTGAATAAGTTGTTCAAAGACGTATTGGTGAGTAAACCTTAATACTCATCTTTGGTCACGATCTCAGCCACATTGACTCATAGTATGACTCACTAAAAAGACTGGAAATGATGAGCAAGTTGGTTATAACCTCAGCAAATCCACACAGATAGAATAAAGAGGAAGAGATTCTTTAAGGTATGTACTGTCTGTGAGTGAACCCCTATGTACACAATACAGATACAGTTTCTGCCAAGTACAAAAAAAAAAAATTGAGCAAGAGAAGGATGAAAGGTCAAGGGATGAAGTCGAGTCGCAGGCACTCACGGTATTGTGGCCTCAGGCGAAAGGATGGCAGGGCGTAGGGATGAGGGAAGAGGTGAGAAAAAGGTGTGATGCAGAAAAGAGAGTAGGCACGCTGGGGCCAAAAGCAAAGGATGACCCTGTGAATTTCTGACTGGTACATGGTAATGTAAAAAGGATAAATAAATTAAAAAAAAGGAAGGAAGTGCCCTGAGAGTCCTTGCAGGACTGCTCAGGCCTCAGCGTGGAAGGCATTTTAACCAGGAGCATGCCAACTTCATTACTCCAAATCTCCCAGTAAACACACTATAAATTGTGGCATGTAGAGATTTTCTGCAATAGTGTGCATGTTTAATTTCCTTCACAGCAGGTTCAAAAATAGGCTCAACTTCTAAGAAGCTGTACGATAGAACTATACGCTGTTTCGTTAAGCAACTAGAATCTATTTCAAGGTCTAATGAGCAAAATAAATTAACAGCAAAACTATATAATATGTGCTTATCTGTACATGACTGTTGAGGATATAATAAAGTAGAGTTCATGCTTTGCTTTGTGGTTAAAAACATGCAAATGCATTTTAACATTCCTATTAATTTTCCATGAGTTTGGCATGTGATTTCCACAAAAGCTATAAACTTCCAGGAGGTCTACTTATTTTTGAATTTGCCTGCTTTGAATGGTCGTTATCTTTTCACAGTGTCAGATGCTTTGTATTTTCTAATGGAGAGTGATGCAATTAATGTGTTATTTTGTATTTTTTTTGTTAATGCTGTTTTTCTGTATTCTCAACCATTTTAGGCCAGATGACTGGTGCCCACACACGTCTTGAGTTCCACAACATCGAGACAGGCATTATGACTGAGCGCCGCTTCATATCTGTGGTTCCCTCGAACTTCATTGGCCATCTCCAGGGCCTGACCTTCAGTGGGGTGCCCTATCTAGACCAGTGCAAAAATGGTGACATTTCCTACTGTGAACTGAATGCCCGCTTTGGCATGCGCCACATCATTGCAGATCCGGTGACGTTTCGAACTAAAGGCAGCTACTTAGCTTTAGCCACGTTACAAGCATACGCCTCCATGCACCTCTTCTTTCAGTTCAAAACCACCACGCCTGACGGCCTGATACTCTTTAACTCTGGAGACGGGAGTGACTTTATTGTCGTGGAGCTGGTGAAGGGGTGAGTTCCCTGTGATTTCAGTTAATTTATGACAAGATGAGAAAGTTCAAGATGCTGTATTTAGCCTTTTGAAACTGAACAGAACAGAACTATCTATTGTCACAAAAGAGATGCTCTTCTCTAATTCCCCTGTGGTATACTTTAATGATGACAAGTTGTTTCTCAGTTGGGCTTTTACTTACTCGTCTTCCGCTGATAAAATATGAAAGCCATTGTGACATTCATTGAGGAGTCTGGTGATCACAACACAAATCAAAGCAGGAGGCCTGAATTATCCTTTAAACTGTTTGTTCTTAGCAACAAAACAAAATAGAAACTTAGAAACTTTTACATGCAGATCAGTGTCTCATTTAATGTTTTTTTATATCACAGCTGACTGGATGAGAGTGACTTTAGTGAAAGTTTGTTAGTGATCATAATCTGTCATCTTAAAAGCTAAGCTGAAATCTGCAAAGACTGCTGGTTGTTTTTTGGTTAGGAAATAGAAAACAGCAGGTTTTCCTGAAAACTGTTGCCTTGTGCATTTATTTTACAATCCATAAAGTGGTAACTCTTGTGTAATACACAATTGTCAGCTCAATGCATTTCTCAAACTGAAGAGGTGTATAGCTAATTTTCTATATAAGCCTGAAGAAGCTTGGACAAACCATAAATAAACAGGAACTCTTTGTGAATTGTATCACCCAAAAAGCTGTTCATAATTAAAGTATCAAAAAGAGGCTTTTTCTTGTGTATCTTTCTTCCTCTTGTGCTCTATATTCAGCACTGTTACAATACAAAGCCCTGAGCTACCTCTGCCACACAAAGACAAGCGGCTGCATAAAGGAATTGGAATAGGGATAGAAAAAAACAACAACAGCAACAAAAAAAAAAACCAACACATACCTTGAATGAAAGACAAACAATGGCCTTAACCTAAAACACAAAAGACAGCCATATTTGTGTGAAAAAGGGAACTGTGCCACTTAGTCTACCTTTGGCCAATCAAGGGCTTTAAGACAAAAGCAGGTTCCTATATTTACATGTGAAACCAGTGGATAAACAAAAAAGAATTCTGAGGTCTTGCGATAATACTGTTTGAATATTAAGGGGAACCTAAACCATGATCGTTCCTATTTTCTGATAAAAATCACTCCAATTGACATGTACATACTTTGGTTTCCATGACCAGCTGTTGTGTAAACATGAACATGCAAACACACACTCACTTTTTTTCTAATATCTTTCCTCACAGTTATGTCCACTATGTCTTTGATCTTGGCAATGGGCCGTCGCTGATGAAGGGCAACTCAGACAAGCCACTCAATGACAACCATTGGCACAACGTGGTGGTGTCCCGGGATGCCAACAACGTACATACACTCAAGATAGACTCACGCACCGTTACTCAGCACTCCAATGGAGCCCGCAACCTGGACCTCAAAGGTAACTCTCAGTGATAGATTCTTCCTGAAAACATTATCACTGACAAGAAATAAGTATCATCCTTGGTCTGTACCTTAAGTGTTGTTGGAAGGTGGCCATGAACACACGCCAGCTCGGATCCATCTAAATTAGGCCCAGTTTCAGGATCACATTGCCTTTTAGAAAAGGTCCACTAGACATCTGTTTTTTTTTTTTTTAGTCACTAAGTGAGTCTTACTTTTTGCATTGAAGTGTTTCTAGAGGACATCTTGAAAGCACTTGGTCTTTAATAACTAAAAACAAATCACCAGGTTAATATTTTATTTGCAGAGCCCAACTCTACTTTGGTGATTTTGTTATACATGTATCTTCTAATAAATAGCTCAGAAATCGCAAGACTCGCATGACCTTCCATGTACTTGCTCCATCAAGCGCAAAGTTTTTGTGTGTGTTTGAAATTTTCTGTTCATTTCTTTCTGAAATTTTGGACATTTCAGTGCAAGTGCAGGATAAACAGAGAAAAACAAATAATTCTGCCAAGCATGTGCTTGCCAAACAAGATGGGACAGGAGGTGAAATAAAACTTAACAAAAGCCTGGCAGCATCTGTGCGAGCCTCTCCTCTTCACCTTGAAAGATGATCCCCCCACTTTCGGCAGATGTTGGCTCTACAAAAACAGTGCAATAACAGCACAATATCCGTCACCAATTGGTATCCCAATATGACCCTCAATCCAACATCGCCAACCAAGGTGAAAAAAAGAATCCTGCCAAAAAACAATAACGGCTTATCACTTCATCCTCCTTTGCTTTGCTCTTTTTTATTCTCACTCGCTTATTTTCACCAAGCTGCCTGTCTGACTAGAAAAAACATTCACATTGGGTACACTTGACTTTTAGCCGCAATACGATGACTATCTTTTGATGGAGACACCTTTACTTCTTTGACTTTAAAATACCCTGCCCTTGTGTATCATCTTGAAATAATAGCCATGGTTACAAGGCACTTAAGTGTGAATAGGGATCTCTGGTCCGCTGGGAGACTGGGACTGGAAGCTCAGGTAATTGTAGGCTTTACACTTTAGAAGTCAGGTTTTCAGATGTGTTATTTGGATGCTTGAGAGTGGCTGCCTGTGGAGCCAAGAGTGACAGCACGGAAATATAAGGAAGGGATGCTTACTTGGTAGAAAGGCACTAGGAAGTTGACAGTGGACAACAGAGGACAGAGGGTAGCACCCCCAACACTAAACTCTTTCAAGTGCCTGTCTGTACTATACAAGGATTAGCTCTAGATGATTCACTTTGATTTTGCCTCTGTGATGTCCCAGAGTTTATGAGAGTGCTCTTGAGGGTACCGCAGGTTGTTGTGTAAGACACATCAGAAGTCAAGGTGAGCCCTCAAGGCCACCAAGGCTACAAGGAGTCAAAAGATCAAAAGGCACCCAAAGGTTTTATTTTTTTTTTGTGTCGACATGATTTATTAAAGGACTTGCACTTTTTCATTTTAGCTCTTCAGGGTATGCGTAGTGCAATTAAATGGGATAATCATAAGTGTGGTGCAGAGAAATGGCACAATGCCAGTGTCCTTACACTGGGATACAGACAAGGGTACTAAACACTGAGCTAGCTTAAGCTGGAGACACAGGGAACAAAGAGTGTAAAATTAGATAAAGTGGTTTTAGCAGTGAGACATGTAGTCATCAAGTGACTTTGAAGCTTCAGGGTTTCTCAGACAAAACCCAACACTTCCACTCCTACGCTAACATCCTCCTCAGATATCTACCGCATGACTGACCCCAGCAGCCAGGTCTCACTTCACACTTCATGGTGAATTGCAAATAAAGTGCATCAAGTTAATGGCTAATTATGTTATTGTCACGTGTTTGTTTGCTCATTTTGCAAGAATATGAAGTCAGTAAAAGACTCAGTAATTACTAGATTTAATGAACGTCTGCATATCACCATAGCAAGCTGCAGCGTAATGTGTATTCACTTCTTCAAATTGTGATTGATATATAAAAACTAGTCTCATGTGCACAAATGCAGCCTTTCCTGCATATCTACTCTGGTGATCTCCTACAGTAAATGAAGTAATTAATGCCTGTAATTAGATGGGATTTGTTTTTGATTGATTGCTTCTGTCTAGACTGTGGCAAAGACTGCTGTCAATCAACTCTAAGATTAGACAGGAGAATCATTAAGAGACAGCCAGTGAGGTCCTAAGAGAAGGGCTGCTATCCTGCAGGTGTTGGACATAGGTTGAGTTTTCGTCTTAGCTGGGAACATTATCCTACATCATCTCTGTCTTCAGATACTCCCACCAGAGTTTCATATCAACCATAATTAGAAGAAATAAACATCTTCCATTATCATTACTGTTAACCAAAAAAAAGTAAACATAATCAGTCTTCTATTTGTTGTAACTAGCAGTGTACTCCAAGCAGTACAACTGTTGTTAGCATACCCTCACTGGTTAATGTGAGTGATTTATAGACAATTGTACCCACTTCTTAGAAAACTCTGCTAGCCAAGCATGCAGCGACATGTTCCCTCAGCTGTCCACCACCGAGCGACGCAGCGACAATGGCACTATTTGCATACTGAATATTACAGACACCCCGTTGGATGATTTGTCACGCAAATGAAACAGAAGGCAGCTATTTTGTCTTTTCAGTGCTCAATGAACACAGTATACATGGCTAGGGAGTAACCCTCCATCTGTGTCATTAATCTGTGAGCTGAAGTTTTTAAACTTCTCTATTTTCAGGGGTCCTTTTCTTATCCGAACAAGTCTTGTCTTCAGGGGATGGAGGCTAAGGCATCTTGGTGCTAGTGGAAAGAATAATAGTTGTAAATCTTGCTTCAGAGGACTTTAGTTGGGAGACAATGTTGCTATCCTCAATTCCCTTATCTAATTGAGCATTCAAACCTCACTCTGTAGTTCGGCTGTGACCATTCCCCTGCCAAATTATCATACATAGCTCAAACACAAGTGCCAGGACACCAGAGCAAAGCATGAGATCTAAACGTGTGTAGGTGACAAATAGTTGTATTCCATCAAACATAATATGCAGAATCGTTCTTACATTTGTGCACACAAACGCTACAGTATGTATGCTTTTCTGGCTGTTCAGCACTCACATACAAAGCTTTGCAAATCAAACACACAAGAAATAGCAACAATAAGCCATTTCTTACAATCTCTTTGCTCCGTTTTAACACCATTTCTGCCTTCATTTCAGAGAAAAAACTCAATTTTCCAAGCTTTATCTGTGTAATTGCCCAGAGAAAATGGGGAAAATAGGTTTTGTGCTCTCTGTCTTCCGTCTCTTTGTTTTTGGACAGGCAAAAAATCTTCAAGGCATCCCTCTTTGTCAGCTAAAGTATGGTGAGGGAGCAACACACACAGCCCCTGAGGATTGCACTGAGTGGATCTTGTTTTGTATAGAGAATTCAAGTCTCAGAAGAAAGCATACTGAACATACACTATACAGGGACTACCGCTCTGTCATTTCTGTTGACAACCAACAAAACACAATGAAAGCAAGTCATTACCATATTTTTGCCTCAATATAGCATTGCTGATGCTGAAATGCAACACAGTTTAAAAGATTCTTGTCAAATATGCCAGATAAACTTTACAATATGATGGTAAAATTTGATAATAAAGAAACATCCTTGAGGAAAAAGCTGAAAAAAGACCATAAATCATGAGGATCTGAATATGATATCACTACTTAGCTATTTAAGTACCAAGAGCAGATTTTGAAACTAGGACAATGTGCTCGTTAATTTGATATGAAAATTATCACACAAATTATAAGTGTGGACTGCAGATCTAATTCCAGCCTTAGTCTTATCAAGCTAAAACTACTTTTTCATGTTGTTCTAAAAAAGAATCGGAGGAGGGAAATCGTGTTTCATGGTCTATATGTATGTTTCCAGAGCATAGTCCTTCATTATCAGAGTAGGACTGCTCGTCCTGGTCAACTTGTTCTCTCTTCGGTCAGAACAAATTTCTATTGAAAGTCTTTTATTCTCAGAGCATTAAAAGTGGATCCGTCCGCCCATTTAAATTGTCACAGACAGAATAAAATAACCTGTTATCTACAATAGCTTTTCTTTAGTTCCTAATAACCATGTACAACAAAAGTTATTGACATCTGGTAAAACATGGGTCATCTCCTTAAAAATACATTGATTCAATCTAATTACATGGTACCAATTCTAGCAAAATATTCAGCATAAAACTATGACTGTTGTAGTTTTGACTGGTGACCTGTCATGGCTCCCACCAAATGAATCGAGACAATGTGCCATATCTGTCTTGAAATCCCTGCAACTTGTGTAATTTTTGTGTATTAATGGATCTGTCTGCCTAAAATGTTAACTACTGACATCTGTTCACTACTGATAAATTATTAGCTGCTAACAACACCAATCTCCACCCATTGCAGGGCTCTATTTAAAATTGTGTTAATTATCACTGAATTAATTAAAAGCTGATTTTTTTCTTAATCAACACTACCCCGTCTCTGCAGGGACGTGTCAAACAGCTCATTGTTTGATGTTACATTGTAGAGATGCTTTGAATGTTTTAGTTGTGCTTTTTGATATTTTGTAGCATGGACCCCTATGACATTAATGTCGTTCTTTTCTTCTTTGGTGTTAAATATTTGAACTTTTACCAACAGTCTAGATAAATAGTTGCTCATTGCCTAAACATGATGTTGGCTTTTTAGGAACTTGTTGCATTTAACATATTTAAAGTATCTAATGCTGTTTTGATTCCCAGTACTTTCTAAAGGGGCAACAAGTGGTCTCTATGTGGTCTGCACAAGATGCTAAAAGAGAAAAAAAGTAAAATAAACACATAACATTACATATAAGGGAAAACAGACAGTACAACCAGCGTACCAAACCCAAAACCCTAATTCCTGTCAACCCACCTAAAACCGCAGATCACCCCATGCTCCTGCAAAACACTCAATCCAGTAGGAGGCCTGTGTCTACTTCTTGCAGAAAGGAGCTAGCAGGGGGCTAGGGAGCACTGGGATGAATTGTTGTCAACTAGATGCATTTAGGGGGCTGCACATTTAATTAAATTTGTGCAAAGGGCTTTTAAATGAGAAACCACTGTATAAAAAAAGGATTGTATGCTACTTTGAGTGGACCGAGGCTAGTTGTCCCTATTTGTTTATGCCAACAAGGCCAAGGTATAACAGTTAATTTAGCGACTATATACTGATCATTAATTCATTACTGCTACACACCCAAACCACTTAAGGTAATAAGTGAAAGTTTTCTGACTAAATCCACAGAGAATGTGTTTAGTGCACTAACACTGTAATCAATTGAGGCACTACAAGAGCACGGCACTGGGCAGCTAATGCAAGAATCATACTATTAGTCATCGTCGCATTATAGTGTAGTAATATCAGAATATACAGTACTGAACTTATAATGGAGTCACAAATTAAAATGTAAGTCGTGCAGTTTCTAAACTTTGGGATGAATAATTTAAGGTGGAAATTAGTGATTGATCTTTCTTGCCACAACCGCCACAACTGTAACACACAGATCCTTAAAACTGGAGAAATACATGATCAAAGTTAGTCAAGCAAACAAAACAGAAAACTGCATGTTTTAGTGAGTGTCTGTTGTTCTACTCTTCTGTTTGCATCTTGTATTTATCTTATAAAGCTGAAGCTGTAGTAGAGAGTGTTGGTCATGTTGACGAGGAAGTAAACAGAAACATCCATTGCCCTGAGGGGAATACCATGCCCAGAATATAATGATCGCAAATATATTAACGCCAGCAAAAAAAAAAGGGGTGAGAAAAAAGTTCTAACAACGACAGTAGAATAATCTAAAGAGTTTTTCACTTTGACGAAATGCAGGGAGGAGCAATAATTTGGCGTACAATATTAAGACAGTGTCTGTCCCTTCCTTTTGAAGATTCTTGCTAATGAGGCATACTTGTGCAGAATTGTAAAGAGATGACATTGAATATGTTCCATTTTTCAACAAAAGTGGAACAAACTGAAACACAATCTGGAGGAGAGGTTTTTGGCAAGGGGGTGAGAGGAGGAGAAAAAGACAAACAGGTACACACATTTTAACAAGCTCCTCTCTTGCCAGCAGTAAAATTGAGATTAGCAGTTTTATCACATCATGCATTTCTTTCTTCTTCCTGGTTGATATTAGTGCCTGACAAAGCGAGCTAAGCTAGTCCTTAATCCTGTCACAGTACCAAAACCTCTTCACGCCTCATTGCAGACCAGGTACAGCACTAATTCTAGCCATCAGGGAAGCCAAATGCTTCCTGGATTTCAATTACACATTATCCGGTTATATAATGGAAAAAGGCAAAAAATGATCAGTGTTTATTGTTGTTCAAAAATTATTCCTAACAGATAACAAATCATTATAATGTGGAATGTCTTTGTGGCTATCACTGTAAAGGAGCAAAATATCGCTTTCAAATATTTTGATGTCTTTTCTCTCTCTTCACTTACATAGCAGTGGTCATATACAGCCTTAATTATAGAAGTTGACTATAAACTGATGCCTCTGATCACAAGGTTGACATTAATCTCACCTCTATTGCAATTTGAGAAGCATAACGCTTTCATCCTTAAGGTCCTCAGACTTAACACTCTGAGTTTTTGATTTGCACCGTGCAAAAACTCACAGAGTTTCTTTGAGAGTTTCACTCTCCACACCTTTAGACCTTTTCAAACTCCTCTCACACCTTATTTTTTGTTGTGAAGACTACAAAAAACTACAGTCCTCCTGCTCGACTGGTACATCTTTGCTGATTTAGTTCAGTCCTGTGCCAGTCAAGCCTGAAAGGTCTCCCTCTTCAGGCTGATGGCCTTCCCATGCTGCTATCCATCATTAGCCTCCGCCTATTTTTCCTCCTTTTTTTGTGCTGCCCTCCTCTATGAGATGATCAAGATGGGCAACAGGACAGCAGGTCTGCAGCAGGTCTGAAGTTGCCAGGGATTCAGAGTCTTGCTCAAAAACAAAACAGCAAACAGCAAATGTACATTATTTGATAAAAAGAATGATTGTGAACACATTTTTAGTTAAATAGAACATGGCTTTAACCTCTCAGAACCCTCACAAAGCTGCTGCATGAGTTTTTATTGTGGAAATACAAAAATGTTTTTCCACTCTCTTTTCTAATCTGCCCAGCATTCAGCCTTGAAGGTGTTATTGTAAGGGCAACACTGGTTTGCCTCAGTTACTCATCATGAGCAGCACATAGTCAGTGCCTCCATCCATGCCCATCCCCTGTTCTCTTGAGTACACATTTACTAATGCTTAACATTTTCACTGACTGGTATTCAGAGATGGGCATAAACCATAATCCACTCTTCCAATGACGAAATACATACATTGTTACATCCTGAGGGTTTTTCTGTCTTTTCATTGTGTGAAGTGAAAATGTCATTGCCATAATGCCAGGGTCTAGTCCATTATGTAAGAAGAATACATTTGTCTTCTCTCTCTCCTTTGCCTCTTATTATCACCATCCTCCATACCATTACATTAGTGTGAATAGCCTTTAAAATTAGCATCTCTGGGGCAACAGTAGTGAAGGACAAGAGATGCGATTGCACTGAAGAAATTCATTGTCCAGGATTGATAATTGAAAACCTATTCATGTCCACTACTTCTGCCACCATGGAAACGGCACAAAATACTGCTGTGCTGTACAGCACCGATTGCATAGCTTTCATAAGAAATTTGCTTGACCTTGTAATCTTTAGTAACAATATACAAGTTTAGTATAAAGGACTCTTTCTGTTTAAATGCTGCAATGTCTAATTAACCTCCCTTAGAAAACAATCTTGAATGTCCATGTTTAGTAAAAGCCACTAAGGAAATGCTGCAACCTACAGCTTTTCTTAAAGCCTCTAGATAAAAAAAAGACTGATTATGTCAACAATACCTGTCAGTGTTCCTGTTAGGATTATAACTAATGGAATGATTGTTAACAAGAAAGATTTGTTAATATTAACTAGTTGGTAATTATTGTTTTTTTTTCAATTAATGGTTTTAACTTTATTAACTAATGTTCACATTATCTTTGTAAACTGATATTTATTTTTCTGTAGCTTACACCTACCTTAAATAACATGAGCAACACTCGAGACATACACTTCTTACCTCTCTGTTAATCCTTACCACTGCATTAACTAATTTTGTTAAATGTATCCTAATTGTGGTTATACCACCATCAACAGCATTTTATTACAAAGATATGAAGGTTAAATAGAGATTGACTCAAAAAAAAGTTCCAACTTGACATTACAAAACTTACGCTTTGTAATGTCAGACAAATTTGCAATGTCTGGAGGAAGATACACTGATACCGGATTGGATAACAGAAATTGTTTAGATGAAATATATTGCATTCAGACTGGAAGATATGTTTTTCTGTTTTCCCCTTGAGGCTTGTTAGTTCAAAGGTTTGTGAACATGAACAGTAAAACAGTTTTGGAAGCATGATTTTGTTTTTAAATGAGATGTTCTTCAGAGAAAAGGTGAGGAAGGAAAGTAAGAAATGTCTTTTACAAATATGTGTGTCTGTACGTGTGTTTACAACATGTTTAATTTTTTAAATTTCCATTTTAGCACTGCCTCAGTTTGCACCTGGTGTAGGACTGTGAATGACGGAGAGGGGGGGAGGAAAAGTAATAAAGATCTGCCAAAGCAGTGCCTGAATCCATTAGCATAATAATAACTAAACAAATCACATGCAGCATAACTGGATTAGTGCCTAACGTCAGATAGCATAAATGTCTCCATTTCTTTATCCTCTTGCATAGCACCTCTGCAATGGAAGCATCAGGACGGTGAAGACAGTAGAAGTAATTTGAGAGAGATGTAGAGTTAATAGACATGCACTGCAGATTAAATGTTTATCATCATCCTTATGTTCCTCATTAATAATGTTTACACACAACACCTATTCTTACCTGAGTTTATTTAGTCAGAGTTTCACGTCTTATTGACATGTGCTTGCATTGTCAACTGAAAGTCATTAAGAAGTCAATAATATTACACCAAATGCCGTGCAAAGTTGTAGATTTACATTAGCCTTAATATATAGGTTCAACACACAATCCTATTAAAGCATCGACCTCCCTTCAGATTCTTCTCCCCTCCCCTGTCCTTCTCTATCCCCTCTATTTTTCTGCTCAGTGTCAGAGCTCTCTCAATAAATGATGGGCTAGGTAGCTTGAGTGCTGCAATAGAGTGGTGTGTTTTAGCTTTTTTTCTTCTCCTGACCTGTCCTACATTACAATTTACTGTGGCATTACTCAGAGCTCTGGCCATTTTCCCACCCCCCCCCTTCTTCTCCCTCATCTCTCCCTTTCATCAAAAGCCAGCTTCTTCACCTGTGGAGCCCAGATAGAGACAACAATCTCTACCACCTTAATGCAGAGTCAACTTGTCAAATCATCCCTCTGAATGAAATTTAAAAAAAAAAAAAAATTACAGGATAATGCAAATTATTTCTGGAATTAGGTTGCTTACTTAAATAGTCAGTTGCTCACAAATTAATCATCAAATAGAATTTTAATAATGAAATCCTTCTAATTAGAAGTCAAATAATCAGAAGTCAGTAATAAAAAAAGTTCCTGAAAAACTAAGACTTTAAAAAAAAATTGTGTTGCTAACAAAAAACAGCCATTAGTTGCTGCTCCCATGTCAATACATAATGTTGCAGTAAATGCTGTTTTGGTTGGGAAACTGTTCGCTTGTTGTCATCTTGGTATTGTAGAATTGTTCCTTCTCTTTCAAACACCCCATGATTTGTACAGAATGTAGCATTGTGTGCTGATTAATTCATGTAATTATATTATACATGTAGGAGATTGCAGTGGTATTACATTTACAGCATTTTACAGCATGTCTAGTTGTTGGATTAGCCACCAGTTTGTACAGTCCACGGTAACATAAAGCAGTTGTTAACAACAAAGCTTTTTTATATGTGAGTGTGAGGAAAAGCTCCTGCACACACAGACTGCATTAAATTCTCTTCCATCCAAACAAAAGGCCAGAAAAGAGGATGGCAATTAAACCCTCCAGCCTGTCTGTTTTGTAATGATGCATTTATAGCCTCTCTCCAGGCAGATGGGCCTTGCAAAGAAGCCTTGTTTTCAATAACTACCAGGTAAAATGCTGAAGGCTTTTTATGGCACAAAATAGAAAAGAAATGAGGACCATTTTGTAAGAAAAATAGAAACAGTGCAATTAGTACAGACAGACACTACATATAATACAGTTAAATGGACCAAAGACAGTTGTTTAGGTAGAAGGTAAAAAATTGAGAAAGAAACAAGTTCTGAGGAAAGAAATATTGCAAAAGAATTTAAATTCACGTCAGTAAGGCTGTGAGTGGCATCAGTTGCTGCTGTTCTGTTTGTAAAACCTCCTAATTTTTACACCATTACAGTTTTTAAAATTACACAACAGATAACCAGGAATAAATTCACAGTAATCATTTTTGGGTTTATGTATGAGATTTCAGGTCCGGTGTACACCTTGATAGTTGTTAATCCCTTGGCCTCATTGGCTGGCCTGAACAGACCTGGCAGAGGGCTGAGTAGTAGTAATGCTCCCTGATGAATGGGACAGTGTCATGGGTGCATTTGTTTATGCTCCGCAAGCTTAGGCCCCCTTATCCATCATCTGAGAAGGATTGAGAAAGAGAAGTTAGAGGTGTGATGACTGCCTTCCCCATTTATTTCAGTTTTCAGAGCTAAGGCAGAGGCCATTGTGAATGCCCAGAACAGACACAACACAACACAAAACACTGGAAATCCTGCAATACCTTAAAATAGACATGTTTATAGTAAAAATCCCCAAAAGATTTGATAAAATCTATTGTTTTGGAATTCTAGATATTGAATTTGAAAGCGAGAACAATGTTGCAGCAGAGGTAGATTGCAGTAAAACTGCAGCGCTGCTCCATGGACAGTGAATAATAGAATAACTGCTCGGTTACTGTGACAGCAGTGGATTTTTACTGCAGGATATAGGTCCATTGTTTGATTCACAGCTTGATTCTCTTCACTGAGATCAAACTGAATAAGATGTAATATCTGAAACAGAAATTCTTTAGCCCATAGCCAGTCACTCCTCTAGTTTCATTGGACCAACTCCAGAAATTGTCACCTGAAGACACTGATTCAAAAGCATAGTTTTTTCACATTGAACTTCTGTCTGACAGTACTTGATCAGTACAACATCCAGAAAACAGGCTTCTGCCCATCTCTGAACAACTGACCTGTACAGTCATTGTGCCTGATATCATTCAGAGTACATCAAGTAAAGCAATGAGAGAGGGACAGGAAGTGAAGATAAAGAAAAACAAGGTGAGGTTGTTGTCAGCACAAACAGTGGGTTGGGGAAACAAAAGGGCAGGGAGATGAAAACAAATGCAGGGAGAATGGAGAGTAAAAGATAGTGACTGAGCAAAGTGAGAAAGTGCAGTGGAACGGAGAGAGCCAAGGCAAAGCAAAAGGACACTGATGGCAGACTGACATTTCATGAAGGGGGAATGAAAGCATGAAAGTGTGTAATGATGCCTGTCTGTGTCACCATACAGTCTTACCAGCATGCACTGGCTCATATTCAGAGCCCTTGAGTCAGTAAAACATTGCCCTGATACTAAATAATTACATGTTTTATTTTCTGTTTGATTTTTCAAAAGTAATGAGTTTGGGAATTTATCTTTCCCCTAATGTAGATGCACATCTCTTCAACAGACTGATAGGGTTAGATACAGGTTGTATAATTTTAAAACATGAGGCTATAGTCTGTCGTAAATGATTATAGACCAGCTAAGAGACTTAAGATATGCTGTAAAGCATGGCGCCTAGGGGTTTATTAACAGAATGTTCAGCAGCGTAGACATACCACTGAATTAATGGAGATCAAATTAAATAATAATGCTATTCTTGATTACTAAATAAATAAAGCCTTTGCAATACATAGCATAAAAACAAGCGATGGACACATGAGGCCCTGGAAGCCCACAAAATAAATGTCCTCTCTTGCTGCATTCATTTTTAGTCAATGGAAAAGAGTATAATGTTGCTATCAGTTAAGTGATTATGCATGACAAGATGCCCTATTTGATGAAATTGGATGAGGAGGTGTCCTGTCTGCATTTGCATATAAACCAAATGTTGCTAATGAAAAAGTTATCTGCTAAAATCTTATCTTTGCTTCAAATGTATTTAAGGCTAGACAGTTTGGATTATTTTTTGTTAAAAAAAAACAATAATGACTTGATTGCTAATATATATCTAGTACAAACTCAATTCCTCTCTCTCCCTCTCCAACTTGTTCTCTCCTGCTCAGTTTGGTGCTAAATGTTCTTGTGCAATCTTGAAGAATAAATTTTGATGTGTCATTATAAGCTTTGTAATGATAATCATTCAATGTGCTGCAGTTAAGAAAACGGTAATCAGTGCATGACGTACACAATGAAATATTAGTAGCTCAGTAACAATTTGGTAACAGTTGTGCCAGAAAGGTTTAGTTACCCTGCACATTCTTGATCATAGGAAAACAGGGACCTCAGTATTAATCGGTCAATTTGTGATATAAAGACAACATGCAAATGCAGTACATTTTACCACATTGCAGTTGTTCAAAGTTTTGTTTTCACTCATTGTTTCTGATTACTCTGTTTACAACATTTTGTCCCTCATTTAGCTGCCTACATGGAGATAGTCAGTGAAATAGAGCGAGATGAGAGAGACTTTGAAAATTCATTACACCACCTGTGGTTACAATAGAACTGAGAGAGTGAACGAGCTTGCACCTGTTAGTGAAAACGTGTCACTACATTATGAAATAATTACAGTTTTAGTGCCCCCGAGTCCTGTCTTCCTGCTGAATTCAAAACATTTCTTGGTATATCATTTGTTTTCAGTTGCGCATACGCATCCAAAACACTGGCACAAAACACACAACATAATTATAGGACTTATGATTCAGCGTCAGCAATTAACGCACAAGCATCATCAACATTTTTTCTCTAGACCAATCGTCTTGCTGTGTCGTCTTTGCAGATCTGAGCGCCTCTGTAATTAGCAATCACATAATCCCTGCATCTTCCTGCTGGCTGCCATTGTGCCAAGCCTGCCTATAACGCACACCACCACTCTCTTGCAGCAGCTCATTTGCATAGCCCACAGCATATGTGTGAGAATGTGTGTGTGTTTACATGTGTTTTTGTATTTCTCACCAGCAATCATTCAATCTTTGTCAATTAGAGACAGCATGAGAGCAAGAGCACAGAGAGGAGAGAGTGAGGACTCGAGAGGGAGGCCGGGATTCTTAATAGTGCATTTAATGATAGTTAATGGTTGGCCTTTGTTCGCCAGGGAATTGCCAAGTAGGAGCTGATTATTGTTCAGAGATGAGACCAGGCATTGTGCATTCATGGTCTATTCTCATGATCAAACTTCTCTTAGTGATGGATATAAATAATATAAAATCACAGTATTGCTACATATGGGGAGAGACTGCAATACCATCTCTTCACCTGGGAGCCAATTACAGGCAAGGATAAAACACAGGTCTTGTCTTGAGCGGTGTAGAGAACGAATAAAATGAAAAGCTTAACACTGCTATTGGATTTAAGCATATATCTCCACAAAAGTAAACTTTTCCATGATAAAAAAAAAAAATTTAAAAAAATGTTGTTTTTCTATTGAAGCTTAAGCACCTCAAAGGTTATTTAATGTTTAAATCGCTATTTGGATGGTAAAGTAGGTGTCAGGGGTCTTACACCAGTGAAATTTATTCCCCTTGCAGATAACTCAAAGATAATGGAAACAGTGAAATTGGAGCTATGAGGCTTTCTTTTGTATGGTAGTTGCTAGTTTTCTGACCAAATGATATGCAGTATATAACATAATCAAGGGATTTACCCCTTGCATCTTAAAGAAAGTAAACTTGTAAAAATGAAGAAACTTCAGAAGTTGTGAACAACACTGAGGTTATTCACCCGTATGTCCATAAACTCAGATCAAATTTGAGGATCGGCAAAACTATATGTTTGAGGTTTTAGGCTGTGGTTGACAAATAAAAAGTGTCATCTCAGAAATCTATATTTCACTCTAAAACCCTCTGAAAACCCTGATTGTCAAGTGTAAATGCTAAGTCAAGGCGCTCTTCTGGATTGTGCTGTCAGAGGCTCTCCAGGGTGCAGTATCGTAGCATCCAAAGTCCTCCCATTGGCCCCTGAGAGGTCATTATGGTAACCGTAGAGTTGCGGAGGTGGTGGTCTCTTGCGGTGTCCAGGAGGCTGTAATTGGTCCCGTCTTGTGGATCGCTCTGAGCTCCTCAGCAGCACAAGCATTCATCACAGCTGGAACAGCAAAGCTAGACTATTGCAAGGTTTATGGAAGGAAAATGGCTGCTCATTGTTTTAACCTTTCCTGTGTTTACCAGCCTCAAAAGTACTCAAAAAGTGAATAAATAAATCTAAAACATTAATCAAATTGGATACATGGAAAAAACATTCAGACAGAAGTCTTATTCATTCCAATGCTCCTTAAAGTACTGCTTGCAAAATAGTTAAACAACAAGCATCATCAAACCTCTATTTTTTGCTTTATTTTGTAAAAATGTGAAATTAACACCAACTTTGTAGAATAACAAGTACAAAGCAACTTATAGCTGTCACAAGCAAGATTTATTGGTGTAATTTATTAAACACTGAGGTAAAAAAATCTGCCTAATTTAAGAGAGAGGGTTTTTGTCAACAAAAGCTGAAATGCTAAATGTGCAAGTACTTGTGAGTCATTTTGCTTTGTAAACTTGCTCTGCAGTTTAGATGTACAAAAAAACAATGCATTAAAAGTTTTTCTTGGGTCATAATGAGTGACATTTTGAATTTGTCACATGTGAACTTGGCTGCTAGCATCTTTTAGATGTTGGGGGGGGGACCAGATCTTCCACGGTAGACATGCTTGGTAACACTGTAGTCATGTCGCATTATAAAACAAGGTAGATGCTTTAATGTATGCCGCAGAACAAGCTGTTCATCGCCTAAATCAACAAGGACAAGAAAACTTTATCCAAAGAAATCTGTAATTCAAATAAAGTATCCGACTCCTAAGTGAACACAATGAGAGCCCGGTTCTCTGAGTGGGTGTGTGTATGTGTGCTGCATATTTATATGTCTTCTGTAATCTTTACTCCTGAAAGAAAGCAAAACTCGCAAGACTAATTTCTACAGTACATCTGGTGCAGCCCCCCTCCTCTGCTCTTGCCCACTCTGGTCGTTCAGTCAGCCAGTGGAATCTCAAACACGTTGTTGACTTCTGCAGGAAATGCACTGTTTGTTCTTTTGAGATTAACTCCATGCCGATAATGTCATATTTGCTAAATGGGTCTTAGAGCCTCGATTTCGGGACATCACTCAGTCAGACAGCTAATGAATTTGTTGTATTGATTATAATGCCCGGGAGCCCCGACTGGGAATTATGAAGTGTCAAGTACTCATTAATTCTAGAGAGAAGTTGGCAAACATCATTGACTCATTCCATTACACAAAGTCCACATATAATTGACCTCCTGGCTCATTGCTTCACAGAGTGCTAAAGTTGAAAAATTCTAGTTTTTCAGATCCTTTAATATATGTATATTTTTAAGTTTTTTCTCCAGTAGGGAAGCTTTCTGATGGTCCTATCTCTGTAGCAGGATCTCTCATGTGTGTGAAAGGTTTTGCTGATGTTCATTTTATGCCTACTTAAAGATAAAGGGCAAAAGTAGGAGTTTTGATGATGAGGAATGCCTGAAGCATTTCAAACCGTGTTTATTCATATGCACTTACATCAAAGGCCTCTTTGTGTTTTTCATAATTTCACTTGGCATTTTCCCCACAACTCTACAGAACAGAGGCCTGAGTGTGGAAAGGAGAGAAGGAGAGAGAAAATAATTGGGCTTAAAAGTGGATGGATATTTCCTTTTATGTTGTAATATAAAGAGACCCTAATTGTGAGAGCTGAGATATCCCAAAACTCAGCTTTATCTTCTCGCTGAGGATACACAAATTCTGCTTCCTTCATGAGAAAGTGCTGCTGTGTACATTGTGCTTCTTCTCTCAGAAGAGTTCTATAAAAAAAAAAAGACTCACAGAATATGTCGTTTTAAGCGTCACACGTCCATTCCAGTGCGTCAGGCTCGATGCTGCTCACTCTAAGCTACTTCTTTGGATCATGCATTCTTCAAAACATATACTAAATTCCTCTGCAGTGACTTACACTGTGTCAGGGGACATCTCCCAGGAGCACACCACCCAACATTCACGCTCCTCTGCTTTAAAGTATCAAGTCACAGTCTCTCGGTGTTTGTGATGTTTACCGTCTGCTACCTACATCTGGTATTTCACACCCTTACAGAGGAACAAAGTGCACCATAAAGGCATAATATGTGTTTCATAGGAGCCCTATACATATCAACTAATGGATCAAAGCTCTCTCCTAGCAACAGCAACACTAAAGAGGCATTTTATAGTGAGCAAATTACCCAGAAAGATGTAACAAAACCAGACACGGACATTATTTCTTGCTGTGTGTAGTATCAATATGATATGTACCGTAGGGACTTAATTGGATCAGTGTGTGCTTGCCTTTGTTCCCGTATATATCGGCACTCTTTCCTCTGTGTCGAGAACATTAAAGTTCATGTCATTTGCATCTTAATTAGCATTTAAAAATGAGGTGTTTCTACATGAATGTGCCTTACGATCAAAAGGCAGATTGTCACATCTGGCAGATTCTCACACATGCAGAAAGAAGTCTGTAAGATTAAAGTGTTTTCAGGTAAAATGGCGTCATCCGACACTGCTTGTGTAAAATTTTTAAAAGAATTCTAGTATGTATGGAAAAAAGGACAGTCAATAGGAAGTATGAATTGAAACATGGATTGAGGTGTGTTATGAAACAATAGGACAAACATGAGTTTTTCTTAGTACAAGTAATTATTTCTTTTTTTTAGATATGAGACATCCATGTCACCGTATTTCAGTGGTCCAAAGTGATCAGCTTATCTGAAATCAGTATGTTCAAAGTTAGGAAAAAGATGGCCAATCACAATACGGAAATAATATGTATAATACTAAAAGGGAAGTAAATCATAAAAAGTAGCCAAAGTAAATTTAATTCTTAAAAAAAAGTTATTTGTGTAAGTCTGTGAGTGCATTTGAAATGTTAGTGAAAAAATAAACAGTAGGTT
>JAPZDZ010000016.1:3037573-3049047 GCA_029783805.1 Acanthurus tennentii | reverse complement strand
GGAGGACTACGAGGAGGGTGCAGAGGAAGCTGCACTGCCTGCTCATATCCTTCCTACTAGCTCCCATCTCTGAGTAGATTACTAAATCAGATGGACAGATAGGTGGATGATTAAGCAATCAGAGGACTGCTTTTTCTGTTTGATCACATTTTGTGTGGATCACATTACTGTCAATATATTTCCTATATAATAAATGTACTCCTGCAACACACAGACCTCAGTGTGATAGGACCTTATAGCTACAAGGGGATAACCATCTCACATCAGTAGATATATTGGATAAGAAACTGGACGGCAGACAGTTGACACAGAATTGAACTTGATTATATGAAATTCAGCAGGGAACCAATTAAACACATCTGAGAAAAGTGTGCTTTCACCGAGTTGAAAGAAGAAGCATACTTGTGTAATTTCCATTTAGATTTACTCTGAGCCGACAGACATACAATACCTGACTAATTCTAAAAGCATCACAGGCTGGACAGCATGTCTTTTTATTGATGTTTTGCATCCATACTGAAGCACTGATCTATCTTTATACCATGAACATGGTACTGCCACCCAGGCTAATCAATGCAGCCAGCTTTACTGGCTGTGTTTTCAGCCACTTGATTGAGTTGAACAGCCACAGACTTGTTGTGAAATGGTTTAGCTATATGTGAATTACATTTCTTTTTTTGGACCTGCAGTCGTAGCTCTGCAATCTGAACCTGCTCACCTGTATAAATTCTTAGATTTATCTCAGCCACATGTCAAGAAACTGTATCATCATTTTAATGATATGGAAAGATATTATTCTGGAAAGCCATGGCAACCACATTTTTTCTGTTTCAGTGAAAACATTTCTTTTGTATAAACCATCTTTTGGACTAAGTAGCTTTCCTAGCAAAACAGTGTCAAATAAAATACATGCCTTTATCTCATTCACTTCTGTTTGTGTTATTGAGAAAGGACACAAGCAGAGGCTTAATTGATCCATATCCAGATGATCTCTTAACAGACCACATAAGCAGATCAGAGGTACCCATGAGTAGCAATGTGCCCTAGGCTGTGCTGTGATTTTGGTGTGAATTTGTGTGTTTGTGTGTGTTGGTGTGGTATAACAGGATCTTTGTACTAGGTGTGTGTTTATTCCTAAGTTAAATATACAATATGCCTCAGGGCCTATCATTTGAGTATCTTGAATTTTTTGTGCAGTGATGTTATTTATTGTGCTACACTAATAATTATTTAAGTTAGTTATTTTACTGTTAAACATCAAAACATCAAGGTAGCACTGCTCTGCCTTCAGGGTAATCAGTGAAACAGTGGCACATGAGACAACGTGCAAAACATTAAAAAAAATAAACTCTAAAAAATCCCCTAGCAGCAGAAGCAAAACGTTTTGTTTTGTTTTACACATCTTTATTTTTGACATTATAAAATGGTTCTGTGTGAATATCTGTGCCAATGTCTTATTATGGAGGTGATTAGAGCTCTAAATGAAGCCAAGGACCATACACTAAAGACCATGCTGTGATGGACACTGTCAACATGTAGACATTCTGACCCACATATGTCCACATTTTGGCCAAACAACTAATCATTTATATTTTGCCTATAATGACATAGTCTTCGTTCATGACCGACCATTTTTATTCATACGTTTAGAGTTGTTCGTTGGAAGTTGGTTTGTCAAAGGTCTATCAATAACTGGCACAGTTTACCCACTTACTAAACTCACTTCTCTTATGTCGTGTGTGTTTATGGCCACACAACCCAGCTGGTGTGATCCAATCGCAAGATGTTTTGTAGTTTTCCTTTAGGTAATGATTGGATGGGAATGAATTAAACAGGGATACAGTGATCTGGGTCTTAGAATACATGTGGACCAATGGTATAAAGCTGTGTTTCAAAAGGCTCCCCCCATTTCCTGTTCCAGCACTTAGACCCCACCAAAACTAAAAACTTCAAACTTTCATTAATTTTCATCTCGTTTACTCAAATGCTCAGTTTTATACTTAGTTTCACAAATACATCTGGCACTTGTGACTTTACCATATTGACAAAATCTGTTCACAGAAGCAATGTGCTGAAAGGAAAGGCACATTTTTCCATGATGACACAGACTCAGACATACAAGATGATAATCATATGAGCCTCAGTGGGAACTTAAGTTATATTTGCCATTTGAAAGCACAAAAGGTTTTCTTAAATACTACAGCTCCTCAAAACCCGTCTGCAGTAGCCTTTCTTAATCTGCCATCAAGCTCTGTATTGTAGTTTGAAGCCAGATTCTGAAAACGGATAAACAGCAATTAATGTTATACTAAGTGTAGGGATTTGGATTGCCTTTTGAAACTGCTGTGTTCCATATTTATGCTTGTCTATAGAACACTGTTGCATCTTACGTTCAGTTTAATTAAGTTCCAATTTGGTTGTTGTTGTTAAGATCAGTGACACTCAGTTTTACAATCTGCTTTTAAAGATTTGTCTGTTCATGCATTAAATACCCCAAAATTGGTGCGCCCTGCAGCATCCTGCTTTACACAGTAAAAGTAGAATTGTGTATTGTTGTCATCTCGCAGAAACATTATTTTTTCCTAAATCCAGCATCTTTCAAACTCTAATTCACACTTTTTCCCTGTTTTGTTGAAGCATTTGTAACAATATTATCTGTTTTCATGACTTGGTCGCAGTGTAGTAAAAGCTTATTCACACAAGAGCAAGTCGCCCTGTTAAAAGGAGATAATAGGAAATGACAAAGACAGATTTCTATGGTACACAAACTCAACTGAGTCACCACCCTGCAACTTTATTAAAAATCTGAGCATATGTGGGTAGAGTGTGTAAACTGTTTTGTTTCCATATTCCTGTTTGTATCCAAACATTTTTCTCCTCTCTCAATATTTGCAGTCCAGAGATCGGAGGGTGGTTATGCTTATTTTTCAATTCCAATCCATTTCATTCATTTATTTGTAAAAGCTACAGAAGCAAAGGCAGCTTTTGCCTGGTATGATTCACAGTTGGTGCCTCAACTACATAAATTTGAGGGTGAGTCACTGAGTTTAGGGGCAGATAGGGTAAATTATATTAATCTCGCGTGGACGAAAACAACACTACAAATTTTGGCAGGTTATTTTAAAGGGAGAGAGGTGATTGCAGTTTAAGGATTGTAGAAAAACATAGCAGATCCCAACAAAATTGCTGAGTCACAACAGGACAGATGGTCACTTAGTGTGGAAAAACACATGCAAGGAGACACACAAACAAACACACACACACACACACACAGCCAAGCTCATCCTGTTTTGTCAGGGACCCATTAAGCTCAACTAAAATACTGTTTCCAGCAAATTAAAGAGGAAGAAAGTGTACCAGTTTGTGTGTATGTGTGTGTGTTTGCGTGCTTGTGTGTGAGATTGTGATTATATCCGTGAGTGTGTACACACATGCATTTTTGATTATTTCCTGGCTTGCGTCTCCAAGTGAGAACAATTGGTTCCTTGAAACCCTGCGCACAGCTTTCTTAGCCAGACATTAGGCGTGTGAACTGCAATCTTAGTACCATCTGCTTTGGGCTAATACCAGTTAACAAGAGTCATCCATCTGTGATAAGCCTTACTGCCAGTATGACTGATTACTTTTACAGCTGTTTCGTTTGTGGGTGTTAACACTCTCAGTCTAGTGCTGTTGTATGGAGTCGTTTACCTTATACCCTTTTGGGAGCCTCTTCAGTAAGTCTGGATTTTGAATTAAATTAGACCTAATTGTGTTTATATTTTTGGATCATCTGTCAATGTTTCAATATCTCATGTACCATGGTAAATTTCATTTGGTGCCTGTTCTGGTTTTATTGAAAATTCTAAACGCATCAAGGTTTGATAATTAGTCATTTTAAAATCTCTGTTTGTTTGTACTACTTACTATTTCCCTAACCAATATGGATGGGGAAAGGGTATTGGATTTTTTTTTTTTTTAATTATTGTGCTAAGACAGGGCAATGCCATCATGTAGAATTTTTATTTCAGAAAAGGTCAAGTGGCATAATTACTGAAAAGTTTCTTCTAAATATCATAAGTGCAGCTGATTACAACGTTAATACCACAAAACAAAGATGGATTGTTTGCTTCTCTCTTTGACGTATATTAGTGAACCTATAGTTCTACTTGTATACTTGTGTATAAATACACTACCGGTCAAAAGTTTGGGATCACTTTGAATTTTCTTGTTTTCAATGGAAACACACAAGATTGTTCTGCATAGGAAATATAGGAAAAATAGCTATAAACAGGACATGATGACATTGTCAAAGTAAGAAATAATGTTTAATCGAAATTATGACTTTGTACTTCAAATGTTGCTTTCATCAAAATAACCACATTTTGCAGCAATTACAGCCTGGCAGACCTTAGGCATTCTAGCTGTCACTTTTTCTAGGTAATCTGATGGTCACCCAGACCCTCACACTGCCTCCACTGTGCTTAGCAGATCCCAAACTTTTGACCGGTGGTGTATATATTATAGAAGGTGTGTGTATATAGTGAGAGAGAGAAAGAGTTAAAAAACCTTAATTTCATGTTTAATGTGCATTTCTTTATATTGTCCAGCTCCGCAATCATGACATTGAACACTGGCACTGATGACTTGCCATTAATTACAAACTTCCTCCATTAAAAGTTGAATGTTACAGATTTTTGCTCTCTTTAACTCTCACTTTTTGTTCATCTCTCTCCTCCCCTCATTGTGTCTTTCTGTCTCTTGTTTCCTCTCCTGTGCTTTGGATCAATGCCTTTCACCAGCCAAACCCATCTTATTGACATCTTTGTGCTCTCAAAGTAACAGAACACTAGTCAGAAAAGAGTCATCCTGTGAACTCAGCCTGGGATAGAAATAGAGTTGTCAGTCTGAGACATCACATACTGTAGCTATTACAGTTACAGTGTCATGTTTCACATTTTTATTTATATGATTAGTAAAAATCTTTAAATTGCCTGTCAGTTACTTGAGTTCTTGGAGCTTATTTAAAGATAAGCACTTTTTCAGTTCTCCAGGGATATTTTGACTAATGGATATCGAGCGAGTTAGTATTTTCTGCTTATTGCAACGTGTTACATTTTGCTGTCTCAGCCTTTTATGGTAATAAGGGAGGATCTGATAGTCATGAAGTTTTTCAAGACTCAAAAACTGTGAGCTGATAGCATGAATTCAACCTTTCCTTTTATTTTGTTTCCTTTATTTATTTATCTGTCTTTTGAGCTTTCTTCAATATCATGTTCTTCTTTCTTTACCATCAAACTGGCCCTTTTGTTATGGTGCCCTCCTCAAAGCGGGTCAGCACAAACATTCAGCCTGTCACTCATTTGTCAGGAAGTCCACCTTTTTCTTGTGCACGCACCCACACAGACACACAAACACAGAGGTAGAGAAACACTCCGTAACAACCTTTTTTTCAGATTTGAAGCCTGTAAAGCTTAAGAGTGTGGAGGCAGATAAAGCGAGAAGGACTCTGGTAAAGTGTCGATAAACACACACGGTGCGGTGACAGCATGATTGTCAACAACACACATATACGCACACTTAGGACTGAGAACAGTACTTCACCTACAAAGTCCAGTGACACACTGAGAAAACTCAGAGATAGGAGTGGAGAGGCATGAACAACTCTAAAACCTGATCATAAAGAGTGGAAAAATAATTGGCAACCTTCACATCTTCTTCCCAGGAGATATGAGGAGACAAGTGAGGAAGCAGGGCCTTAAAATCACCTTTGAGCCAAACCAGCTTCTTAGATTTATATACTCTATACTCTATATTATGTGTTGATCCTGGTATTTAGAGCGAACTAGTTGTAACAGATGTATTTTACAAATGTAGTGAAGTAAAAAGTAGATCACTGGTTCAAAACTACACTCGAGTGGAAGAACAATTTTAATAGAGTGATATGAAAAGTAAAAGATTTATTCATATATGTTACTTGTAATCAGTTATCCACTGCTGCTAAAGGGACACATAAAAAGCCAATCTAATCAAGACGAAATGGAATAATTTATGGTAATATTAGTAATGCATTGGCCAAGATGCAAGAGGTTTTATCCCTCCACTCATCAATCTCTTACTGGAAAAAATGGCCAAATTATGTCAATTTATTTTCTCAATTTTGGTTCTTGTGTGTTAAAAGAACACATTCGCATCAACACATCATCAAAGCCTCTTTGTGTTGATAGGGAGACACCATTCCAGTGTTTAGCGCTGTGTTCGAGAACGCAAATATTGTCATCCCAAGCCTCAGAAGTCCAAAGCATCAATTTTGTAGCAACCATCTGAAAAGAGACAGCTTTGCCTTTTTTGTTTTGTTTTTTCTTTCTCGGTCCCATATGTTAAATGATTAACTCGCTCTGGTACACTCCTCTCCGCCTCTGCGATTATGCCTTTAAGAGGTGAGCTGAGGATTTTTATTTTGGATGGTAAAAGAATCCCAGCCTGTCGGGATGTGTATGACCAGGCCAAGTTTCAGAGATGATCAGTTACCTTTTAAAGAGTAAAACAGGACGGGGCATATGTTGCACTATTTAAAGTGGTGCAAACTAAATCTCCCATGTCTGCAATTAGACTCATTGTAATGATTTTGCTTCAGCAGGTGTGGAAACACACTTAAGGTGCTGTGCTTGCCATTTTCACATAAGTTGCTACATTCATTTGGTGAAAATAGCGCTTGCATTTTCAAAAAGTTTCCAAGCTTTTCTTTGAGTTAGTTTGCCCATCCTTTGCCCATCGCTTTGATGAATTAAAAATAACTATTTGACTATTTTATTGGAGATTGATCTTTCACAAGAGGAAGTGATGTAGTGTTTAATCATACAAAGCTATAAAAGGTGGTTTTAAAAGCAAACTTTCATATACTGTGCAACAAGAGAAATACACAGCTTAGGCCAACACTGCTGCTTCCACCTTGGCTTTCCACTGAAATACATCCTCTCGCAGATTATTCACATATTTGCACTTTGCTTATGATAAAGGACTTTCAAGTAACTATTGTAAACTATTGTCCAGAAACTCTATTAAGCATTCAGTGGCGTGACACAGTTGATCAGGCTTACGGGTTTCAACCTTACCCTTGTTCCCTTGTCACTGATATGCACATATACAAATTACAAGGCCTGTGCTACAATCGCAGGGGCCCACCTCAATCTCCTTCTTCCCCACGGCTTGATTTAATGACTTCATCACTCATCTGCTAGATTTTTTTTTTTTCTGTCATTAGGCTGACTCTGGCCAACGAATTGCCTGGGATTGGTTTGACTAGAACGGGCAGACGGTGAATCATAAAAAGAGTCTTGGGAGCAGTGGATATCCAAAGCTCCACGATTATCCCTTCCACCGTGCTGGATGTAGCCTGAGCTGGCTGGAGTAAAAGCCCAGATCAGTGGCTCTACAAATGGGGCCCCAAGCCCCTGGGCAGCAAACCCTTCTTTACACAAGCTGGCTTATTGGCAGATCTTGGTATGTGGTGGTTTAGCCACATGAGGTCAGTTAGTCTCTGCCTGTCTCCCTCTGCCTGACCCCATTTCTCAATTTCCAGCAACAGAATACCCAAAAATTTTAAAAATGTGAATAGAAGAAGGATTTAGAAGAACTAAGAACTCACATTCATGTTTTTTTGCATGCCCCTTCTTTTAAATATTTTGTTTTTAAATGGTATTATTACTTGTCACAGCTAACTGTTTTTTTTATCTTCTCATTGCAACTGTCAATTTTATTATCTGATGTTGCACTCAATAGCCATTTTTGTCACCAAAGCCTCTGATCATCTCAGTGAGGACTTTGGAATATGGAAAAGAAGGGAGACTTTCCAATATGATTATTGAGAGTTAAGCTAAATCCCTCTACGTCTGCCTGAAGAGCTTCCCCTTGAGAAACTTGTCTAAAGTTAACTGGGACACTTGTGAAATCACTTCCATGTGGCTGTGAGGGGATAAGGGGAATTGCTACTGTACATACTACCTCTCCGTAGACTGAGAGTAGCAGAGTCTACCGTTTTTATCATGACAGCTCCTCAACACCATAAATCTCTGATGCAAGCCTTAAAGGGGGTTTCTGAGTCTCCGGTGCTAGTGAGGCACTGGTTGAACGCCATTTGTGCCCTTTTGAAGCTGCAGCTTTTCACCCATTTCAGAATAATTTACACTGATGGCAATAAAGTAAAAAGCTGAATGAGGAAACATCTCTTTGGACTTCAGGCATACTTCTTGAATATGTCTTCCACCACACACACACACACACACCCCTCATCTTTTTTCATTATGCCAGTTTTCGGCTCCTGTAAATGATGCTACAGAGCACACACAGGAACTTCCCCTCTGTCTCGGAGTAGATGCAATAATTAAGAGCAGCACAGGAGGATCTGTGTTTGTCAGTGCTGTCCTTGGCTGTCACACCTTATGGTTGTGATGGCTGTGGGCTGAAGTTACAGCCACAAGGGTGGTTTTGCTTTCTCAAGCACTATCAGAGACACCAACTGTACTCATACTTTGAATGAGTACAGTCTGTAGGGGTTCTTTATCTATCTACTGCAATAGAGTAAGTCTATAGAAAGTCTTGGTGGTATACGAGTTGATGTTTTTGTTGTTTGCCTCATTTATGTGCTTAAACATATGCACATGGTAAGGACCATATACCAACTACATATTGGTTAAAGCTGTACTGTGAGCTCTAGATTCTGAGCATCATCTAATTGCTCTGTCTATCCTCTATTATGCTTGTAGCACTTTGTTTGCTTTCCAGTGATTCACGTCCCCTACTGTGCCCCCCTCCATAGCCATTTTCAGCTAAATAATGAATTTGTTTGAAGCTAGTCTCGTTCCCTTCGCTAACCGCAAGCTACAACCATTTTAATGTGATTCTCTTTAATATGTTCTTGCTCTTCTCGGCATCTGTGACCCTTGGAGATAATTGTGAAGCCATTACATGAAATCACTGTCATTATGCAGGCTGTCTTGGCATGATTGTTGTACCTTGTACATTTTTACAGTGTTGACCAGGATTAGAGATGTCACATTTTTGCTGAATATACAATGAATTAAATTAAATGGTAATATGATATCCTATTATGCTAGGTCCCCAAAACATTGTGTAATTACATGACAGCGGAGTAAGCCGTCTGACTTGACTTGAACCCAGACAGTTTGTGGTTTGTAACATAAATCTTGTCCTGCAGTATTTATCGAAAGCTCTACAATGTGCTGTCTCATTTCTCATATGGAGAGATTTGCTTTGTGCCCTCAGCTATATGTCTATTTTTGTGGTGTGTTTCCACTTTTCACACAAGCAACTCCGATGCACAACTGCTGGCAGGACATGTAGAGAAACACAAATACACAGCAATGCATGTCAACTCCCACACTTTACATTGGGCACTTTGTTAAATGCAGCTTGTGCTAAAATATCCACCAACAGTTTAGATATTTGTAGTTAAAAATCATTTATTTTTGCCAATTGGAAGCAAATACGCTTATGTTCAGAAAAAATTTTGTCATCAGAATTAAATTTTTTTTTTTTATCATGATTTGAAAAGAATTTTAGTCCGAGGAATTCAGGTTCATTGGAGATTTTGGACAGTTTATCATTAATGTGTAAGAGAATCATCCAGTATGAAACAAATTCTTAATGGTGCAAACCAGCATGTTCCTCCTACTGTTAAAAATCTTGCTTGATGTGGCCATAACATCAAATTTAACAAATCAGAAAATTATCAAAATAATTAGCCTTTCAAGGCATCCCTTCATCAATGTTCTAACTATATTAGCTGCCTCTTATTCCCAAAACCACCCTAAACCCCAGTGACATAATTGCTATGTGGCTGGTGCTTTACACCACACACCTACATCCATGCCTGTACATGTATGCACATCAACACTTATGCATGCACACCTGCACTGAGCTTTTTCCCAAAGCCCTCATGGATGGGCGGATTTGCAGTACAAAGCAGCTTTTAGCATTGTGGCATATGTTTCTTATGCTAATCTTTTACCACATGTGGAATGATGTATGCACATTCACAACTATGCATACATACAATATAAACAAAGAAGAAACATTTTTTCTCAGAAAGCTGCAGATAAACAGTCAGCTGGTCTCTGTTAGAGGACCAAAGGCAAACAAAAAAGAGTATCTGCTACTTTAAGACACTGCAACACAATGCAGATTTCTTTTAAAAATCAAAAGGCACATGCAAGATTTGCCTGAACATGGAGGAACAACAAATGCCAGAGCTTGAAGTGTGACAGCGGTGATTGACTTTATGCATTTCTCTTTTAGATTACCTAATTGAACAACACTAGTGCTTTAAGCAAATGTGTTGTTCTCTTTTACAACATGAAATAAAAAAGGGAACAGGCAGTGATTGACTGTGCAGTAAAGGCTAATTGACAAAGCAGCAACTGGAGTATATTTTTGTTTTTGCTTCTTCCTTCAATTTGCTCTTATTTTCTGTTTTCTTTTCAGCCTTCACTCATCAGTTCTACTCATTTATTTAATTAAATTTTTATTATTTGCATTTAGCTTCTTGGGATGATTTTTTTCCCTCTAATCTTAATGCCATTTTTCTCTTGGCATTTTTTGTATTCTCTTAGTTCTCTGGGAAACTTTGATCCGCTAGAAAGGCTCAAAGAACAACTCATTTTTATTTCATGGCTCTCTTTACTATATCATTTGTACAGTAGCTTAAGGGAGAACAATTATTGTTGCTGTTACTGAACCATATTTTTACTGCTTTTTATATTTATATATTAATGACACTTGGCATTTGAATTCTTAAAGTACAAAATTGAAAAACATTTGCAGTTGAAATAGTATTTTAAGACACTCCAGCTCAGTGTCAACTTTTGCCTTTTCTTTTTTTGAGTTTTACCCCTGCAGCCTTGTTCTGGTCTATTAAAGAGAGTAATTATGCAGCACCAGCAAAGTGAAACACACTAATATCTTTTTGCTGTGGTTTGTCCCTTTAAGGTGTGGCACAAAATGGTACATTATTTCAAACACTTGTCATCCTGAAAGTCACCTGTGTTTTAATGGTAAGAAAAATAAAAAATAGCAGCCCACTTACATTCAATCACACACTGAACGCTTGAAGTACTCACTCAGCTGCCAACGAGGGCTGCCTAGAGTGTGTTTTTTCAGAGACACTGAGTAATCCACTTAAAATACAATATGCTACTATTTTACTTGCTGCAACTTGTTTTAGTTGTCTTAAATGTTTCTTTGGTTGCTTGTGAGTTTTAAGAGTTACAGTAGTGAATACAGGCCAAAGTTTTGGACAGAAAAGTTCACAGAATTCAGCTGGGAATCTTCACAGTACAGGGACTTTATTGTTTGTTAGTATTTGAGTGTTTTTTCATATTCTGTTGAGGTCAATGGAGTGTTCATATTGTCAGTCTGTTTCTTGTTTTGTGTGGGAAATGTTATTTTACTCAGAAAACTATCCATTTCCCATGTTT
>JAPZDZ010000016.1:3006727-3037473 GCA_029783805.1 Acanthurus tennentii | reverse complement strand
TTCTGTCAGTAATGTGGTTCACGTTTGGTTTCTCTGAAGTCTTACTGATGTTGTTCAGTGGGGCTTGTTGAAAGAATTTTGATTGTTTTTTTTCATCTCATCCATTTTGTTCTCCTGTTGTGCTTTCTTTTTTTTCTCTTTTTCTCATGTGATGAGTAAGAGAGGATTTTAACCCTTTGACTGCCTTCAGCCTTTCCAGGAGTAGTGTAGGTCACATATTTGGAGAGTTGTTTGTTTCCAAACTGAGATCAACAAGTTCCTACAGATTTTTAACAAAAACATACATATTTATTTTTAATTGTTCCCCTTGTCTGTGCTTTAATCCATCCTTGCCTTACAACTACTTAAAAACCCTTCACAAGTACCTGTAGCTACATATAATCTGACACTAGTCTTTGGTGCTGTGTGATTATGATTATTAAAATAAAACTGCTAACCATCATGTGATGCACTCAGCTTATACGACTGAAGGGTGTTTTGGTTAGAGAATTGAATATTCCCCCTTAACTGCTGAAAGACTATTTACTGTGAATGCTAATCTCTCTCCTCTGGCTCGCTATTCAAGTAGGTAAATGACTGACCTGTTGAGATAGATAGCGCAATCAAAACCCTATTAGAACTCATTTCACACAAGTGATTGCTCTAAATTACCAAAAACATTATCTCTGTGCAAATCTGTTTGTTCTTTGGTAACCAGCACAGGTAACAAAGGTACAATGCCATCACAGCAAAAACAAATGTAGCCTGTAATACAGTATGGACGGTAAATGAGAACATTGTCTCTAGTCAGATTTCAGTGTAGAGCAGGTTGTCAACACTGGTTCAAGATGTCACATCATCATCTATTTATTGATTAAATGTTTTCTAGTCTGTGTTCATCATGACATAATCAGAGAGGCATTTTGTCTGCAGACACAGAACATGTTTCGAGAACAATGAGCTGAAACGGCGCAGCTTGTTGGCATGCAGGTAGGCCCTGACATTCATCTTCCCTGTGAAGTTTGACTGACCTCTCAGCCAGCGCGGTTGCTTTCTTGGCATTTGTTGGTAGCCAGACATGATAATGAACCTGCTGAAATGGCCGTGAGAGGGAAATGTAGACCTGCGCTGGGGCTGAAATTGCAAATGGGGAAAGGTCAGCGAGAGCAACAAGTGAAGCTGTCACTCCGCATAAATGTCAGAAGCACAGTTCAGCAGATGTTATTAGGCAAAAGGTGGGCCAATTAGATCTGATTAGACAGCAGAGTGTTCACAGGATGCAGAGCCGTGGTTGAACCGCTACTCGTTTTATCCTGATATAAAGCCATTAAGAGATAGAAGAATTGCATGGAACCAGTATTCTCTTGCTGCAGCCACACTTTTTGTTGGGAAAACACAACTGTTATGGTAGCATGTTTACTTGCTGCACAGATTTTCTAAATGAAGCAGTTTTTCTCAGGCTTCGTAATTCATTTTGTTGATTTTATTATAAGCATTTGAAGTTTTTTCATCTCAATAAAAACAATCTCAACAATAACATGAAACTTACTCTCTATTCCTAAGGGGACATTTCTTTTTTTTTTCTTTTTTTTTTTTACTTCTTTTAACCAGCAGGCAGACAAAGTTAACTCGTGCTGCAGTTTATTTAGAAAAAGAGTTTTGCCTTCCCAGTTGATTTTAATCACTTGTAGGTTTTGGACAACCACATATTCCCATCTGTCACCACCTGCTTCTATTGCTTCACTGCGTCCAGTTAGTCCTCGCCCATGCAGTCGCTTTGTGTGGTTTATTATGGGGTTTTTTTTTCAGTTTGTCACTTGGCATTACGTGGACTGGCCCCCGTCCTTTTGTTTAGGTGATTTACAGATGTATGGAATGAGATCTGTTGTGCAAATGAACAAAATGAATTGATGGATTGTCCTCAGTCTCGCTTCACATTCATTCTAGTTTCTGCAGAGGCCTGTAAACATGCCTGCCGTTACATCAGTCGCCTTGCACCTCAGATAAAATGTTAACTCTGCAGAACCTGCCATGCCAGCTGTTCTAACCTGTATTATATATTGTTTGATGTTCTTTTTATTATGATGATTTTGCGAGTGCACTGTAATCTGTTCCAAAGCATGAATTATGACAAAACAAACAGCGCACGAACTGAATACAAAATGTATCAGTTCAACCTGCCATCACTTCCAGGAATGAAACATTCTGGTCGCCCCTCTAGAGCGTGGAGGGGCATGTCATCAGCGTGATCAGTTGTCGCTCTGTGGAACAGGCTTTTCATATCACATTTTTGTCAATAGTGGATTCATGTGAGAGATGGATAATGCGATATAGTTTACACTGCAACAACCCCTCAATCAATGTCAGCGCCATTCCTGCCATTGGAGAGTGGAACTGCAATCACCACCACTGCTGCTACTCTCACCCCAGAGTGATTACAGTGGATGAGATGGGATGAGTGGTAGAGTTTTTTCCTCCTTCTCTTTCCGAACACAACTGAGTTGGCTGACTTTCTTAAATTGGCAACACTTAGACATCATAATCCTTTTGAGTGTGAGGAATGCAGTCTTTTCATGGTTATATACAGCACAAAGTGAGCAATAATGAAAGGGACACAGTGAGTGGAGGAAAATTATATAACCACTTTGAGGCTTAATTTAAAGAATTGTAGGCCTGTGTGATACAATGTGCTTTATGTCGTCTGGTGAACTGTCTTCCTCTCTGGTTGCCTCTATGTTTTTAGGTGGCCTCGATTTTCTAATCAACCCCCTGTGCTTCGCTTTGTAGCTGTTGCATGTTTCTTAGTCACCCTCTTGTTGCCCTGTGATAGTGTTAAATCACTTTAATGGCTTTTGTGTGCTCCACGAACGCTCTCGTTACGCAGCAGGACAGCTCAGTGTGCCCTGGGCTGAGCACGGTTCACAGGGATGAACCGCTCCGCCACGCTCATTAACCGATGGATCTCATAACAGGAAGCTGTGAGAGGGACGTCAAATAACAGAGACAAAACTTGATCTGATGAGAGCATCTGCAGAAGCTGGAGAAGCATCTGTTAGGCCGGGGGGAGAATCATCAAAACAAATCTGTGTCAATCCATGAGCATTGCAGATATGTTCTATAACTGTTGCTGACTTGCATTTTACTTGCTATTGCTCACCTACGAGTATTTTTAAACATGATTTTAATCAATTCAGTTGTAATTTCTGTGAATGGTTGGACTATGGAAGAACTACCTTAAGTCCTATGAATTTTTAATGGCGCCTCCATTTAAATTTTTTCAAATTATCCGAATATAATAAGCTAGAGAGGATTGAAAGTGAGCTTCTTTGGCAGAAGAATTCGTCTTGTGGGGTCTTGTGAGGCCGCAAGGTTCCATCTACAGTTTGTGTCTGTTAAAGATAATTTGATACCTTATAAATTCAGCCATGGTGACTGTGAATTTTCTATTAAAGTGCCTGAGTCTCCATCCTCTTTCATTGCTGTCTCTCTTTTTCTGTTGGCCTCATTCCTGGTGCATCCCAGCCTCACCCTAAATTTCCCTCCTTCTGTCTGCTCTTCCCCTTCCTTGGCTCTTCCATCCCACAGCTCTGTCCTGAGGGAGTCAGGAAGCTAATGGCTTTGAGCTGAGTCCTCACCATTAATCAGACCCCCATTAGCCAAGCCCATATAAAGCTTTGGACTAATGGATACACAGGAGTGGAGTTTAGAAGTGTTCAGATGGAGGGGCAGGATAGGATAGAGAGGAAAATTACAAAGTAGGGCAGGAACAAGGTGAGGTCACAGTGCTATGGTTAATATATACTGTTTTCTTTAGGGGTTCTGTCGTTGACACCTGTCTGACATCTGCAGCTAAGATTTTTATTGGTTTGCTCTCTTGGTTTACTCACTAGGACTTCAGGTGAAAACAGTTATATACAATGATACAACACAAACAGCTTTCAAGGAACAACAACAGCATATTACTAAACAATTTTATCCCTCAAATATATATTGCAAGAGTTTGTATTTTCTGACTCTGTAAGCGTTTTTCCACATTTGAGGTCTTTTAGCTCCGCTGCTCCAGTTTTAATTTAATAGACGGAGAGGATTTTAAACTTTTAATGGCAAGATAAAAAGAAAAAAAGCTAAAGTAATTATAGAGTACTGTGCAATGGATGGCAAATACAAAATGTAGAAAATACAGTAATATATTGATCACTGCTTTATAATAAATTTAAGTGTTTAACATTATATGTGTAAAAAATATAACATAATGGAACAGTGATGTTAATAATGCATTGATACATGAATTGAAGCAGAGTGAAGCTAAATAAATCAGTTTACCCGACTTTTTGATTGTTGTGCATAAAGGAAATATTTCAAATTACCTTTGATTTGGCAAGTTATGGTGAACATCACCTCAATAAAAAAAATCTACTTAATTTACTACAAGACACTGTTATTCCTGCTGTAATGCAGGTAATCAGATCAATAACATAAGCCTCCAAAGTCCATAAGAATCCTGTGATTTACTTCCCCGCTCTGTTCACTGTCTATGTGTCTCTACTTATGCCCACTGTGCAGCCGACTTGCCAACCTGACGCCCGCACACAGATTAACGTGTGCACAAACAGGCAACTTTTTCCTCATTATGACTCGGAGGAATCTGCTGAGTCGGGTGAATCCAGACAGCAATTATCCGAGCTAAAGTGTCAGCAAGCAGCACTACACTGGAGGAAGGCCTGTTAGACAAAGACAACACGGTGTTCTTAGAGGCGCATAGTCCTCATCAGAGCCCAAGCTGCTCTGTGACTGACTATCTTGTCTTTGGTGAAAGAAGAGGGAAAACACTAACAGGGCCAATTTAATAGGTTGCAAAACAAGAGTATTGGAGTGTGGGTGGGAAAAAGAAAGGGGTATCCAAAGGCACTGTGATGTGATGTATCACTTTGCCAATAGTAATGGCAAGTTGGGAGCTAAAATTATGGTGTACAGCTACATCTTTAAAAGTGTCTGAAAGGCTGCCTTCTCTTCCCTAATAGAATAAGAAAATGAAATACCATTGCTCTCTTTTTTTTTTACCTCACATATGCTATATTCCAGGAAGTACTGACATGTCTCATCTAATGAGAGAGCATAGAGAAAATACCCTTACACACACTTTCCTTTCAGTCTTGTTTTACTTTTAGAAACAGGCTCTTCTATATTTTAAAAAAGGGCTTTCTACCAAGTTGGATCATTTTCATCGAGCATGCATGCTCTATTAGCATCGATATTTATGTAAGTGAACACGCCGAGAAGCAAAGATCAACAGTGACTTGACTTCCCAGCCATGAGAGGAAAAAAAACATCTTTGCCTGTATTGAAAAACCAGTTACTTTCCATTGCTGAAGGTTTTCCCCATAGTGACGGGCTCTCTGCTTCTTGCATGACAGAGGCTCTGCCAAAGTCTGAAATATATATGAGGGTGTGCAGGACGGCAAACCATTTCAGGACCTCCCATTTTGACTGCGAATCAGAGCATTCTCCACAGCGCTGAATAATTTATGCAGAGAAAGTATCTGCTTAGTCAGATAATTTTTTTCCTCCACTTTAGGCAGGAAGTGGATAGAACGCTGTCACCACTTGTTTTAAAGTAGCCCAGGTACAGAGTTGCCACTAAGATCAAGTCAAAGTTGAGGGACTTCAGAAGAGCAAATAAAAACTTTAATCTCTGCAAATGGCAGATAGGTCCTAAAAGAGAAAAATTGTCCCTGAAAAAAAATCTGTTTTCCAGGAAATCTTATTAGAATTCACTGAGAGTATTTTGATCCCCTGCAACCTGCAACATTTGAATTGCAATGAGAGGAGACGGGAGCAGGTGAGGTGGAGAAGGGGAAGAAGGGGAAGGGTTCTGCTGGTCGTCTCCTTTATTTATTCCAGACGCTCTCACTGTCCCATTACTCACACGGCAGCCTGAAAGATCTTACTCATTGAAACCCTGATGAAGCCCTGCGTCAGCAATACAGACAGAGACAGGGGGAAGTGGAGAGAGATAGAGAGAGAGAAAGAGAGGGCAACACACAAAACAGAGGTGAGACAAAACTCTCATCTTGCCCTCAGCCCCATTTTTCTTGAGTATGTCTGCTGGTGGTTGTTATCCAAACCTCCATTAGCCTCCATGAATAATAAAAAGGAACAATGAGTGTGTTAGCATTGAGCTATCCCCCACCCCCTTCACTCCTGGGACCTACACCCCTGTAAGCAATTGGGTGGGTGCGTGGGCTGACAAGGTTGAGAAATTAAAAAAGATGTGCTCAGACTGAGCTAAAGGAGAAAATTAGAGTTCTCTTTTGGACTGTTCGCACTATCCATCTTTCTGCTGCATGGGTTTGTGCCAGGGGAACCATCATTTATATACTTCTTATCAGTTTAAGGTGGAGTGGCTTGGGGTAGAAAACTTTGTATAGATTAGTTGAGATTCTTTGAGTTGAGTTTTCAATTGACAGCAGAGCCTTGGGTACTGAGAGCTATATGAGTTACGTTGTCATGATTTTATTCATTTGCATCTTTTGCATTACACATACTCTATTTCAGGGCCTTTAATTCCTCCATCACTGTGGTGATTCTTTCACACGTGATTCTGTTTGGGCAAATGTTTTTGTCTTTTAAAGGATCATTTCTTTTACACCCAGGTGTCCTAACCTGTTTCCAAAATTTTTTTTTGAACAAATGGAGCACATACACTCTGAGTTGAAGGAAACTGGTTGGTCTTCTGTACTCCAGCTTGAGATTTCTATGAACACTGTAGATATAAATTATATATTCCTGTTAGCCTCCAACATTTCTTCGCCCTCTGTTCTGTGATCTGCAGCCCTCAGCTGTTAGCGTGGCACACACCCTGCCAAAACCATCACTATCTCTACTTGTTGTTGTGAGAACACTTGAAACAGCTCAAATCAGACAGCAACAGCTGGCCTCAGACCTCTGCTTGGAAAAAAATGCCAGAGAGCAAAATAGGGCAGGGAGGAGTAGCGATAATACAAAGAGGAAGCAGACAGAGGCTGAATGAGAGAAAGCAAATGTAATAGAGGCTGAGAAAGGTAAAGACTGACATTGATGAAATGGAAATGTGAAGGAGACCAAAAAGGAAACAGGGATGGAGAGAGAGAGGCTGTGAAAACAGAAATAAAAGCACAATATATTTATCATGTGCCCTCACTCTCTCTCCAGCTCCTCTATTTGAATGTTGGCAGGAAGAGATGTTAGAAAGAAGGAAGGGAAGAAACAAGTGTGTCAGAAAGATGAAAACCATTTCTGCACTGTATGACTTTGAAGAGATGTCAATTACTTGTGACATGTGGCACAACTGCATCACCTGTCAGGGGGCTTGTGATGGATTTTCAAATCTTGACGTTTTTGCTACATTCACGTTGTCTTCACTCCTATCCCATATGATTAGAGTTGTAAAAGATAGGATTGTGGCACATTGTGTAATTTATTCAACTTTTTGATGTGTCGCATCCCAGATGGTGTGATTAAAGATATAATACTGTATATGCAAGCACAAATATAAAAGTGAAATGGTCCATCGGAATAGAAATGATAACACAACTAAGGCTATTTTTAAAAAATGTAATAACTGAGGCTTCATTTGTGGAATTGCATCCATACCTTAATGAAAAACCTGTAATAGTAACCCTTAGTATATGGTATAATGTAAATAGACTGCATTTATACAGCAAGTTTATGTAACAAACAGTGCAATTTGCAACTCACTGACACGTCTGCACACAGCAGTTGCAGGGAGCTGCCATGCAAAGCGTTAGCCTGACTGTCAAAAGCAACACTGAGGTTTAATGACACATTGAGAGTTTGGATCCTTGGAGCTGGTGATCGCACCATAACTGGGTCCAGCATCTGCGATTGCATGTACAAAGACACTAACAATGTATCCCACAAATTCATCCAGATAGCCTTGGTGACCCTGATGTGGCTTTAAATTCCCACCCATGATGCATCATCGCAACCTCACTTGCAGCCTTGCTCCTCACCTCGGCCCGCTCTGTAATCTGCCGCCGTGGTGATGGTGATGGTTAGGATCTTGTGGTACGATGTCGACTACAGCACTCAATTGCTCATCTCTCATGTTGGACAGTGCGGGTCTGCGTACGTGTGATTTCATGCTCGGTCATGCATGTTCTCTCTCAGTCCATCCTCCCTTCCTTCTTCCCTCCATTCCTTTCTTCCTTACTTATTCATGTGGTCACAAGGGAGGGGGCAGGGAAAAAAATGCAGGTGAGGGATCCTGACAGTCAGCATGGTCTCTTTCATGTTTTTTTTTTCAACTTTGCTTTTTTCCCTGTCCTTCATGTGCCTTCACTCCTCTGCCTTCCCACTCAGTCAGCAGTGCTTTCATTCTATCTCTTTACCTCCTCTATATCTCTCCCCCTCTCTTTCTCTGTCTGAATCCAAAATTCCAGATTTGTTTTGCTCTTTGATTTTCGGTGCTCACTTCCATAGGAGGTGTGCTGTAGGTAGCCATCTGATGGTGCTCTGTGTTTACATCAGATTCCAGCTCAAGCTTAATATTTCTCTTTTGAGGCTCCACATTTGCGTGTGATGCTGACAACATGGGGAATGGGATGCTGCGGTGCATATTGTAGCGTACAAACACCCACACATGCACATTCAAGTCTGAATAAAAATCCCTCCTGAGCCCACTTTCTTCTTTCATTTTCACCATCCATTTTGGCAGTGTTGGTTGAGCTAATGCTGATTTTAAGGTTTCAGTGCTTCTCTTCACCTTCTGTGAAACAAATAAAATTACTGCATAGCTTAATATTTGTGTCAAGACTCCCTACAATATGTCAATCACACAATTGTATTCAGTTGCTGTGGGTGTGAGACAAAGGACATCAAGACTGGCAAAAAGGAAAAAGAATAAATACCAAAAGAGGCTAAACTTTAGGAACAACTTGAAGAACAAGACATGATTTAGATTCCTCAGTGTTTTACCAAAGTCACACTATTTCCTGAAGCTTAGCTGTATGTTGTAGTGCGTAAGCTGTAAATGATTTGGGATGCAAGAGCCCCAGTCTCCACATTTTGCACCCATCCAGAGCAGCTGATGTTTCCCCAAAGACCTCTGCACAGTTCAAGGAAGCCACACTTCAGACAGTCACAGAGACAGATTTAAAAAATGGAAATAAATGCACTTTTTTCTCCTTTCTTTTTAGCAGTTCAAGCTTTGGTCATGTACATTATGCTTGCTGCAAGAGGGTACCTCTCTATCTCTCACTCCAACACTCTATGTTGAACTTTCTCTCTCTCTCTACGTCCCTCCCTGTGCGTCTGTCCTGCCTCTGTCTCTGTCCACTAGCCCTTGGCTTTGTAGTGTAGGATGTTCAAAGAGAGAGCCAGGCTAGAAAGAACACCTTCTGTTTGATTGCAGAGGGGTCAGTGATGATTGCTGCAGGTTTTTGGTCTCTCTGAGAAATTGGCAGAAGAAAGGCACAGTGTGCATCCGTCTCCACACGTGTGCAGGTTCAGCTCCTGCACAATGTGTGCGAACAAGTTTTCTGCCCATGTAGCTGGATTCTTGTGCAAGTGTGCAATTGTGAGTCTGCTCCTGAAAGAAAAAAAAAAAATCTGAGGGAAATGGACAGCTGTGTTGAAGTCTGCTCTGAACTCTCTTCTCGCCTTATTATTTTCCTGGATGTTGTGCCTGAGCACTGTGGCTGGTTATTACTGCTTCCAGTTCTTTACTTGCAGCCAATTTTACCAAAGCATGACCCAGACTGACAGAGGTGGTGAGGACAACAGAGAAGGGAGGGTGACCTGTGGCAAAACAGTGGCTCTCTTTTGTTGCTCTGGATCTAATGTGAACTTTAACTTAAGGATTTGATGTGACAATCAAAATCTGTCTTGGAAAAAAAAGGACTATTCACACATAGACAGAACAGTTGTATCTTTAACTGGGTAAGGGGCCCTAAAAAGAGATTAAAAAGGAGTTGCCATTCATTTCCAGAGGTCGAAGGGGGAAGCAAAATCAAAGCACTGTGTCGATGGCAGTGTAAACAACTCAAAAACATACTCAGATTCCTTTAAGGAATCAATTTGAGTGTCCAGCGCTGTGATAAATTGCAGTTCCCATCTTTATACGTTAATGACATCCTCTCTTCCAACCTCCGTCACCCCAGAATGACCCTCATCTCGAAATTCAGAGCCACCACTGTTCAGAGCTGCCCATCTTAAAAATTCTCCAGGCTGCCGCTTCAACCCACCAGTCTAATTTACGGCGATAATGATCGAGCAAATTTAAAGCACTCACCATCAAGGGAGCTGGCTGGAGCAAGGAAAAAGTTAGAGGGGGGGAGAAAAAGACAAAGAGGGGGAGAGAAGTGATTAAAGGTGTAATGGGTGGGCGAAGGCGCCAGGGGAAGGGGCGTTCTTGATTCCTGGGACACCGCAAGGCAGTGAAATATGAAGTCCTAAAAGCAAAGTGACAGAGAAAAATGTCCCTCTCCCTCTCCCTTTTCCCTCACTTATCACTGCAAATCAGCCCCGTGCCGTCAAAAACTCCTCAGGTGCATGTCACACCTCGTGAACACCACTAAAGAGGCTTTGCAGACAGGGGAAGGCAAAACAAAGTGATTACTTCTGGCTAGCGATGTTTAATCAGTCTTCCACCATGCTTTTGATAACTTCTGACCCAGGCTTGATAGGAAATTAAAACCATTTCTTTGATGATGGAGAATTCAAGGAGCAGTTTCCTGAAGGACATTTGTGCCCTTAATTACAATCTGAGTAATTCACCATAAAGGGTCCACACAGAGGGCCCCATTCAGTCTAAAACCAGGAGGTGAATTGCAGGCATTCATCTCATTATTGTTCCTCTGATGCCCTGTGACCTCACTAACCTTCCCAGCGTCCCCATTAAAGCCCTACCATGTATTAAAGGGCATGTTGTAAAACAGGTGGTCATAACATAAATTCACTCGTAAAATGTGACTTTTTGCTGGTGTATTTCAAACTTTTTAACAATTATGCTCTCTTAAAACAGCCCAGTAACCTTTTCCAAGGCAGCCAATATTTATCTTTGCTTGTAGCCACCAGTGTCTCACAGAATTAAACACCTAAGAGATTTGAGGGCCACCCATCCATACACTTGTAAATCACAGAGCAATGCAATTAAAGTTGTTGTTTTTGTTTTTTTTTTAATAATAAACTGTGGTTAGAACAAGATATATCTGTTTTGTAAGTCTGAGAGCGGGTTTGCTGATCCTGCTTCACACTGTGGATAAACGCTGCGTTGCACTGACAGCATCTTCACACACATAACTCTGGTTAGCATTCAGCCACTGCAGTCGCTTCCTTGGATCCGATGTCTAGACAGTAATTTCATGAATAAATACAATAGATATCACCTCCATTTGGCCTTTCTGATTGATCAGTAAGCCCCTGTGTTGATATGATGAATACCATGGACAAAAGTGCTGTGGTGCATATATCTGACTTGACTAGAAAACAATGTAAGAGATAACGTGTGTGTGTGCTGTGGGTCCTCACTGTCTCTCAGCATTATGCAGAGCAGAGGCGTACAGAATACAATACACACACAATTATACACCCGCACCTTTGCACACTGCCGCATTCAGACAGGAATGCTGACGAAGACATGAACAAATACTGTATTATGAATTCACACAAACTGTTTACACACATTGACATGCCAGTAAATGGAGTTAGTGAAAGAAATAGGTCAGACTGACTGAAGAAAGGGCATTGATTTTACACAACTGCGAGTCTAACTACTTCTTCTCTCATCGTATCATATCCCAGCAACTGCATACACACTGATTTGGCTCGGTTTGGCGCAAGCGAGACTCCCCAACAACAGCACTCCATTTTGATGATATGTAACTAGCATCCATGGCTGTAAGGTCAGCATCAATAAGAGCTATGATATGGTGCTCACCCACACAGAGAGGCAGCGTTCAGGGCTGCTGGAATGAGCAGGGAAAGGTCTTCCTCTGCCTGTGGTGCAGAAGATGGAGAAGAGGAGGACGGGGGTGGTGGGAGACGCAGAGACAACCAGAAGCTTCTCTCATGTCCACAGGGCCTGACTTTTTTTTTCCTCTTCTCCCTCATTTATTGTCACATATATATTGTATGAGTGTTTCTGTAGGTGTTCAGGACTGCATCAAAAATGGCTTCAGGAAAAATGTGCTGTACTTGTGAATATCTCTGTAAAAAAAACTTTTAGCATATTAAAAAATTAAGAAGAATTTGACTTGATTAAGCAAAAAGGTTTTAGGTTTTCCTAAATTATTATAGTACCTGAACTAGTATTGTATTGCTTGTTAAAATAGTTAACTTATCCAGATTAAATTAACTCTTAGGGCATTAATTTAACTAAAACTCATGTGCTTGTCAAAATTACTTTTTTTCCTGAAATTATTCCCTTCATGCCTCACCATTGGCCTAACTGTAACCCTACACCGTTGTCTTTTTGTGTTTGCACAGATCAACATAGTACTCATCATATATCCACTCATCCCATGCTGGCCTGTAGCTTTCACTCTGCTCATCAAACACAACAAACCCCATTAGCAATTTGGCTCGTCATACAAACTGCTGTGAGTTAGATTTTTCTGTAACTTTTTTTGACAACAACCTCAAGCCACTGTCATCTTTCAGCACAAGTTACCATATAACTTTGCAGACTAATGTTAATTAACATTACTTACCACACTTTAAATTTGTCCTGACACAATCAAGAGATAAAACAAGAGAAAAATAAACTTAACAGCTGATGGACATGTTGGCTCAGGATTGATGAATGGATGGAGTAGAATTGTGCTTCAAAAATTTATTCTGTGGCAAAAAAATTACATGGAGGCTGACCTCTTCTCTCTTTGCAACTGATCAACAAAGGAATGAAAAAAAAATGGCATTGTGGTAGGAAAAGTGAAACTTCCTCCTGGCTCCCCCTCGCAAGCTGAAAGCAATAGTAAATTAGATATGTTTTGTACGTCTGGCTCTCTGATTCCATTTTCATCAGTAACTAAATGTTATGCTGCTGTTTCAAGGACAAAATGCTCTGACTTGTCATCTTTTGCTTATTTCACTAATGGTATGTCTTTTGGCAAATTAAAAAGACATTTCAATCTTGAAACTAACCGCAACTCAATGGTATCATTCAATATGGAAATGTCTTTAAAAACTGATAAAAGCTCAGCAGTGTCCTTCACCAGCTGTAGTTTAAAGCAAGCCTTTAATTAAACCATAGTGCATACGCTGTGGCCATGTATGCCCATATTTTTCACTACCCCTTTGAGGAATATTCAACCAAATTGTGCAGTAAGTTGCTCTGTGGGCGGACATGCTTTGATAATTCCCATGATCCCCTGATGAATGTCTGACCACTGTTAAGTTGAGTTTGATTGATGTTATGTAATGATGTGAACGCACAGGCCCGAGTCAAAGTGTCTGATTGATATCACAGACAAATACTCCACAATTACTAATTGAAATGTGGCTGGCTCAAAATGACTTTGTCATTACTGTGACACAGTGACTGCTCTGTGTTGAGTAAATGCTTGGAAAAAGAATGAAATGACAAGGACCAATCTCTTTAAATTAGAGTTCTTGATTAAAGAGTGTAAAGCATCATGTTATCAAAGCCATTTTGTCCTTGTTTCCATTATGACTAATTATTAGATTAAATTATACATAACTATAATCTACAAATTTGTTTAATATGGAAACTCATATTATTGGGTTAACACATTACAGGAATTCACTCTGTCTTGTTCTTTTCGTACATGAGCTACAAATCCTTATAAATGTATTCAGATGTGCTCAACACAGTGCTAGAAATCTGAAATCACATAGTGTTTCAGTTTGTATGCCACCCACCGAATCCTCTACACACAATGGATTACCTGCTGTGATAGATCATGCAGTCAAAGACGGGTGCAGAGAACATCATCTACCAGCGCTGAAAGATGTGTGTGGCAAGGCGAGGAAATGAGCTGGAAAATTCTAAATAGTGTCACACTATCATGATGCCCGTTTTTCTGTTAAACAAGATGGAGAATGTGGCGGCCTTGGAATAAAGGAACAGGAGAGAGGAATTGTCTTTAGACTGATGGGGGAGTTGTATTAATGGTCGCAGAGCCAGTGCAAAAGAACAGAGGTAAGGAATAAAGCAGCATGGACTCAGCGCTGTAATACAATGAGGGAAGGAAAGGTCTTTCAAAGCGTATTCATTTTCTCTTCTCTTTGAAAAAAACAGCAAAGTGATCTGAGACCAAATCTTAAATCCAGTTAGAAAACTCGCTGCATTAGGTAGCAACTACTCAGTCATCATCATCCAGTCATGCATGTGGTCTGCAGAAGGATGCCGTTAATCATCAGAACCTTACAATGAAGTTACACTGTTTGTTACAGATGGATTAGTAGACCGCTCTACCATGCGATTTTCCTGGCTCATTTTTATCATGAAGTTTTTTGTTTTGTTTTGTTTTTTTGGCCACGAAGACCAAAAGAAAGTGTAATCTACTGATAAATGCATGTTCACATTAATGAAACTTATTGCAGTAATTGCACTTTATGAAAATTCAACAGTTTGACAAGCAAAACAGTGAATGGTGAAAAGAGAGAGAGAGAGCTGCCCACCATGATGGGAATAACTACATTTTATTCACACTTAACTGATCAAGTATTCAGCAAGGGTAACTGCTTTGGCCTTAAGTTATTTCCAGATTATAGCACCTGATACTGAAATCAAATTAAACAAAATTAAAATGAGCCTCTTATGGGCCTAATGAATGGAGAATCCAATGGCTGCTCTTTGCTGCAGGGTTCCAGAAAGTCATGAAGAGGGAGAAAGGCTTTTATTCTCTAAAATCACAGATTACATCAGACAACAGTCCAATCATAAAGGGCACTTGAGGGCACATGAGTGGATGAAGACTGAAAAATGTTTTATGTCAGTGATAGGCATTAACATTTTACTGCTCATGGGTGGTTCTTTAAGGCTTTTGTCTTCAGGTACAAACAGTACAGGAGATGAGGAACAGAGTGTTACCCTGCAATTTGAAAGACACAGTGATTCATTTAAAGAGAATGTAATATAAATTTTAAAAAAATCAACAAAAAACATCTCATGGGTGACTAACACCTGCACTTTTTCACACTCTTCTGTCTAAAAGCCATTGAATATTACTGCAGGCTACTGTTAAAACTTAAGAAAACGAATCATGATGAGAGCAGTGTGTGTGCTGTGTGTAAGGATGAGTGTATGTGTGAAATGCCTGGCACGTCCATGTCTTAATCAGTGCCAGTAGCTCGAGCGAAGCCCCGCAGCTCTGGTGGGCCGGTGGCTGGTTGTCTGGGAAGGAGCAAACACTCACCAACATACAAACACAGACACTGACACAAACTGTGAATGCCATCTGGCCTTTGCTGGCCCCTGTGGAGGGCTGGGCCCCCTGAGACGTGTGCAAAGGAGTGGGTGGTCATTGGCGAAGGAGGCCAGTTTGAAAGAAGAGAGAAAAATGGATAGAGGAAAAAAAGGAAGGAAGAGTGTGTGAAACTGCAGACTGATAGGCCTCCACCTGCCCGCTACTTATTGCTAATCGGCCAACAGGCTGTTGATGCTGTGCCAGCACAATAGAACGATGCCAGCGTACAAAATGACTGCCATGTTTCCATCGCTCGGTCTCTCTCTGTCTTCACTCACATGACTCTTCCTGTACTTCATTATCCATGAGGACCACATGTAATATAAGAGTAATGTGATCTAAAAGGCCAAATCCTGCAGGAAGAAATAAATGCCACATAAGACAGCAAATGATTTTTCTTCCTCTCTTTAAAGTGGCTGTCCTGTGGGGCTGCAGTGAGTCTCCTCTAAATGGAGCACATCGTTGTTGCTGCGACTTAGCATCCGGTGTCCTTGCACTAGGTTAGGTGAAGTTCCCCATGTAAAAACACCATTGTTCGCTTTGCATGCTAACAAGGTCTGTGAGTGCATATTGAACGGGCTGGCAGACCAACCTACAGACAGCTGCTGACTGTCCTTGCTAGGTAATATATTTCTGTGGTCCTGCTTGGATTATTATTGAAAGATGGTGAAACCACCTTCTGGTGTCCTCAAAGAATTTTTCTGGTGAAATCTTAACAAAGATCTTTTTAAACCTCTGTGAATGCTTGTTTTGTTCATGAACACACTACCTGCAGGTGTGTGTCTGTATGTGCTGCAATGGAAACCTACCTGTCCCAGTATATAATGCAATATGTTCGGAAACACAGGAATCATATGTAGTGCTATACACCAGTTATTTGTTTATTGTTGGGACAAAAGAATCTGATTAAATTGAAGTGGCTTTTTCCATGTCTTAATCAGTTTCCTCATAACAAGCCATACCAAAATGTTAAAAAGATCAATGTGTACACAACATCTCTCAATGAAACCATTTTTATTGAATTGAATGTAAGTTTTATAAGCAGTTAAGCATTTTTACTTTAACCTTTATTGTTTATGATACCAATGACATTGTAGAGATGGAGGACATGGCAGCATTGTTAATGCACAGCTTGAGTCCAAGGAAAGCAGTGTGAGCGGCCAGCCCATGGAATGTGTTTATATGTAATTACTAGTTTAATGATTTAGTTAATCACAATTTTTCACCTTGGTGTGAAAGTAGAGTGTAAGTGGAGACACTATTTCTATCATAATCAGACATTATTTTGTCTGTGTGCACAACTGCTCAGCACGGCTAACCATTGAGCCAGTTAAGCCATTCTTTTGTGAAATCTTTTAGTATTTAATGTTGACTACATGCATAATAACAATATGATGGATCCATATTGTCACTTGAACATATAGTTGGAAATTGTGCCTGAACAGAGAAGCGTATGTTGCAGTTTCTATGATATACTAAAATTTTGACTGTCGGTTAGCTGATTGGGTTCATTTGGGTGTGCGTAACAGATTTTCTACCGCTTTATTTAATTTTCAAATGGCCATTATCCTCACCTCTTGATTGGACAGATGCACATTTGTAATGGGATTCCAATGGTGACCTAATCAATTCTTTTTCTTTCTCTCTATAGTCCTGATTTGATATATATAACTTCATTGTAAGCATCAAAGGCAGGCTTTGTGTCATATAGCAGAGGATGAATGAAGAATAGAAGGTCTATTATAGCTGAGTAAAAGCAGCTTTGATTAGAAATGAGTATCGCCACTTAACCGACAAATGATGACAAGTGGGTCGGGGCAATTAATAGCCCTTCATTGAAGAGCTAAGGGAACAGTAGCTAGTATTAAGTTGGCATTGGCCAATGCAAGCAGTGAGACAGACAAGTGGATAATCGTCATGAAATCAAAGTTGTGTGCCTTTTTTTTAACTGAAGGAGAGAGAAAGAGGAGAAAATGTGCCTCCAGGGAGTTAAAGCATCAGTGAAAAATAGGAGAAGGCAGAGGAGGAAAAATATAATTATGTAGCTGGGCATTGCAAATTGAATTATTTAAATGTACGCACTGTAATCATGGCCAAGGGAGTGAAAATAAAATGGAGAGAGAGCCAAACGAATGAACCACAATAATGGAGATACTGAGAAAAAAATGCAGACTAGTGTGTATGGTGAGAGTTTTGGTACACGGTGTTTCAACCATGCATGTTGCAAAGCTCCCTGTGCTTTAGAGAGTGAGTAGGTTATTTTAGCAAAGTTATTTGAAATGCAAAGTTTGTCCATCCTCTGAGGTAGAAAAACTAAAAACTATGAGCTGTGGTTGGAATTGAACCTGTGGGTGCAACTCATCCTTCTCCCAGGCAATTAATTCATGCCTCGCTGGCTGGTAAGACAGACTCCATGTTTGGATGAGAGCAGCCAAGATTAGAATAAAATAAAAGTAATTAATAAATAAATAAAAACGTGAGAAAACATTAAGAACTACCACATTGCAGTCTAGCTTGTCAGTGTTGTTTTCGAAGATTCATTTATGTAATCTATAGTTAGAGCTGCCTCACAAGCCCGCCCCAGAGAGCCAAGGATCCATTTCCTCCCCTGATTAAATTTCAACTCTGTCGTTTTGTGTGCCATTAATCCTATGTGCTTTTTTTATATTACCGTTCCCTCTGTAGTTCCAATCATCCTAGATTAGCGATCCTCCATTACATGTTCCCCTCTCATTTCCATAAGCATTCATCCTCTTGTGTTACATGCTAGCAGTGGTGCCTATCAATTGGCTAACAAAAGGACATTTCTGCCCATTTCCTATTATTAGCATGGAAGCCTAATGACTTTATCAGACCCTGTCACAGAGTGAATCTGTAAACCCTCGCAGTGCATAAGCGAGACCAGACACAGGGCAGAGCTGAATAAAGAGTGTAAGGGTCTTTAATTAAATGTTTCATCTTGGCATTTGATAAGAACAGCAGGGTATTATGGCTGTCAGCTATCAAGCCTGATGGTGGGAGAGGGGACTGCTGTATAATCACCACTACAAACAGGCAAAGACACAAAAAAAAGATCTAGCAAAGTGCAGACAAGCATGTATTTGTATACTTAGAGCTCCAGTCACAAAAATGCAATAAGTACTATATTTTACAGTTTTTATATTTATCATAGGAGCAGATTATATAATCTTTTATGGCACTTTTAATGCGATCTACCAAGTAATTATGTGTGATAAAAGTGTAACTCAATTGATCCAGCAATTTATCTGCAGACATAGATGATGTCTTTGCAAACAGAAATATAAAGAAAATTATGAATAGATATATTGAAAAAATGAGTAATATGGCCATATTGATCCATCTTTTAAGCAATTGTGTATTCATCAAAAACGTAATAAGTTTGGGTTCAAGAAGCAGATTTTTCTTTTAGCTGAGTGTATGCTCTGGTGTCTGCAGTCAAGCAGAAATTTCAAAGTAGTCTGTTAAAATCACAAATCACTTCTGACATCTCCGTCTCAAACTAACTTGATCTTCAAATATGGATTGCACCTCAAAAGTGCACACACAGCCTTCTTCCTCTGTTTAAATTATTGAGTGCATACATGCGATGTGTTTACTTGGCCTGTGTCCTTATGAATAAGTAATGCTGTGTCACGCACAGAGCATGTAAAGAGATATGAAGGCTGCAGGTTTCCACCAGGCAAAAAGTGCAGGTATTTTGAGTCTTTTTGGTGCAGTAGGATGTGGTTCAGCCATGGTATCCTCCTGACTGTCTATCTATTCTTATGAGAGCAAAAATCTTTACTCCAACATGCAACCCCTGTTACACACCTTCTCCACATTCCAGTGGTGAAAATCAATACATCTACTGTTTAGTATCAAGTATGACATAGGTCTTAGGAGAGGTCTGTCTCTTTGCAGGGCACGAGATCTGTGGAAGCATCTGATCCTTGCAGGCTCAGTGATTGAACTTTTTTTTTTTTTTTTTTTTGGATGGCTTCCATCGTGTAGTTCCATCTCCACTCAACACCCCAATGCAACAGACATGATGTCAAGCGGCTCAGTGTCCTGTTCAACCCCGAAGTGCCTGTCTTGATATTTCTCCTCAGCTGTACTCAAAAGTTGACAGTGCATCTGTTATCCTGATGTTGACTTTACTTACTCAAAATTTCTCTATATTGTCCTTTTAAAGTGCTTGAGTGGCAATGGATGCTAAGCATTCATATCTGCTACCCTTGTGCTAAAAATGAAAAGAACGTGCAGCATGTATCATGCAAGGTACAGTAAGATAACATACCTTGCATCCCTTTGCCTTTCTTTCTAACAGTTAAGCTGAAGGCTATATTGACTTTAGCACAGTACTTGACCGATAACAAGCAAACAGATTATCAGTATCATTTACATCTAATGAATGCTGTATGCATAATAAACAGTTGACTGTTGACTTGTAGACATGTCCTAGTATAGGCACTGTATAGAGGCAGTATAGCAATACAGCATATTTATATTTCTAGTTTCTTGTGTTCATGTGCAATTCACACAGTCGTTATCTCTCTTTCTGGTGGCTTGAAACAACTTAATTTAATAACCACTGATACAGCCACTCTAGGTCATTAAGTCTGCAGGAGAAGATGAGGACTGCCTCATGACTAATTATTATGTTGGCGATGTCACCCTGCGCCTTGGCTCTTTGCTCGTGTTCATATTGTGCATGAGGATGAGAGAGGGTGAAAAAAAAAAGGGGAATGATACAAGAATTGCTGGAATAAAAGAGCGGCTATAACTCAAAATTCAGGACCATTCATGAGGAACATTACCCTGAAAATCTATTTACTCATCAACTTAATTTGTTATTGTCTGATAATCATTTCTGTGATTCTCCTCTAATTAAAACCTCAGTCCTTTCTTTGCCATTAAAATGTCTAGGACAGCATTATCTGCAGACTTGATTAGCAGCAGCAGTCGATGCCATGATGAAAAGTCATGTTCTTATATTCTAAGCAGGCATCCCCATCTGCCTATTGATAACTGGGACCCGTTAACCCTTTAACCTTGTCCTGCTGCAAGTCAACAGATAAGCTCTAGAAGTTGATGTCCTCATCATCCTCCATCCTACTGAGTCCTCATGTAGTCAGTCAATAGGAGGCCTGCACCTACATGCTTTGTGTCCTCTACTGAGCAGAAGCACAAGTGCTGTCCAGGGGGAGAATAGAACGATAAGAGAGAAAAAATATCAAGGACTTTCCTGCACATCTATCTTTATGTTCCTGTTTTTCATCTCCTACATCACCCTCAGATCTTTCCCCCGCTGTCACAGAGTAGAGGTACTGTAAACGTCAGATTACCCTGATACAATCCTCTTTTCCAACTGTATATCTGACATAATTTCAAGCAAGCTTTCAAGATCAAAGCTTGAGTCCACATTTGATAGAAACAAACCACAGTCAACTCCAACCACTGGAGGGCAGCCCATTTGTTGTTATTTTTGTATCCTAATGTTTCTGAAGGATGAAATTTGCTGTGAAGATTGATTTGTTGACGGCAGCGATTTGTGAAAAAAAGGGATGTATGGTTGCCAGGTTTGTCATTCAGTGTAGATCCATAAGTGATGATTTTGCTGCCTTCTGTGTTCCCGGCTCCTGCCCTATAATAGTAGGTGTGAAAAATCCAATTGAGGGTCGGTTGCAATAGTGAAAGCCAACCTTTGTAGGGGCCTGATTCCAAGGTCTTTGTAGTCAGACAGCATTGCTTCCTCTGGTAATCTTTTGCCAAAGCAAGATACCATGGCAAAACGGCTACGGTCACAGCCAAAGAAAAAAATCACGAAGTAAACAGAACATTCCATGATCAATCACATTGACAACTTTCTCAATGCTTCTTTGTATCTGCTGTGCAACATGTTTGTAACCATGCCCACAAGGTCCGATCCCTTTCCTTTCTACCCCAAGGAGAGGAACAGGAAGTGAGATGGCATTCAAACACATGGAGGATGGTGATCCATGACCAAATTATAATAGTTTTAAAAACACAGTAGAGAGACATATATAATGCAGACCTACTGATGTGCATTCAGCTGCTATAGAGCTGCTCATCAGAGTCACAGCTGTCAGGAAGCCAAGTCTGCAGTGTGATTCATCCAGTTTAGTAATGAACCAGAGAGTTTTAGATTTACATTGAGCTTAAAAAGTTTTGTCTGCCTCATCCACATCAGTTATTTCTTTCTCTCTCCCTCCAGGAAAATACAGTATGTTTAAACATAAATAGCTTACCACTCTGACAAACCTCCATATTTAGAGCAAGCTCTAGCTGTCAGATGTACTTTATAATGAAGTTCTATAAGCAAAGTGCCAGAGCCAACAGCAGTATCAGCAGTTACCTTATGTACTCTATAGCTGACAGGTCTGAACTCTTTCCAGCAGTCTGTCTGACAGGATGATCAGTGCCCTCATGTCTGTTGTTTGGATTAAATGTGACAGTTAAAACACTTCCAATAAAACACTGATGTTTTTTGATGAAATAGTCCCAGATATGTTGATAAAGAGCTAAAACATTAAAAAAATGCTGATATTTCAACACAATACTTATGTACTGAACATTGTATATATCACAGCAAGAGAAGGAATACAACCATTCTTACCACACACACACACACGCACACACCACTATATTGCCCCCAGAGCAAATATCTTGTTCCACAGGAGCCACTGGGTAGCATCAATGATTTAGCACGCAGGGCACCAGGAATTACTCTTTAGCTTTAATATGTAAAGCACTACAAATACATGAAAGAGTGTTTAGACAGGAAAACGCACTCTCAAGCGGATACACAAAGATGAATACAGACATTGCTTTTACACATAAACAATATCAATGATCACTTTTTCTCTGTTTAGGAGGACAAACAGTAAAGGATGGGAATTTTCTGTATTTATGAGAGCAAAACCAAGCCTAAAAGTAACAAGGCGCATAGGAAGACACAAGAAATAGCAGAGCAAACAGTTTTCCTTGGCATTTTGGTTTTCTTAAACATATTCAGCTGCTGTGTTGCTCTGTTGCGGACAGCTTGGCGGTGGCTTCTGTGTGCAGAGCGTGTAACACAGGCTGACACATCGAGGAGGCAACAGTCACCCTGTCCATTAACTCTGAAATCCCGATTCCAGTCAGCTATACTGCAGCAGAGGCTCTGCACTTCTGCTGCACGCACACTCACACACACACACGCATCTGCGACACACACACAATCAGTCTCAATGTAGGCACAAATTCACCCAAAACATACCCTAAAAGGATATTTTCTGCTTCTGTTTTTAAAAAGTTGTACTTTGCCAGCGATAAGTGAAACTGTATACAGAGAACTGGGAGGAAATATTTTCCGCTGAGGGGAAATCAGTGGAAAGTGTTTATTTCAAGGGTTTCTCCCTTTAGATAAGAGATGACACAAGAAGGAGCAAACATCAGAAAGGGGGATTATGACCAAACTGCCTCCCAGAGGGAGAGAATGATAAAGACTAGAGCTTTCTTTTTAAAAAAAAAAAGTCTAAGCTGGGAGCTAGAGGGAAAGGATTAAAATGACAGGTATGAATATCAAGAGAAGATTGGGCCATTGCGAGGAAGGACACTCAGTGCCGAGAAGCTGTGCAAACCGATATCTGTGCAGACAGGAATCTACAAATACTGTCTGGCATTACATTGTTCCCCGGTTTACTCTCTGCTTATCGTGCCCCTTTTTGCAGGATAAATAAATGTCTCTGCTGTTTCAATTTCAATTTGGTATGCTGTATAAAGTCACTTTTCTGCAATTTAGAATCTATCAGTATTGTATGTAAACTCATAAAGTTATACTTCACTGGCAGGGCTACTGAAGCAGAGAGTTACTCAGATAACTTCAGATTTACTTAAATATATATCCACATACTTCTTCCAGCAGGTCATGTCACATTATCTCTTGTAACTGTTGGATGTATTCGCAAAGAAGTGTGCTAAAAATAGCAGAACTGAGACTTAATGTGACCTGAGATTTAAATAATTTTCCAGAACAGTTGCCTAATTAGAACAGCAGTTGGGTATCGGTAGTGCTTAATTGGGTTTCTGATCAACATTTCATATCTAATGCTACCCAGAGCTTTCAAATTTGTAACAACAGGTTGGGTTTTATCCAATTAGTATGACAAATACTGATCTATAAATTTAATACATTTATACTGCATGGTTGGTTCAGACACAGAGAAAGAGGAATGCAATAAAAGTGGATTTCAAAGTCTGTAAACACATGAGCTAAAAGTAATAATAAAAGCAGCGATTCTGTGTGAGGAATGCATCACTTTCAAGCATACAAAAAATAATGATCTCCTAAGTGTCTGAGAGCTGTTCTGCAACCCGACATGTTGAGCCTCATGTTGGCAGTCTGATAGCATTTAAGTTTAGACTTGATTCCTCTGTAATTATTTTCAAATGTAAATGGTAAACAATCTGTTTTTCTGTATCTCTGCAACTCTGCCAACCTTCTGCATTATTGCCCTGTACCCCCACCCCCCCACCCCCCCGTCTTGAAGTACTAAATGAGAAACTCCCCGAAGAACATATTACAGTGCCATGCTCACTTAAATCTCCAGTGCAACCCTCAGCTCGTACACAGGTTGCTTACCAACACAAATAGAGGCATTAGTTCTATGGCACATATAAAGGCAATACAGCTTTGCACGTCAGCTGGCTTTATCTGTGTTACTGTCATACATCAGCATCTCTGACTGTGTTTGCAAACCATGTAGGGATGCTATCAGTCAAACACCAAATTGCATCTCGAGCCATGTATCTCTCAGTGCAGGATAAGGCAGAGAGAATTCTCTCTCCAATCTGTTCCCCACAGATTTCTCATTGTTGTTGTTGTGTTAATCTCAGTGATAACAGCAAAGGCTCGCCGCTCCCTAACTGGAGTTTAAATCGATAGGCACTTCCATTTATCGAACATAGACCCCAACAGAGCATCAAAACGGCTTATGTCTTAAATAAGCTGTTGTACAGTGCGCTTTGTCCGTCTCACTGTTGATCTCTCTTTTTTTTTTCTCTACTCTTTTTCCCATACATACGTAAACTCACATTAACTGCTGTTCCCCTCCACATAGGCTTTGGATAAATAAGATGTGATTCAGCAGGCATTTTAAACACTGGGGCGTCTCATACCCTAGAGCTCTGCAATCTGGCTCCCCAGAAAGATGATGATTCTCTCTTCTGCTCATGCACTCTGGTTCTCCGCTCTCCTCCTCTAACTTTACCTCTTGCACCATGCGCCGTCCCCCCTCTCTCCCCAGTGCTATTGTTGGCCCTTCATTGCGTATAGAAATTGTATTTAAAATCCTTAAATCCTTGTCAAAATTTCTCCCTGTGTGCAGGAGATTACTGTGAGCCAGTATTATTCTGGAATAGCTTTAGCAGGCACTCTCCCTCCCAACCAACCTTTGAGCATGTACTCTGATTATTGCCTTCACAATTGCATGAAAAAAGGAATCGTTTTCAGGTCCCACTAAACCTGTAAATCACCTTCTGAGGTTGTCGCAAAGCAGACACTTATCACTGTTTTAAAAAAAGGAATATTTAAGCGCTGGTGTTAATAACAATAAATAGACATTACAGCCTGGAGTTTTGTCACAGTGAGAGTTGCACCAACACTTCGTCTGTCTGAGTGCACCAGAAACATATTTTCTCCTTTTTTTTTTTTTTTTTGGCTCAGTGAGAGCAACACGCTTCAGGGCCAGTTGTCCATGGCTTCAGGTTCGGGGTCCCCTCATAGACATAATGAATTTGAGAGGATGAGGTGGAGATGAGCCCATCTGGCTCAGACAGCTGGGTCCACAGCTGGAGGGACAGACAGTGACAGCTGACTCACCACACTGCGCTAGGCTGCAGGGATGGATGGATGGATGGATGGATGGATGGATGGATGGATGGATGGATGGATATAGAGATATAGAGATGGAGGGAGGGGAGGAGGAAGGAGGCCATGGAGAGTAAAGGTGTAAGAGAGAGATGGGAAAAGCTTGCCATCATACAGGAGGGCTCATCTTTTGCATTTCTGCAGAGATGGATTTGAGGTTTAAAGGAAAAGTGTAATTTGTTCTTTGCAGAAACGAGATGTACAAAGCTTTGCAGGTGTCATGGATTAAATAGTTCTCCACTTGTGGAAGTAATCTTGATTTTGAATTAATGTGCACATAAATTGGTTATTAAGGCCCTGCATAGATTAATTTGTGCACAGTATTTTATATGAAGTAGAGTTAAGAACATTTGGTTTTTAATTACAGTTATTAAGAAATATTTATTTGAATTGTTTGATGTTGTTTGCTGCTTTTTCTTCAAATAAATTTGTTAATATTACATTTTTTAAGTAAATGTTTTGGCTGTGGTCTGGAGGTATCTCTGTGAGTAGTGACAGTATCTCTATTCAGATTTTTTCACCAACAGTGGATAGAAACCTTTTTTTATTTCTTTAATAGTATTTTGAGGTTTACTCAGTGGACTTCAATGTAAGAATAGAGGAGTCTAATGCTGTAAATGTAAAGGGTTTCGGGGCATAGTATTTGCTAAATCAAGCTGGAGGTTATATGTTGTAGGTTTTATATTACACTCTTCATTTAAACTGAGTGAAATTTGTCTCATAGATGCAGCTAACTGTTAGCAGACATAGTTGACAAGTGCAGGTGACAAAACATCTAGTTTAGGATCACAATGAGTATCAAAGGGACTTGAGCAAATGTAATAATACAGAAATCGACAACATCAATGTGAAAATATTAATCCCAGAGCACACCATATGGCCTGTTGTTAACACTTTGGATGCTCCTTTCAAACTAACCAGATTAGCCACATTAATGTGTATGTAAATTGATTTCATGTAGTTATTATTTCAAAGTATTTAAAATGCAAACAACTAAATCACGATACCCTGAATGGACTAATTTAAGAGAATGAATTACAATTACTGGTTGGATTTTAAAAAAAAATTTAAATAAAAAAAAGATGCCTGAAAATACCGGAGCTCTCTAGAGATCTGTACATGATTAGGCAGTCATAACTGACTGAGGAGATTGTTTGAACCATCAAACATGGCTGTGCACTGGGACGTACCAAGAGTCATCTGTTCCTTTGCCTTCAAGGCAGTAAATTAGTTTGACTGTGGGTGAAAAAAAAAAAGCTGATTTGGCCAATAACAGAATCTTATAGTACCCTGAAGGGCAAGTCATACCTGTGCTGTTTAAATATTAAACATCTCAACCTACTGATAGATATCAGATTTTTGTAATTACAAAACACTCAATCAACGAGGACAGACAGAGTGATCACAAGATTGGTAGACAATGTCATTCAACGTATGATTGTTAATGAAATCTCAGAGAAAATGACTTTGATGGTGATGGGGAAGAGAAGAGAAAGTGATTAATATTTTTTCCTGATCCCCTTGCTGTCTCCCTGTTTTTCCCCTCAAGGATATATCATTTTACATGATTAAGATGTGTGCAGCCTGCTCCTCCATCCAAGCAAAACAGACAAAATCCCCCTTGCTAGTTATCTTTCCTCTCCTCTACCTAGGTGAGGCTTCTTGTTCCCACAGCATGCATGTTTCCTTTAATCCCTCCTCTCTAATTACTAAGCACACACCCTCAACATTTTTCCTGAGCATTTTTTATCCCAATCAGCCCTTTTTCATTGGACCCTCGTTTTCCTGCATTGAGTCTGCACGGGCCTTAAGCCTTTCTGTCATTATCCCTCTCAATTCCTGTAACCCTGGCATCATTAGTTACAATAGAAGTGCATTCATTTAACTAGAGATTCTTCGTTTTCAAAGCTGGTGAAGCAACAATGCTATTAGTGGGTTCCTTTGTCTGTAACTTTGTACTGTAATGCACCCATCAGCTCTGTATAGATGGCTTAATATTTTGCTTCCATTCATTGCACTCTGTTCTGTGGCTTCCTTTGAAGGCATTGTTGGGTTAATGTATGCCTCTGATTACCGGCAGGATAATTGATGCAGGGTTGGTGGAAAACCAATAGATTTTAATTACCAAACCTCTGCGAGGGTAGCATATTCAAGTAAGTACATAAACAGTGTGAATCAGGCTGCTGGCCCTATTTGGTGCAACAGCCTGTGAATGTACAGTATATATATGATACTGTCCTCCCAAGTAGGGACGTAATTTACTGTCATTTAAATGCTTAGCAATATATTTTTACATTTCCTTTACAAGCAATTTTTGAAGATTATGTGAACTTTTTAATGCAAAAAAGTGTGATGTCACCATCTTACCACACAGTCCCCTAAGAATAAAGTCATGGTGGGCTATTGTATGTGCAAGCTGTCCTGCTTTGACACCAGTGACCATGGTTTTCCCCTCCAACTCACATGGGGTTATTTAGGCCATGACTGTTACTATCTCTCTTTTAACATTTGAAATTGCTAATATCAATGATTTTGAGTTATCTGATGTTTGTTTCTTACTATTTTGAAAGTAAAATCTAAAAAAAAAAACCAAGATAACTTTCAGCAATAACATAGCTGCTGTATTTAGCTATGTCTTTCCAGGTCTTTTCCAGGTCTTTCACTGTCTCCCAGACATAGTAGCCTATTTACTCTATTGTTGTCTCTACTTGCATTCAGACAATTATCCTCCTGTATATTTATTCTCTCAGACAAATTCCTCCCTTTAGGTTTAAAGTCTATAGATTTAAAAGCCTATTATGTATTTTCACAAAAGGCTTTGAAGCAATTTTCAGTAGCCTGCCAGCTACAACAAAATGGCAGTTGACAATCAGCCATGCTAATGTCAAACCACTTTTTAAGTGTCTTACTTTGGAGTCCAGACAAACAGGGCCATTTCCTTGTTTGTGATATCCAGCAGTGCACTTATATAAGTGTCCAGCGTTGGGTCTCAGTCTAGAGGAAGTTTCCCAACAGTGCACTTACATAAGCGGCTAACATTGGGCGCTCAGCGCAGAAGAAAGCTACTGAATAGCACAAACAGGAGACGGTAGTTAAAAATTGATGACTTGCTTTTTGTGTTTCGCCTTCCCCCGCTGCGTGAGCACAGAGATTCAGCTTGTCCTAGTTTCCTGACCTCACCCAGCAGAAAAATCCAAGCCTTTTCTCTACTTCCTCTTTTGGTGTCATGAGTATTGCTGCTTGTGCCCTTTAAATAGATCTGTACATAACGTACATATTGCCTTTTTGTAAATCACTTCCTTGAAAAATAGACCTTTTTTTTTCTCATTTGTATTTCCGTTATTTTTGCTGAACATTGAGTTGTAAGGTCTAATTAATTAGCTTTGTAATGCCAAGAAGGTTTCCCTCGGATTAGACTGTAGACGAAAGGCTTTGATCCCACTTCTGTCAGTAAACTAATTCCACTTCCTCCATCTATGGCCTCATTTCCCCTCAGAGAATTTGGTGTTTCTAGTTTCATTTGGGGAATATTTTGGTTCTGAAGTGCAAGACTTGTAACCTCTGGGACTTGAGTGTTGCATCAGTTGAACCGTGAAGCGGTGCAGTGCAGTTACAGCGTGGTCATATGTGTCTGGACTGATTGTTTACCTTTGTGTATTTGTGTGCTCTGTATTCCTTGTTTTTCCTGTGCCGGAGGGGAGTAGAGCAGCAGGTGTTGTCAGTCCTCTGTGTTTTTCATCATAATGAGTTCCCAGTCCACACACTGTCCTCTAAAGGAAACATCTTAAGTGTCAGTGACAGTCTTATCACCAAATACAGCAAGTAATGTTAAATATGTTCAAAAAGAAGTTTGATTAAAAGGAGCAAATGCTTTGATAGGAATATACAATGTTTCCTGTATGTTTTACTGTATTTTTTTTCATAATTTGTGCATTGTACACCTCTTTATTTACACTCATGATAAATGCAGTTTAATATATCAGCATGAGTTCAGTCAAACAACTTTACTCATTAAAAAAAAAGGCATCGTGTTAATTCACATTTAATAAATACGGTTTAAATGAAATATGTTGTTGATCAAAGCTAAAGGCAAAGGAAAAAATAAAATGAGGGAATGTAAGCGCCGACATTATACAGAGAATCAGCTCGAAAAATGTTTTGCTAGCCCCTCCAGGTTTCCTGAAAATTATGCAGGAGATCAATACCTGTCGGTTCTGAGACAAATAGAATAAGTGCACAGAAAGGGAAGCATGCTGGGTTTAGACAGAATAGCAGAAACACCTGAACAATAAAATTACGTTCAATTAAATAGACTAAGGTAAAAAATCTAGAGCTTGTCCATAACAGTGCACTGAAAAAATAAAAATTTTAAATAAATTATTGGTTAAATAAAAAATCAACTTCTACACAAAATTCTCATTACAGTTAATTTAATAAATATGCCACCTCTCAGACAGACAACCTTCGTTATAAGGTTTTTTCATTCGACCATTAACTTGTCTGGCCAAAAAGGTCAAATTCAGCAGCACTGTAAGAACTCTGCTTTTTAAATAGATGTGTTCTGTGGTGTGGGAGTGTTATAATGCCAGATCTTAAATGAGACTTCCTTGTCAAGAACCTGTCAAAAAGGTGTTGATTAAGACTCCATGGCATTGTTCTCAAAACATAATTTTTTATTGCACTGCTTTGTATTGTACTATGATACAGAGTGTCTGTTACTTTGTCTACCATCTGTCCATGTCATACGATAAACATGTTTAATGATCAATTAAAGCAATACTTGTAAATTAGATCAAATACCCACAGATAGATTTTGTTACCTCATGGACTAGTGTTTTGTTCAACTTCAGTCACAAAGAAGGATTTGCTAAACATCTATGTGCCCAGAGGAAAGAGGGAAACTGAAGGAGAGCACAAGCGTTTGCTTTTAGACAGCATACATTTGGATGGACTTTTGTGAGATCTTTTTTCTGAGATTCTCTAATCCTTCCTCTAAGTCGAGCAGTTCAACCTTGGTGCAAGATCCCGACAAGTGACACGTTCACCCTGGGCATCATTATGACAGCATTTTTTTGTCTCCCATGGGATGTTTCCACCTGGCACAGTTGCTTTTGTGTTTGTGTGTTTGGATGTGTTTATTAGTGCGTAAATAAATGAATGCTAGTCTGGAATCTTTCCTCTCCATCAGCACAGAATACCTCCACCGGCTTTCCCTCTCATTTCTCCCTGAGATCTCTATCTGCTGTGATTTATCTGATACGCAATCTCCCTCCATTTCTCTCTTTCTAGCTTTTTCCCTCTGTTTCTCCTACTCTCTCACTAATACTTCCTCCCCTGTTGCAGTCCAGTGCGTACATTACTTTTTGCACTGTTGGCATCTTCTTCCTCAGTTTTGCTTTTTTTAC
>JAPZDZ010000016.1:2987779-3006627 GCA_029783805.1 Acanthurus tennentii | reverse complement strand
CCTCCCCTGTTGCAGTCCAGTGCGTACATTACTTTTTGCACTGTTGGCATCTTCTTCCTCAGTTTTGCTTTTTTTACCGCTGTGACTCCTCTCATGGACCAGCTGTTTTGACGTCCCCACATGTCACTCTATGTTTTTTAAATATTGCACACACGAAATGCCCAACGCTCTTAAGAAAAAAAAAAAAGCTGACACTGTGAGGTGTATATATGGTGAGCACGGAGAGGATAATCATATGCAGAAGAGGGGGGGATTGAAGTCCGAGTTTGAAAGGTATGCTTAGTGCTGAGAGTGCAGGAGGGTCAAAACACAAAAGGAGGGGAGGATTAATAAGAAGAATGAAGCGTGGAGGAATAAAATAAAACACCAAAATGTGTCTGTGTGGATAACTGAGGAGGAATATTCCTCATTGAATTTGTCAAATAGTAAATAATTCTATTTAAGTTGGGTACCCACTGCCCCCCTGGATAATGTGTGTATTACTAGTTTTTTTAAATATTACATATTCTTTGTGGTTGTACGTGTATTTAGTGTGAGACATGCAATCACACATTCATCTGTATGTCACTTTACATACTCCTTAGAATGTGCTTGCTGGAAGCCTATTCGTTGGTATAAAGAAAAACAAATAAAAAACTGCCTACTGTATGTGTGCGTGTGTGTGTGCAAACAATAAACCCAAAATGCATGAGTGCCTACCATCATTCCTGCGTGCATGCTCTCCTCCTTCTTTTCTCTGTACTCATTCCCCTCCCACTCTCTCTCTCTCTCTCTCTCTCTCTCTCTTTCTTTCTCTGTCTCTCTCTCTCTCACTGCTCCGACCAGACACACAAACACTCTCTCTTTCTCTCTCTGTCTCCGCTCTGCCCTATGTATCATAGTCACCGTTTGTGCATTCAAAGGATTCGAGTGTGTCCACCTTTCCCTTTCGGCTCTATTTCCACCACTGACTCTTGGTTTTTGCCTTGCCCAGTAGAGAGCTGCGCGTGTGTGTGTGTGCAGTTGGGGCGGTTGGCTGACTTGATCGGAGGAAAAGGAGAAGGGAGAACTGTGCGGGCAGGAAGGATGCGCTCGTTGCTGCAGCTTCTGATTCAATTAGCATGAATTTCACAGCAGAGGCAGCAGCGGCAGTAGCGGCAGCAGCATCGTCAGACTCTCTCAGCAAGCCAGAAGCAGCACCTTGTGTCGGAGCCCCACCGAGAGGACCAGAGACTGCTTCTCCTCTGCCTCCCACCCTGGAAAGCAGTATTTGAAGGGGCAGAGAAAAAAAGGAATCAAATTCTCAAAGGGTGAAGAGCAATCACAAGTAGGACGGAGCTTGGTTAAAAGTCTAAGGATTGGAGGATTGTTGAACTGGACATCCACCACTCTGATGCTGGTTCAGAGCTTTGGTTTTGCTTTAATCACATTAAGGTGTCTTCTTGGTGCTGCTCTTCATTCCATTACCGATATTGATTTATTTTGCCAGAAAAGAGGAGAGGGAATTCAGCACTGCCGCACTTGGAAATAGCACACCGTTTTGCCCTCCTTCTCGCCAATCCTTTTTTCTTGCCAGTCCTGTATTCTATTTATTCATCCCTTGTTTTCCCGCTCTCGGCTGCAGACTGCACGGGTTCGGATCTCCTTCAGGGTTTCAAAGCCCTGAAACAGGATTTGGCTGCCCCTTCTTCTTAAAACCCTTGCCTCTGCTCTTATTTCTTTGCCTCTCCCTTTGCATCCTGGTTTGACTCCTCTGTGTTTTTCTATTCTGCTGCTGTCCATTCAAGTTGTCTCAAGGAAAGCTCCGAAGGGATGTCGGTAGTCTTTTTCTTCATGATGGAGGCTTGGATTATGGGTGGAGAAACCCTCTAAAGATCTCCCCAAGGCAAAATAAAATCCCGTCGAACAATTAACTGAAAGAGCTATACACAGTTTAATTTCCGAGGAGCTAAGATGGAGACATGTGTTTGCTAAATCTGTGCTGCTAAACTGTGATTATTTGTTTGTTGGGAGCCAAGGAAGTTGCCTGTTAGGCAAACAAGGTTAAGTTTTTATAGAAAAGGTTTGATTGATTTAGGGGAGGAGTGGAAGTTGTTTTGGTTCTCAAGGATCCAGTCAGAAGCTTTTGGATATCGACAGCAGACTGTTGGAGGATTTTTGGGGTCTTTCTTTTCAGGAAGGATTTTGTAATTTTTTTTTTCTGCTCTCATTTTTTTCTTTCGAATCATTTTTGGGATTTTCAAAGAAGGATCTTTTTTCGTGGCTTATTTTTCAAATCTATATTTTCTTTGTTTTTGCTTTTGTTTTTTTTCCTCCCCGGGCTGGAAAGCAGGGGACCATGGGCCCTGGATTCATCTGAGATGCTCACTTCCTGTATGTGTCGTATGAGGGGGAGGGGCCTTCTGTTTATTTTGGGCCCCACCCCCATGGAGCAGGAGGTGGAAGTGGAGGTGGACGGAGGGTTGCTTCTAGTACCCAGGCCAGTGGCGGCATCACCTGCAGTGTGGGCCAGTCCGGCCTTTCTGTTCAGGCTGGTGCTCTCTCTGGCGCTGCTGGTGTTCCCCTGCCCAGCTGTGGCTGCCAGAGTGTCCTCCTCCCTGAGCACCACCCACCATGTCCACCACTTCCACAACAAGCATGGTACTGTGCCCATTGCCATCAACCGGATGCCCTTTCTTACACGTGGGGGCCATGGTAAGATCATCTGTTTCCATTGCTTTTCCCCAGATTGCTGCCAAATTATTGACCAATGATCTAGCTGAGTAAAATGCAAAAGTACACGTGTGAGTTTGGCTTACAGGAATGACATGGACTTAGGGGGTCAATGTCAGTTAATTTTCTTCAAGAGGTTGATTTATATGGGCAATGAGCTCTAAGTTGAGTACATAAGCCTGGGCAATTGGTTCATCCATCTATTGATCTCTGTCATCTCTGGAAGGACTGAGAGGAGCCAGGCCTGGGCGACCAACCACCCTGCCTCAGCTCCCTGTAGACTAGTGTCTTGATTCATGTCGCTGAATTGGCGAAGGATGTTTCCAGAAGCTGTTCCCTTCTGGGCTTTTTGCGGCGCATCCCCAGCCAGCTGGGTCCTGCTTCTTGTCTTTCAAGCTCAGCAGTCATCTTGGGTCCACAGATGTATTGAACTACGTCCAATTTAAATTCATGTAATCGCCACCCGTAGTGATTGTTGACGCATGATGGCAGCCACTTAAACAGAATGGCCTTAACTGGTTGTTGAGATGCTAAATCTCACGTTACATGTCATGGTACATTGTGTACTCTGCAAAATCCATTGATAATTGCCTGAACACTCCTTATTTTGTCCTACTTTCTTCAGCACATGTCTTTGGCTCAGTGCTCTGTGGTGCATCAGTTGCTGCGCTGTTCTTAGCCTAAGCTGTCAGGGACGAGGCAGAGTTTCACACTGATGATTCCTTTGATGTTACCAAACCCAAGCCGTTCCTCTGCATTTTTCCTCCTCCTTTTTTTCTCTGTATTTATTTCCCTTGCCCCTTTTCAACACCCTGTACACACATTACTTTGACAGGAGACTTATTGATTTTGCAGCAAGATTCTGCTCTTGTCATTCCATTTGAATCCACTCAGTGTTTCTCCAACAAGCCCTGTGCCTGTCTGTATGTCTGTCTCTTTCTTTCTCCCTTTCCTTTATTTTTTCACTCTTCTTCCCTTCTTTTTTTCCCTCTCTTGCTCAGAATACCTTGCATCCGTATCAATCAGACTGGTGTCAGATGGGCAGAGGAGCCTTACATAGCCCTCTAGGGTCAATTGCCTGTAGTGAGCCTCCACAGACATAATCAGGGCACAGCCTCTCCCTCGGCACTCAGTGCTGCATTAGATTTATGGCTATCCATGTTCTTGTCCAGGCCCTTAATGTGCATAAGTCCTTGCAGTCAATGTGTGACTGAGGGCTAGCTTGTGTCATATATTGGATATCAGAGAATGTTCTCAGTGTCTTGTCAATGACAAATTTAGGACCGAGCATTTTCATGGTATTTGTTGATGGTTTAAAGGTTAACCAGATTCTTAAACTGACTTGTCTTTTAATTTTGCGGTCATGCTGTGGTAACAGATTTTCTTTGTTTCTATTCATTTGTGCAGACAATTAAGCTGGGGTATTTGTATTGTTAGCACACAGGGTTCTATTAACAAGAACATCTAATGGTCATAGAATCTAATTAAGGAGTCAGCAGGAAAATTAGTGTTTCTTATAATACCAACAGTAATGCCAGTAAACAATGGAAGAATGTGGTTCAGCTGAAAAAAAGCCACAGTTTATGATTATTATCGCTACTTTAACTGTGAATAATTATGTAGAAACAAAACTTGCACCGTCATACAGTATCAGAAGATGCATAGCCATCCAACTTTGTCCATCATCTGAATATTATTATAAAATAAATCTTCAATTGTGTTCTGAAACTTTGCGATGGCATTAAAATTAAAAAATATTAAATTGAAAGATTAATATATGTGCTTGTATACATAAAAATTAAATATATTTCTGTTACTTATTCATTTTGACTAAGCAGTGAGTTGTCTGTCAGTTATGGTTCTAATTCAGCTGAAAGCATAACTTGGTGAATGTAGATCGCTTTATTGCTCCCTTTGATTCAGCTAAAACACAGTGTTTTTCATATTGTTACCACAGGAGAAGTAGGGGAGATCTTTTGTGAGTTTGTTTCTTAAAAATATTTTCATATTAGCTTTCTAGTATGAGGGCTTTTTTTCCCATCCATGATGTTTGTGCAAATGGGGAGCTTTAAGTATTACGGTTGTTGATCAGTGGTAGAGAAATCATCATTCTTGTCTCTGTGAAGCAGAGTGAAGCAGAATGTGAAACACTTTTTTTTAAAGCATATGCTTTAGCAGCAGTATTAAACCCAGATGTACACTTTTTATGATGTTATTTTAAATTAAACTCCTAAAAGCACATGGTAGATCAATAGAGAGAAACACTGAGTTACAACACAAAAGCAGTGTTTATCTTCTAAAATGGCAGCTCATAATAGTGTCCTCTTCTTATTGCTGTTTTTTTCAAAATTTTCCTGCCTTCTCTTCCGTTTAGCTTGGATAATTGGATTGCACCTCTCACATCTCGAGTTGCTAAGCTGTTTAAATTGACATAATTAACATAAAAATGTTCTCTGGCACTCTTTGGATTTATGGCTGTCAGAAGATATTGGTCTGCAATAGAAATTGTCTTTTGCCCAGTGAAAAGGAAAGGCTATATTTCTAAAGCAAACTTAGAGCTCGAGCCCTGGCTGGGATGGCAACCCCCACTGTACAGGCCTGCCTGTCAGTAGCCTATGTTTGTTCTCGTATGCTGCAAATTTGACGGTCATGCATAAAGTACATGTTCAGTGGAATAGCAGCTTAGCTAAAGAAAGATGGAGAAGTTATTTTGTTGGTTGGTTGGCTTTTTATACGCTGTTCTTTTTTTTTTCCCTGGCAGTATGCTTTTGCAGTTACTAATGCTTACGCCTACACAGCAAACACCGCTGTTTCTCATTCGGTTTGTGTTGTTTTTAGTAGCACACTTCCAGCTTTTTCATTATCAGCTACAAGACAGCACACACACACATTAGAACCCTGTTCTTGTATAGGGAGTCAATTTCAATCACCATGATAAATACTTGCATTGCAGCCTGGCATATCAAGTCCTTGTCTGAAAGACCAGCTCTCCATGTTTTGTCAACCAAGTGGCACAGCTTATTACCAGCACTAATACCCCACTCAATGATAAGAGCCCACTTGCTTTAGAGCCTTTTCAGTAGACAGTTTCTAAACTGGGTGTCAGTGTCACAACACTGTAGTAGAGTCCTTGCCACCAGTGAAACTCATACACACACACACACCCGTACACACACACAACCACCACCTTGGTCAGATCTGACGTTGGCTACAAAAGCCCTCAACCGGCCTGCGCACGGTATGCTAAGCAGGTCTTACTGTTTGCCAGGTAGGAAGGAAGGACAGCACCTATCATCCATTAGGCTGTCACTGCAGCCCCGAACCCACCCCTAGGTTTCAGCATATCAGGTCTGTGAGATTCAAGGCTCAGGCCTTATCTCTTGCTCTCTACCCACAATGTCATTATTATTCTACAGCTGTCTGGATAAGCTCCTGCAGGGCCATGTTACACTCCCCTCCTCACACACATCCACCCCATATATGAATACACACCATGCAGCACTGCAGATAGAGTGATTGCAGTCGTTAACAACATTGAAGACATGTAGAGAGAGAAGCAAGTACATATTTGATGTGGATTGAAAGGAAAATATATATCACTTACATAATGTTTTCATGCAGTGTCTTAAGTACAAGCATATTTGATAATTAATGAGGCTTGGCTTACTTTTACATAGGTGAAGCCATCTTGTTGTCTGGAGACCCATGCTTTATGCTTGCGCTCACATCTCCCTCCATGTGTCTAAAATGATCGGTAACCAATATCAGTAATCAGAAAGAATTGAGGGGCACCAGCCTGGGACCCACCATTTGCCACTGATTAAAGGTCTCCATTGTCACCATCATTTGCTGTGATGGATGAAGAGCTGCCCGATTTAGAAGGCCCCCTTCAGTCTGTCCGAGGCAGCCACCAATTGCAGCCTTCGAAATGTAAAGCAGTTCATTACTGCCTATTCAGATGCTGAAAAGTCTCACCCACATTGCTCTGATTACGGCTAATTGAAGGGTCTTGACCGCTGAACTGTGGCATTTCACTGGCCTGTCTCAGCTCGCCAGACTCTGACTTTTCCATATGATGTGAAGGTTCTTGTGGTGACGTACTCTCTTCTCATTACTTGACAAGTCTTGTCTTGAGTATTAAATACCTTTGTGAGTCTGTACCTCATAATGCATTATAGATGTTTTGCATTTAAAGCTTCTCCTATGCCCTATAGGATATTAACAGTACATGCATGAACACACTAACACTGCAATGAAAGGGAGATTGCACTGAGGTGTGAACAGCCTCCACCAAATATAAACCAATAAGCTTTTGCTTAGGGCTTGTTTATACGTGTGATCATCGCTCTTTCGCACCATTGGCATGACCACAGTTTTGTTGGTGTGTCTGGCTTCGTTCACTGCTCATCTATCAACACATCTGTGCTGGCAAACACGCACACACCTATGCACACTCTTCATGACTCTGATTTGCACACAGAGGAAGGAAATGTTTGCCATGCAAAGTAATCCATACCTGAACACCCCACTGCATTGGGCTAAAGGGATTAAAAAGCTAATTTTGATTCAGGCTGTCTTTGATGTTTTAGATGGAGAGCTTCCAAGAGATTTTGCTGCTGGTGGATCACTTTGTCCTTGGCAGTGGACAGAATATATCCACTTGGGGCTTTCAGGAGTGGGCCTGGTGCATGCGAGAATTTGCATGCGCCTTCTAATACTCCAACCATCACATAGATATTAGAGAAAGGCTCCCAAGGTTAAAACATCAGGGCTGAATTTTAAAAATCATCAGCATCAGTTTTGATTTGCCATGCTCCAGCTTAATTGGTAAACTACAGAAACTGAGAAAATAAAGACAGACTAAAGGAATTATGACACAAAATAGTCAGTTGCACTTCAAGCCTCACCTCAAAACATTAAATAATTTAAGGTTCTTGCAAGACAGTATTAACAACTGCTCACAAATTACCTGGGTATTACCCCATAGTTACTTGTGACTCATGTAATTGTGTGAGTTGCTCATGGCATCACACAAATGAATCTTTTATGTTCAAAATTTTTAACCTGACCATCAAAAAAAAAAACAAGTCTATTGTTATCTCCAAAGCAAAGCTTTTACTCTGGGCAGGTAATATGAAAGTAAGACAATGCTATTGCTTTGCTAGCTGTAAATCAGGAAAGATTTTTGTTTTCTTTGTCATATTCAAAGTATAAATTTCATCTTCAAAATTAACATTGAAAACTAAAAAATTAAAAAATGAAGGCTGCTTCAAATGTTATAAATACATGAAAGTATGTTATATGCCATGTATGACGCCCATTAAATGTAGTCAGTTATGGCTGTTATACAGAGAACAAAATCGTGATCTACAATAAATTATATTGTGCAGTTGCTTACAATCAAAGGGTCTGTACTTGGCTTGCACTGTGTGTTCATGTTAATCATAGGGTTTCTGTGGTAGATTCACCAGCTCCTCCTTTTTCAATGGTCTGTGGTGATCATGGCAGTACACCTCACACTGCCCTCAGAGTAACTGGAGAAATATTGTTTATTTATACCTTTCAACCTCACTGTATAAATTTGATTCCCTGTTTTCATCTATGACATCGATTTTACCTTTTTAACTTGAGAATATATTTACCATACCAATTACCTCCAAAGCCATAGTCGTCTACTAAGCACTCTTTTCTCTCTTCATTGCCTTATTTATTTTCCTAGTTGTATTTTTCCTCCATTCAGTTGCTCTTACATCATACTTTTACATTTATCCTCTAGACCTTGTCACCCTCTTAGATTCTTATTATCGTGATGCTTTTGCATCTTCTCTTCTTTCAGAGTTCTGATCACTGCGTGCTGCGGTCTACTCTCTTTGGGAGAACAGTCGCTGTTTGTAGTCCTCTGTGCGTTGTTGTTTGCTTGGTTTGATTGTGCATGCATACTGATGAGGTCAGCTGCTTCCGACACCCATCTAGCCTCCCTATTTTGATCAAGCAGGGCCACCGGCCCTCTCAATCCCCAGATGCAAGCACCACCTTTGACAAAAACCGCCCAGTGTGTGGTCCCCTCTCTTCTTAAGTCCTGTCCTTTCTTTTCACCAGTGGCCTATATCACTGGTTACTGTGCTGATGGCAAGCTGCTATGTTTGATAATCACCACTTTATCTCTGGGCTGCAGGAGGAGGTCAGGTGCAATGTGTGTGCATCTATGTGTGTGTGTAGGGATGTTGAGGGGGAGAGCTGTTGAGCGCTCTCCCTTTGAGAGTCAAGTCACAACCCTTCTCTTTCAGAGAACACCATTAGTATTCATTATTCTCCCTCCACACCAAGTCCAAGGCGCACAACCACATGCATGGACACGCACATCGTTATGAGAAACAGAAAGGACGCCTCAGGTGTTCTTGCCAGTTAAGATAAGCTTGCTGGTTTAAAAATTTTCTGTCCTGCTCTCACACTCTCACCCTCCCAACCTCTTTTTACACCTGAGCATTTGGGCTGCTCTGAGAGAAGACAGAGAGCATAAGCCAAGTGTGCCTGGTTACACTCTTCCAAGACGCTGCCAAGACAAAAGCGTCTTCAACTTCAGTTAGTTCTAAGACTTTTGAGTATTGAGTCAACACCCTTTCCTTTTTTTGCAGTAACTTCTTGGTCTTTTGCTTGTTATTGGTTTCACTTCAGTACATTTTTGACATTTTATAAAAGGTAATTCAGGAGTGAGTGTATCAAAAAGCACAGTGATGCAGCTGGATTCTACAGTCCTCATTGTTTGAACCCAGAAGTGGTCCCTCAGTGTTTATACAGGCTTGTTTGTGTGGGTATGTGTTCGTTGGCATATGAGTGTCTCTTTGGTGGTTGTCTTGCTTGTAAGTATTTTCACTCCTCTGACACCTTTAGGCTGGGGGCTGAAGTGGCCCCTGTGGACTTGTCATCCTCCTTTTTATTTATTTATTTATTTTCTATTGCCTGTTGTGAAATGGTAGTCTCTGTCTGTTATTGGAATGTAAGGTCAGCACACCAGCAGACAGCAAGTGTGCAGTGTGGTGATCATTTAGAGACTAAAGAAGCATAAATAGCAGATGTGCATGGGAGTTGTCCAAGAAGCTTTGGTAGATTACTTTGTCTAAACTTGTCTAAACTGAAAATTTTATTTTTGGCAAAAGTTAAAATACAATGAAAAAACAGAAATACATGCATTCATATGCCAAAATGTTTAACTGTAAAAAGTTATTAAGCTTGATACTAAAAGCAGTAATTGAATTTAAAACATTAAAAAAAATATATATACATACATATATAAATAAAAAAAAATCAAAATCAATGTATCATTAAAATTAAGTAATTTTAAAGTGATTTTGCATCATCTTTTGACTTTTATCTTTTTTCTTTTATTTTTTTGTAAATGAGTAATGATTTTTATTTGCTTCTGTAAATCTTCAATTCCTTTTTTGGGGGGAGTGTTAGATGAAGCACAAAAAACCCTTTGTTTTGACAAAACAAAGCTCAGATGTATTGGCCATACACCAGTACAGTGGTCACCCCTGCAGTCTACCTGCATGCAGCTAGCTAGCTAGTGAGCACATCATCCCTGCCTGCCAGTGAAATTGATTTCTGCTCTTGTGTGCTTGTGCGCCGACACGAAATAAGGTGTCATACACAACTGCAGGGGCCAGATGAACACCTTACGCCCAACACAGCCATTCATAGCTTTTCCATTAAAATGAAGAACCACAGGAGGAGAGGAAAGATAGTACTTTTCCTGGGAGAGATGCTGGGAATCCTCCACCTCAGATATGATTAATGCCCCTCCAATGCAAGGAAACCATGCCCCGATCCATATGTCATAAAAATAACAGATATGAATGGGAAAGGCATTCAAGCTCTTATTATTTGTTGGTTACCTATTTGTCTCTGGTCTTTTCACTGTTGATATTGTCAGTCACCTTTGCGACACTCAGTCAACATCTGCAAAGCACAGATTATAGTTGAAGCTGTCCCATTAACACTAAGTGATTACTCTCTTGACCTAAAGGAGGGCACTCATTTGAGAACATATCTTGGCCATTTATGTCTTTTGGCAAACTGAAGCAGTAGTTAGTCACTTGGGGTAGCTGAGCCCCCTACTGGCTAGTAAACAGGAATAAGGAGTTGGCAGTACATGAGGGTTGTATCAAAACAGTACAGTAAATAAAATAGTGAGAAAATTTTCAGTGTCCCAGCTGCAAGATCCTTTAGCATACAGTCAGGAATGTGCACAATAATGTGTAATGTGTATGCAAGCTATGCTGATGACAGATACATACAAGGACGCATACATCATACTCAAACACGACCAGTCACATGATCCCACATGAAATAATAATTGTAATGATGTAGTTCCTATACCCATTACTGTACCTAGTCTATTTTTAAATCAGTTTTTCATCCCTAAAAGATGAATTGCAGCCTTCATCAACAGCAGCAGGTGCAGTAAAACCCCAGTTTCTCTTGGGTTTTAAAAACAACTGTTTTCTTCTCGTAATTACACTGCATAAAAATGTGTTAAAAGTTAGCATTTAGCTCAGGGGAGGCAACATGGTTAATTTGTGCTGTGTGACGGGGATTTACTCTTATTTTCACCCACCCTCTGTCATTTGGCATATGAAAGCACCTCAGGGACATCAGGGTGTGGGCAACGCCTTGACTTTGTAGATGGCAGAGACGAGGAGGCCAGATCTTCAGAGGGTGTGGTGATGTAAGCCTCCTTTAAATATTTAGCTGTCAGATATTAAAGCTGTGCAACTTGGGTGCCTGCACTAAGTATTTGAGTCTCCACTGGGAATGCTCACCATTAATAAACAAAGTGGCTTGGATTATGCATGACAGATCCTTTTAAAAAAATGCCACCTCTGCCCTTCAACTCAACCTGAAGAATTTTTTTGGAGGCAGAATTAAAATGCTTTCATCAGCCTGTGCAAACACTTCCCGAACCAATCCTAACATCCCCCTCCTAAAATTTCCATCAGCAAGTGCTCTTTGACCATAGCTCGAAGCTTTTGAGGGATTACTTGGCTAATTGTAACCAGCTTTAATACCATTCTCATCATTGTACAGATCTGTGCACAAATTCCACCACATGGCATCGTTTAAGCACAGCAGCGCAGAGAGACTCGAAGCTCATGAGCTGACCTTAAGATTGGGTCTGTTTAAAAGACAGTGTTGCACACAAGTGTACACAAATGCATATGTCATTGCACTTTGCATAAATATTTATGGATGAATAATTGATGACATTTATATCCTAGGCCTACTTTAGACTTTGTAAAATGTACAATGAATGATGTAAAACATTTAGATGTACATGAGGGGATGTATAGTCAACAGTCAATTTTTTTTCAATTTTCAGAACACTGACTTCAGAAGATAATAAAGAAAAGAAATGTTTAGATTTTGGAATGAGCTATGTTTATTTTGGGACCATTAAAACAATTTCTCATGACATTTCTAAGTAATGATCTGTGATGAAAAAAGTGAGCCTAAAACCCTGGACTGTTCCATATTAACAACCTACATTGAAATCCCAGAAATGACTTGTAGCATCTTAGAAAGCATCAAAAAGGAAAATAACACATTGAAGTTCCTGCAAATATAAACTGACCAAAACAAAATAGATTGTGATGATGTAGAAACCACCCTTTAGTGTTTCGGCATCATACAACATTTTAAAAGAACCGTATTAGCTACTACAGACAGGCATTGTGGCCTCTGTTCACAGTAGCAAAATTAAATTACACAGTTCTGAAACTATTTAGAATTCTGACCATATCCTTTAGCTGAACTGTTTGAAGGTAAAAGTCCCATGAAAGACTTATTCTGCTCTATTGAATTATGTTGATACCACAATAATCACTCATACAATAAAAATACTCTTTGCCTTTTTCTCCCCACCTATAGAGCACACTGCATACACCATTAAACATTTATTTAAAGAGCTTGCTTTGCTTAGATGGTCTCCCACATGGCTCCATCCTACATTCTTTTGTTTGAAAAAAAAAAACTTTTTCATGGTTGTATCGCCTTCAAATATTTAAATGTAATTTCCTAAGCTGAAAGCACTCACAGCAAGAGGGATGTCAACAGGGGTTTTCTTGTCAGCTTTTATTTCTTCCATCTGGTTGACAGGAGAAGTAACCCATCGGAGGGGGCAGCGTATTGGCTACGCTTGTTACATGCCCATGAATTATTTTTACTGCAGTCCTTTGGGGCCAACAATTTCTTGGCTTAATTATTGCTTGTACCTGCACTGTGTGGTTATTGAGAAGTGTACAGGGAAAAATGTGATATATTGCTAGAGACAAGCTTTTTCACTATTTGAAATAATACGTAGGGACATGCAAATTAAGGCTTGCTGAATGAACTTGACAGACAGAAACCTCCTGCTGCGTCAGTGCGTATTATGTATTACATAAATACACAGGTACACACATGCACACACCCACACACCGGTGGAAAATAACTTTGCAGAGTTCAAGCAGACTTCAAAGATTGCAGCATCTTCATCCAACACAACTGTGTCAGGGCTCTGATGACTGACAGATGCAGCATCCATCAACATCATTCCCCCCTGCCACTACCCCTAATGTGCCCACAAGTCATCCCTGCATGCAGCATCCATATTAGAGAAAGAAGAGGGAGATGAGATATTCAGTGAAAATGAATAATAGTTGAATGAGTAGAGATTAAGAGAGTAGGGAAAAGGAGAGTTTGCACAGCAGGGGAGGCAAAGGAAGGTAGGAGAGTGAGAAAGAAAGAGAACTACAGAGAGTGATGGAGTCTTGGTTTGGTGTGTATTTGAAGCCCTAACTCATTTTCTTGCACACAGAGAGCCTTGACACACTTAAATCTCCTCCCTGGGGCCTTTGGGGGGCTACAGAGATGAACCAAGGCACTACTGGTGCAGAACCAAAGATAGGCAAACCCCCCCACTACTTTCCACTCTGCTCCACTCCACTCTGCACCGCTGCCATCTTATCCCAGCCCATCAGTCATTTCACTGCGGAAATAGGTTATTCAGAAGTGCACCCAGGTGACAGTCCCATTTGGGAGTAACCAAAGCCACGCTCAACTTCACAGTTCTGGGCCAAGGAGCCCTAAACCTCTGACTTTCAGACCGGTCGCTCCTCTACCGATGGCACTATTGAAATGTGCATTGACATTTTTCCTTCCCATCACCTACCACTCTATTAGACACATGCAATAGAAAAGGTCCTGAGTTAAAAAAAGGTAGCAGCTTTGACTGTAGAGCCATTCTTCTAATGGTTTGAGATTTTTCCTGCTGTGTGTCACATTAGTACCAGCACAGGGTTGACTTTCCTTAATCAGACCAGCTTATACTGCATTTGCAGCCATCTTATTGTGGGATCTGACATGCAAGTTTGGTGCAGACCAGGTACATTGTTGTTTCCTCATGGGATGAAAGGGACAGTGTAGGTCAATATCTACTCACTGAGAGTCAAGTGAATGTGATAGCTCAAAGTGGCTGTAAACTAAATTGATTGCAGTGGAGAACAGTGCAGGCCGAGCATTCCTAATGGTGGCGGTGCAGTGACGGCCTATCCAGCATCATCCTGTACTTACAGAGAGAGTGGAGTCTATAATCTGTCTGCTACGATAACTGTAATGTAGGGGCCTTTATCTGCCAAGGGGGAAACCAAGAGGCTTATCTAATGGCCTGTATGTGAGGCAAATCACTCAGTCGCCCATCCTCTACAAGCTTCACCCTATCCACCTCCCCCAGTTCTTCTCCTTCCACATGCCAGCTAATGTTTCCTCATTGGGCAGATTATTGAATGCCAATGGCAGGGCACGTGGGCGGGCTAAGAGGCTCAATCCGGGAGAGAATTTGGAAATGGATTGTTCCCCTTGAATCTCACAAATTGAAACTGCAGAGCTAAGAGTAGAGCATCTTCCTGAAAGACATAACAGGAAGAAACTTGACATTTTATCTGCTTATTTGTTAATGCTGGAGGACTAAATGGCTCCTTTAGCCAGATAAAAACTGATATTGGCATTGAACACTCCCCCTAAATACTAAAAAATCACATTGAATTGGACTGTCTAATGTAACTGAGGCCCCTTGGAATACTTTCAATTAAACATGTGTATGTCCAGAAACCTCAAAGCTGTCATAAGTTACTGTAGAGTGACTTCACTGCCTATTCATCTGTGAGTATAATTGGTGTCCAGTACACAAACAGGCTTGCTCCTCTCAGTTTGGATAGAGGGCTAGATTTACCCACAAACTGGGTTAGATTACAAGTAACTGTTATCGTGAAACAAAATCCTTCAGGGACTAAGTATTATTGCACTGGTAATGGGCCTTGCATTGGTTAGGTTGTATTTTTAGTCATGCTGGCTCCTGTAATGATCGGATTACAGGCCTGCCTGCTCTATAGTTAACAAAACAAACACCCTGGCATTCTGTCAAAGACACAAATTGCAACAAGATTAATTTAGGGAAGCGGCAAAAGTCATTTGGCATTTGAGGAATTACACCGATGAGATGCGCGGTAGCTAGACACATCTAGTCCAGGGTAGATGGATGGTTGGCATGAAGCTAATTAAGGCTACATCCTGGCCCTGCCAAACGAACAGCTTCCACCTGGACACAATTGCTCAGATGTCGTTGAATATGCTTGACCTTCGTCATCTACTTGTCTTCTTGTCTTCGTCTGATTGAATTTGAAACATTTCCTTCTCTGGAGCCTTGATCTGTTTGCCTCTGATATGGAGTAGTTTTTGACTCTTTTTCCTTCCATGCGAGCCAGCTTAGCATTATTTTTATCCTTGTTTGCTTGCTTTTTTAACTTCCAATTTTTTCTTTTCCATTATTGCAGGCCAGATAAAGACAGTTGTTTGCCACGAGTGGCCTAAGTGATATATAGTCATCTCATGTGCTTGGTTTTGTGCAGAGGCGGAGCTCCCAGCATTGCACTTGACTTGAATCATCTTCCCCATTGAGAGAGTGTGCTCCCTACCTGTCAGTCATCCGTCTTGCTTGTCAGTTTCCCCCCTCCATTCACACTCCCCATCTGCTTCCCTGGACCTGCTCTGTGGTGTGTCATACAGTGCAGAGAAACATAAAGCTCTGCAGGTATTGATTGTATTTCACTCACAGGTTCAGGCTATTGTCTATAAGTCGTAGTTGGAGGATCAAAAGGTCAGGACTATTGAAGTGTAATAAACAAGATTGATGTTGGGCTCAGGTTGAGGCCTTTAAGTGGTAGATAATTGATGCACTGTTGTACAATCTTCAACAAAAAAAAAACATTCACAACTTTTTGTCAAACTGATTTTTTTTTCTGTTCTTTTAAGGCTGTGAGGATCTGCCGCCCATCAACCCACTGTATTTCTGGAGATAATTTCACACATTCGGAGGATGTGGGATTCCATTACTATTTTTTTCTCTGAGATGTCAGTGATTCAGAGAAGCTGTAAGAATGCAGATGATTCACAAGTTATAATGCGGGGAGACTGTAATTGTACTGTAGTCTATCAATCTAATCTGACTCATGCCCATTGCGCAAATGTGACTGTTTTTCCAACAAACACAAAGACACTTTTAAATCATGTCCACTCCCACAAATAGCTTCAGAAATGCAATTTAAAGTAAGTAGCTCTCTGTTAAAGACACTGAGTGTGCTTGTCATATCTTAAAATGACAGATTTAAAGTCTTCATTTCACCTATCATATACCTATCAAAGACTTATCTACACAATGTAGTTTTGACTTGTAAAAGTTTAATCTGGGGTGTCAAAGCTCAAGAGCATTTAAATACCACCAAGGCATGATGAGAACCTCTTATGTACTATTCACATGTCCAGGCAGCTTTATGCCTCACATGTACATTCACTTGTTCCTAGCAGGAATTATGGTGGGCGATGTTGATTAGCTCATGTCATAATCACAAGCTCTGGCTTTGTGAGTCAATTTGTGCTGGTGGCCAAGGTGGCAATATATGTAATGGGTACACTGTTACATTGTGTGTGTCACACAGGGCTAGATATATAAAAAGGACAGGAACAGGGAGAGGGGGAGAGGATTGATGAGTGTAGGCACAGTGGGCGAGCAGGTGAGAGATGGAGAGCCTTATTTTTCTCCCTCTCTCTTTTCTCTCAGTGCTGGGAGGTGACCTCTAGCTCAGCGATATGAAGAGAATGTCACGCAACATTACCCCTCCCTTCGCCCCAGACGCAGATGAACTTTTATTTTTTGTGCCATGCTGAAGAGAGAAAACAATTCTTTTTCTCCCTGATTAATGTCTGGTATGTTGGCAAGCAGTGCACAAGGAAGGCTATAAAAAAAGGCTTGGTATCTTTTTATATATTATTTCTTTTCTTTCTGATCAGCCACAAGTATTTATCAGACTGTTGACAGGCTCAGCGGAAGACCACCTCTCTCATGATCTCACCTATGATCCCTTCTCATTGGTTAACTGACCCGCTACCTAAAGAGACTGCTAGCTCACACTCAAACATTTCATGCCTTCTCTAGGAAAATAAGATCTCAGTAGAAAGTTTACACAGCAGTTCTGCTTTCTTTTTATAAGAAATAGGACTGAGGTCAAGAGCCAGCAGCCACATCATGACCACTAATATGTGTATTTGTCCAGTGATTCATAAAGGTACACATGTGATTTCATTTTTTACCCTCTCAGCTTCTGTACTCTTGCCATGTTGGACTGAAATCAGTGACAGCAGATGTGACAGTGGAGCCATATGCAGAATCTGACAAGATGGCACCAATGGACGTTTGTGTTCAAATATGAATATATTCCCGTAAATAGTGCACTGGTGACATGGCAGCATGGTTGATTACCCGACAAACATGTGACGCTTTTCCAAGTGGGCGGGGCAGTTTGCATCCATGAGTGCCCCTCAGTGTGGTTAATTACCAAGTAAAAAGACCCCCCAACCCACTCAACTCAACCATTACTTCCTCTCTGTAATTACCTGGCAGACCTGACCATCAGATAACAACGCTGGCTCTCCATTTTGTACAAGACCTTCTGTTCTTTTGCAACAATTTTCAGTCAGCTTTGCAACCAAAGGCCCTTTTTTGTGAGGTGGAAGTTAACTGCATCCTCTAAATCACACACTTGAGTTCTTCAACAAGCAACGGGCATGGGTGATGTTTAATGGTGGCAAATGTCAGATTTGACAGAAGGTCCCTTTAGAGGGGAGCTGTCAGAAGCTTGTCAGGTCTGACATGTGAAAGGCGAGGTGACATGCGGTTGGACAGTGGATGGTGGGTCCGACAGTAAGCTGGCCTGACACGGACCTGGTGTTTGTTATTCTAACTATTTCTCGCCTGTGGGATGCTCTGAGGTCTGTCAGAAAATAAAAGCACTTAGCAAGAGCAAATTTGTAGAATGTTCCACATAAAACTGCACAGGGTGAAACGTGTTTGCGTTGTGGAAGATGCTGGGAGGTGAAGAGAAGCAAGTAGTTGCAGTGCGTGGGTTGGTGTGCATCTGTGTCTGTGCGCATGTTAGTACAATTTGTGAAATGAAATCTGTTGCCAAGCTCATTAGGGAGTCATGCAAGACATATTACATTGTTTGCTTTTAGAAATGCTCCTCTTGGTGTCATCTAAATACCTTTTGATGAGTGTAAACTGACAGAAGGTTCCTCACACTGTACAGAGTAGGAGGTATAAGTGCAGTTATGTATAATGCACGTGTGTTTATGTATCTGTGTGCTTACGCATGTAGGCAGTACATTTGTATGTGCATGTGTGGGTGGGTGAGAGAAGTGCTGGCATTCAGGCATCTGGAAAGGTGACTTTCACTCCAAACAAACTGTGCTTGATTGACAGGGGAATATCCACTCTACTCTGTCTGTGTCTCATTGCTATTTGATTATGAATTAAGCTCTGCACGCTTGAAGTGAACAGATACTTTGTCATAGGTGTGGCAAGAGATAACTGTTAATCTTTTCCTCATATTTACCCAAGACTCAAGGACATTTTACACAAAGAAGAAGCAATAAGACAAGTGAATAGTCTAAGAGAATCACACTGCTTCCAGGGTCTCTCTTTTTAATCACCTAAAAAAAGCTACCGTAGAACACAATGTACCTAACATGGCACTACATTTGAATACTATTTATGCATGAATTTGGAA
>JAPZDZ010000016.1:2974580-2986122 GCA_029783805.1 Acanthurus tennentii | reverse complement strand
CCCAGATAGGATGGTGATCTTTGTCTCAGTGCCACATTTTGATTAATTAAAAAATGGGTTTAGTTTTTCTAACTGCAATGTTGTAATGTACTCTAAACAACCTGGAGTCACACTATAGCACCTACTCTCCAGAAATGCCTCTGCTTCCACAAACTGGGATCTCGTAATGCTTTCAGGACGACTGCTGACTTTATGGATCTCTTCTCCCTTTGTGACTCTCCCTGCTCCTTCTCCTCCCCTGCTCTACTGTATTTCCCCTTCAGTGATGTGGAGCTGGGAGGTTTTCGGGGCTGCGGCTAGAGCAGCTGTCACCGTCACAGCGGACACTCTTAATTGGCTCCCCTGGGGCCTTCCCCTTGGTGGAGCAGAGCAGGGCAGTAACCATAGATGCCTGCTGAAGAGATCGTGAGCCTATGCAAACATAGCCTCGAACCCACTGAACAAGCCTCGGTGGACTGCATTTCTGTTTATCTAATGGTTTTCACAACTTTCCATAGCTGTATCGAAAAAAAGTAGGCAGTTTGTTATGAGAAAAGATGAACAAGCAAGATATCATTTACAACCGCGAAGCATATTCTCAACAGACAGATTATTTTCTAGTAACTCCCAATGTGTCTATTTTATAAATTGCATCCTTGGCATGCACAAGCCCTGAATAGGGTTATACCTGAATATCCCTACCTACACAACAACGGAACATATTCTATTATCTGACATACTAAGCTTCTCTAATAAGGATCTCCAAGCTCCCAATTTTCATAGTCACTGTAGAACTCACTGTATCTTGACATCCCTCTCTGGTATTTGCACACATTAAATCACTCTTTGTATTTGCCTTTATCTTCTTTTCGTCTTTTTCATCCTTTACCACAATATATCCACATCTTTTTATGGCCTGTTCTTCCTTTATTTAACTCTTGCTGATTTTGTGCAGCTCAGTGCCAGGGCAGAAGGATGAGTCAGAGAATCAGACATCTGCTACCCACTACCCCGCTCTCTCATTTTTTATTCCTTTGCTCTCGCATCACCCAAGCAACCCTTCATGCCACATGCCCCTGATACGCTTAGATTCCTTCACTCAATACCTTCTCTTCGTCTCCCTCATTTACTCCCTCTTCATTATTCTTTATCCTTCCTGTCTCTTTTCAAGCACCATCTCTTACTGTACCATCCTCCTTTCATCCATTCTCTTTCTGTTTTTCTCTCTGTCTGCTGCTCCAACGGAGACGCTTGGTCTTTATTTTCTGACCTCCTCATTACAGTTAATGTACTACCAGCCCTTGTGATTTTTCCCTTCGCCTTCCTCATTCCCTTTAGTCCAGCACAGACTGAGTCAGTGGCGTTGTTATGGATCTCTGAACAAATAAAACTGATTATTTTTTTCCTGCTATTAATTTAAGTGCTTGTTGGCACGGAAAAAGATAAATGAAGGGATGGGAGAGGAACAAATAAAATATGGAAGGATGAAGAAGGGAATAACTTGAATATGATTAATTAAAGTTTACATAGGAATCTCTGAATAGTAACACAAACATATATTCTTTTTTGTGTTGACCTAATTTTTTCATTTAGTCAATCTGACTTGACGGTTGATTTTAGCACCAACAGCGAGCATCAGTGTATTACACACCAGAGCTGATATCAGTCACAGAACATCACTTAAACAGCAGTGGAACAAAAGAGCCATTCCAACAAGAGAACAAATCCTGTGTGTATTAGCTAATAATTAACATCCATTCAATGGTCTATTAAATGGTTCCCAATTAGTGTTGAGCAGCAATGAAGAAGAAACTTGACGGTGTGATATTTTCATAGCCTCTGGCCCTGTGGCATTTTCAACTGATTTGTTAATTTAAGTTAGGTGGGGGGTGGGTGGGTGATTGACCTTTCAGCTCAATTTGTTTCCTAGTTGCCACGGGATCAGGGGTGTGTTTCTCTCTTTTCCTGGTGAGTAACAGACCGAGGGGAGAGGGCTGCACCCTTGGGTATCCTGCAGTCTGAATTATACAGTCAGTGGGCCTGGATGTTTGTACATGTACTGTACACTCACACGCACAAAAACAAACACACACTCATAGCACAGCAACAGCATTGTGCATCTGTGTCTGATCTTGTTAGCAAACAGTGCACACACAGCAGGTGTGCACCTGCTCTGACGCACCTGCTTTTAAAGGCACAACAACACAAAGCTGTTGTGGCAGCAACACAAACAGCGGTGAACAGTGAGAACACTGGTTTTCATATGTGACAGTAGGAGTTCATTGGTTTAACCCTGACAAATCTGGTTAAACAAATTGTTTGATTTCAGCTATATTTTTCAGGGACACTACCTGACTTGAAATTATTACAGTACCTGTAATAACCCATAGAAGCAGTTTGGCCCTCCCATAACATTTACACTATATGTCTATCAGTAAATATAACTGCTGTTTAAGTATGGAGTCATTTTAGAGCATTTAAAGTTATACATTTCTCCACTATGCTGTGCACTGTTGTGGGAGTTTTTAAAATCCACGACCAAAAGTAAAAAGAGCAACTGACACACATCATTAATGCTCAGAGCAGGACACTTTTACTCCTGAACTGTTTGGACTCAGTCTTAAACTCTCTGCCTATAAAGTCAAAATTGATGTTCAAGATTTTTCAGACTTAACAAATCATCCAACAGAGTCAGTTGATAGGTGACATTTGGTACATTCCGTGCTGTTGTCTACAGTAAATGGCAGTCAGTATCTGCAACATGTCCCTCCTGAGCTGAATCTTTTTACAGGAAAACCATAGCAAGCCAAAGTAAATAGCATTCCACCTTCTTTTTTATGGGAACTTTCATTCCACCACTAGCGGCACAAGCCATCGGCGTTGGCCTACCTGACTGTTGCTTGATTGCTTTCTGCAAGTGCACCTACAAGTTATGTTTGTCAGCTTTTCAAGGGAACAAGAGTGCTCCTCCCAGAGGCACCATTAACTGGTTATAATGTTAGCTTTATGACCCAACCAAATATTATACTATTCTTGCTCTGTTAAACACTAACGGTAAGTTTTGTCACTAACTGATGTCTGATGAAACCTCAAATCGATTTAACATAGTGGAAATGCATGGATTAAAGAAGCACTGCTTGTTTTTATGAATTAGTTGATAATCTATCTTAGCCCGTCCCTCATCAACTGCAGAGTCAGCACCTAATTTTCTGTATTGTGGCTTGTCAATTTCCACTCCAAGCCGAGCCCTGTTATTAAAAGGATGGTCTATGTAGCTGCATAGTAAACTGTAGCAGTAGAGCGTTTTTGACAAAGAAGAGTTTTTTATCTTACGCTGTTTGGTTGTTGTCAAGTATAACACTTGATTGTCCCAGTTAAAACAAATAAGTGTCCTGATTGATGGATACTTGGAAAAATAGGGGAAAAAAAAATAGCCTGAGTTTTACTGAATAAAAGGGAGGCAGCAGGAGAGTGATGAAAAGTCTCAAACTAAAGGCAGTCCAGGCAGTTACAGGGTTAGTTAGGTAGCTTACAGGTGTCTCCCACTGACTCAAACGAAGAGTGATGGCGAGTCTAGACTGACAGGCACAGTGACTGCTGAGATTGATGAAAGGTGCCAATGGGAGACGGATTAGAGCATGATGGGAAGGGACACATCAGATGGAATGCTGTACAAAAAAGGTCAAAGTTTGGGGCATAGCATAAAAGGAAATTCTTACTCTGTAGGTTGTAATCAGAGAAGTTACAGGTACTTTAAAGTTGTGTAACTGTAAAGGGAACAAAATGCTAGCTACATTCCTGGAGAACTGAAAAGCCTCAGAAAGCTCACTGGTCTTAGGAATGTTCGTGATGAGAGAATGGAGGAGAATGTCTGTGCAATCAGTTGTGTCAGTGTATAGCATAGCATATGTTTGGTTTATATAACTGATAAATGTAAGTAAGAGTCAGAGCTAATGAGGTTTTTAGCACCAGTGTTTGCGCACTTTTTAATAAATAAAAACACAGCAAATTTTTTTTATTTTTTTTTTTTTAATGGTGTAAAAGTCTATGAGCACTTTGTGGCTTGTTGCCTTTATCGCAGGTAAAGAAAAAAAAGCAAGAAACATGAGGATACAAAGAGGGAATGAATTATAATAAAGGTCCTCAGCCAAAATCAACACATAGATTAGAATTTTAACATCAGAATAGATTAGGTAAACCTCAATAAAAGCTCTCAGAGAAGTTATAACTGTTACCTTTAAAAACATTGAAATTGTGACACAGATTTTTACTATGAAGATTATCCTAAGAATATTTATGTTACCATAAATGTAATCCTTAATAAAAAAAATTAGGAACGCTCTGACTCTGTGCCTTTATGTGGTCTGCTGCACTGTGTGTTTAAATACACATTACAAATTTAAAACAATTGGGACTCCAGGAATTTCCATGTTGAGTCTTCAAATGTGGCCTCATGAATAAACTGTAATAGCAGGAAAAAAGGAAATAACAACGTCCCAAGTCATTAAAAAGATATAAGCAAAAGAGAGATGGAGCATGTTGTCCTTCTGCCTGATAGGACCCTTCCCAAGGGAATCCCCCCCGCTTAAGAGAAGAGCATTTATTAGCTTGAGTTTAAAGCCCAGCTAAAACACAATGACAGGGGGAAGAAATAAGGGAGCCATAGAGAGGGAAATTGGGCGTTGTTGCAGTGCAACCATCAGAGAAAGACTGAGGGAAAAAAAGCAAGTGGATGAAGCAGAGTTACCAGTAAGAGTGAGCAGGCGCAGGCAGTAACCTTGGGTTTGGAAAAGCTTGATGGGAACACAAATGTTGTCTGTCAAGGAAGAGGCAACCAAGGCACATAACAACTGTTGCAGTGAGACTATGTGGTGACCAGCATTATCAGACTACGCTCTCTCTCGGCAGCTCCCAGTAGAACTATATGAATGTCAGGGTGTTGCTGTGGAAAAGCGTGCACTCTCAGTTGACTGTCTCTGCATAAATAAATGTTTAACCAAACTAAAGGTCTACAGCCCTGCTAGCAGCCCCCTTGGAGGGTATGTTGCTAATTAAACCCAACATGATGCAAAAGTTTTTCAAAATTTGGCCATTATTGGAGCCCCACCAGTATGGCACAAGTGTAAAATTTGTCCTGATGGCAGCACTGTAGACCAGACTGTAACTTTTATCTCTAAGGTTCATTACTTCAGGAACAAGACTTTGTTCAGTAAATTTCATAGCAATCTGCCATCTACATGCTGTTTTAACTTGACCTGAAAGTGACACGAGAAGAAAGATTATAAAGTCAAAATTGAAGGGATTCAACTTTGGTAACCATGTGCTCATTACACATTGTGGTCATCTTATTTTTTAGCCCTAAAATTTTCCATAGAAATGAAAATGTGTGTCCTCTTAAAAGTGCCAAATGATTGGTTTGGGTAAAACAACATGATTTTTTTCATGGAAACCATTAACAAAACCAGCAAATTTCTCAGAAATATGGCCTTTAGTTTTTGTGATTGTGCACTTTTTGATAATGGAGTAAGTTAAGGGTAAAATTTGACCTCACAATGAAATAGACAGAAGGTCCAGGAGGTTACCTGAATTGAATGATATGATCCTCAGGGGGGACGTGAATATTAGAAATAGATTCCATGATGGTTTAATCAATAATGGGCAGGGTGTTACACTCTGTACCAGAGTTTCGGATTTTCTCAAGTCTTACTGGTAGGCAGGGCAGGCAAAATTACAGCATAAAACAGTGTGTGCATGACATAAAGTGGAGCAGAGGTAGAAACAGATTTAGAGAAAAATGCTCCCAATGACTTCCTCCCATGTCACATTAATAAAACTCGGATGTATAATGACGTTATCTGCTTCCACACGCTCATATGCAAATCCACCCAAGGAAAGTCAGCCCTCATTGTAACACATGTTCACTCACCTAAAGCACAAAAGCTGTTGCACGTCAGCCCAAGAGAGCAAGATGGATCATCTAAGTCAAGACCTTAGACGTTTCTATTCATGCCACCTCTCTCTATAGAAGCTAATGGATTTTCCCTGCAGCACATCTTTATTGTCTAATGCACAATAATGTCTCGGATGTTTTATGAGCTCGACCTAGCAAGCAGACAGAGAAGAACGTTACGCCAAGGCTGATCGATGACTAGGTAGTTGATGGATATAACCATATGGAACAGGAAGGTTGATGGGGAAAATGGGAACAACACTGCGCTGTTGTGCAGGAAGCTACATGAGATGCTTAACGCTGTTCCTCTGAGAGACATCTGGGCTGTATTCGCTGGAGATAGATTCTTGTATGTTATTCATATTTTTATGTATATTATACATATGAATATGGGGAATGGCTTGCATACTTATAAATGTTATATATGTATGTGCATATATATGTTATATATTTGGACAAAAATGTTCCTCACAGTTTCAGTCAAATCTGATGTTGTTATTCATAGACAAAGCACATTTCTTTTCTGCTTCACATTATATTTGTTTAGTTAAAATGCTTTACGCTTACTTCAACTTGTGTTACATTGTATTACTGGACTTTCAATGTTCATCTGAGACTTTGCTTTGTGTCTGTGTACAATACACAAACAAACAATGGTGTTTTCTCGAGAGCAAGGATGAAGAATTCATGGAGCTTTTATTGTCAAACTAGTAAAATTTTAATATTGCTTTTATAATACAACATTTATAAAATAATATTTGGAGTATTGAGGTGTTAAGCTGATTTATTTGTCCTTGTACAACACCTGGTTCCATAGCGTCTCCTCTGTGCTACAGACAAAGAAAATATTGGCTTACACACATAATTAAATTCTACAATAGGTAGGATAAGATATTAAATGGAGCAATGTAGTTTGTACAGATACATGTTTTTATTCACTATTATAATGATTCTGCAGTACGTTATTTTTGTGTTGGGGGAATGTAAACAGCGGCATCATGACAGTGATGATAAAATGATAAGCATCTTCACATTAAGAGTTTGACATCTCAGAAACACTTTCCATCAGCTTTAACTGAGTCGCAGCTCCAAACAGTACTGATGTAAATCACAGAGTTGGCCTGCACTCCTCCTCCAGAGTCTTGCACTCTTTCAGCTCAGAGCACAGTCCACCTGTCAAGTGCAACAACTTAATCTGTGGTGTTGTGTTGAAGACAGTTATCTGTAAAGTTGCAAACACAACAGTCTCTGTTTTTCTGTTGCTTGACCAGCCTTTGTCCAATTTATCCATTCCACTGTGCAACAGGACACTAGCCAGGAGCAGCTTTAAAGCCAAGCTGCTCTAATGGCTCTTATCCTGGCTCTCTTACCTCTCCTCCTGGAGCTATCTGGCTGGGAGGTCAGAAGATGCTGTGTGCAATATTGGTCTAAAAAAAAATGCTGTCTTAATCCAAACACTGAGCTTCCATTAGCATAAAATGCTTACCACCCTGACGAATGTATATCTGTTGAACTTAAGATGTAGCATTTTACTCAAATACAATGCATGTCCTTGTGTACATGCATGTGGCTTGGAGTCACATTGTACAGGAAAGGATGTAAGTTCAGCAGTGCGCAGCATGAAGAGATGGTTGAGAGCTCCTAAGGGAGTGGATCTGTACCTGTCTCTTTTATGCCTGCAATGCATGGCTGCACTAAGCACCCATCTGTGGGAACACGTTGGGTGAGGCAGAGATGGGCGGCAGCTGCAAAGATAGGTAACAGTTTGATGTTTCAGAGAGAGCAGAAGCCGCAGAGCCACAAATGCACGTTGTGTACGTGGAAACAGAGAAGTTCTCCAAGTGAACTTATCTTTATGCAGTGAAGCACACAGATAGTTGTTCGATGGATACAGTTCCACAGTGGGAGTAAACAAGCAGACTGCTTTGGATCCATAGTTTCAAAATCACACCTTGAGGCTGCCAACTGCAGACAGCTCTCTAAGAGTCCTTAAAGCACAAATGGCGTGGTTTTTTTTTCATTAAGTTGGCATAAATTTAATCACATAAATAAACGTTTACTATGTTGAACTCATTTTACCCAAGCAGTATTGTCACAGCAGTAAGTTTGCTTGAAATCCTGACCAGCATGGATTAAAGCAGCACTGATGAAGCTTGTTTACAATCATTGTCTTTACAGATCATCCTCTTCTAAGAGAGGACACTGCACCACTCTGGTGCAAGTCACATACTGCTTCTTCTCTCCAAACCTTTCCCTTCACTCACCCTTTATTGAACCTGTAAAAAAGGTGCTAAGGTGTTGTTCCAATGTCATTTTGAAGAATATTATCTCAATTTTCTTGAAACCTGGGGTCTCATCCCTGGATTTATGGTGCTATTCACATGAAAAATGCTGAGGAAATGGTGTCAAAAATGACAGTAAAGTGCTTATTTCGATTATTCTGTTATTGTCTAACACACCAAAAGCAGCCCCTTTGCAACCATTTTGAAATTTTAAAAGATGAAACATGGTAGGGAATATTCTGTAGCTTTGTACAGAAAACAACGACCCTCCGCTGTGAATGGATCAAGGCAAAGGCCTTGCCTGCAGATAAAGTGAGATAAAGTGTTACCCAGCACGCTAACAGTCAGTGTTGGGATGATAGGATGATTAGTAAACCCAGTTCTGGTTCTCTCTCTGCCTCCCAGTTCCACTGACTCGGCTCTCTCTTTCATTCTGAAGCCCCCATTAGGGTGTCTGCAGCCTTCAAAGTCACTGGTCTTTAGCCAGCCAATCCTCTTAGCACCAGGAAGAGGATCTCCCTTCGACAAGATGCTGACGTACGCAGCATGAGACCTGTCAGATGTGTGTGAGGTGGGATTGTGTGTGCCTCTAAGAAGCTACATTCCTTTTTATTTATAAAAGTATGTGAGTTTCAAAAGGAAAGGTGATTCCTAAGTCAGACAGCCATTACTGTCTCAGTATAATTAAAACTGTAGTATATTGCATTCATAATGGATAACAGGATCCGTGTGTGTGTCTGTCTGGGTGCGTGTGTGAGAGTCTACCAGCAGAGGCAGTCCTCACACACAGGAGTTGGCCTGAATCGCTCTTATCTATACACACAGCCATATAGTGCTTGCTGATTACCTTCGTGAATTTGGCAGGCCAGATGGGCAGTATGTCTCTTTCAACAGACGCGATAATCTCATCGCCACTTTTTGCCAGCATTTTAGTGATGCTGTTAACTCCTGATAATGACCACGAGTCAGCGGGGTTTTTATTTATGCCCCTGATGGTCAACACTCGACAATCAGTCTCTTGACATTTGACTGCCAAAATGTTTATTTTTCAAATGTGTGGGTTGCGTATCCTCAAATGTGAGGATGTGCTCATGGGTGTATCTTTGTCTGAGTGTGTCTGATGGCTTAAAGTGCCAGTTTTCATGATTTAATAACAGCAATCATCACTTTGGGGGGGGGAGAATAGACTGTTTATCGGTCTCAGGATAGCTTGGACAAAGCTTGCTGTGTTTGTGTTGCTCCTATCTCTGTGCCACACACAGACATATCTGGGTGGAAGCGGGTGGGGCAGGTTGGGGAATGAGGTGAGTCTATGTGTGTGTTGGATGGAAAGGTGTTTTGTTGTCCGTCCTTCAATACCATCCTTGATGCTTTTTTGGCTCATTTGTCTCAATGTATTGCTTTTTAGACGACATTGTAAGAGAGCTGGGTAGAAGCAGAAAAATGATGAAGATAAAGATGCTTGAAAAAAGACAGAGAGCGAGAGAAATGGAAAAGTTGCAAAGAACAAAGAAAGAGGAACTCAATCCATCGTCTGTGTGAAATAGAGGCAATAGGAGTCGATGATGGAGAGGAAGTCATCTTCGCCGTAATATTCTCCTGTATAATGTTTAAATGAAAGAACCATGGCCTCATTCTGGCTAGATAGATTTAGAAAGAGACTCTGGGGAAATGCAGAGGAGCCAGGAAAAGAGTGAAAGTTCTTATGGACACTGATTCACTCAGAAAATACAAATCCTTTCAATGGGATCCATTTTGCCATCACTCATTGTTATTTAAGAAACAGTTGGGCAAATCAAATAAGGGCTGTGTGTGTGCGTGTGTGTGTGTGTGTGTGTGTGTGTGAGAGAGAGAGAGAGTCAGAGAGAAACAGAAAGAGAAACAGTCTGTGAGTTAGTGTGCTTAAAGGACATAGGTAAAGGCTATGTAGCATGCAAAAGAAAGGAGCACTTTAGCCTAATGCACCATGCCGCCTGGCGCGACAAACGCATTTCACACGTCTCTGCAACTCACATTAGACCTACATATTTTATAAGTGTAATGTTTATTTCATCACATGTCTATCTGCAACCCTGGCTTCATTTTGACCTGGTCCAATCCCTCTAAGCCAGCGTGTGGTCTACATGTGCACCTATGTTTTTTTATTTTTATCCGTCCCTGCATTCGCTTCTATTTTCCACCCTCTTTTACCTCCATTACTTCCCGTACGCCTGAGATTACACTGCAACAGCTCACGCAATGCTCCTCCTTTTTCAGTGTTTTAAATGCACAAAATTTCTAAATACCAGGCTGCAACACACAGGATCTGTTTGTAAAATCAACCTGTAAGATCAGCATGGCTCACTCGGCCAGAATGGGAATGTGAAATTGAGACCACTTTGATTCAAATTTCAAAAAAAAAAAAATTGTCTGGTGTGGACAACCTTAAGCCAGGCCATGTAACAGCAATACAGTTCTTCTGTTAAATGACAAAGACAAGTCCAATGCTCTATACAAAATTGGTTGATTCTGAATGTCTTCAAAGTCAACATATATATACAACATATATCAACAACATAAATCTAGCACCCCTTTTATTTTATTATTAAAATACCCCTAGCACCCCTATTATTTTATTTGTCAGCAACATAATTTAGCATTCTTCCTTTCACACCCAGATTCATACATTAATGAACTAATGAACCTTGGCATGCAGACTGGTGGAGATGAGGATAAGGGAGAAAAACTGACCAATCAGTCGATCCACCTACTGTTCTGCTCCACAGCTATTATGGCCTTTACAATAAAGACTCATGGGATAGTTTTCTTAACTGCTCCATACTGTAAAAGGTTAGGTTTTGTTTGGTTCATACAACTGCAACCCTCAGGCAAGGACAGGAAGAGATGGAGATCATGGTTGAGCAAAACTTAAGTTGACCAATAGTGGAGATTAAAGGCAAACTATGTTCTCAGGTATCAAAGTTAGAAAGTTTAAAGTCACATCCACCCTACCCCAGCCTCCTCCCTCTGTGTTACTGCAGCTCTGTAACGATGTCAAAACATTTCCATCTTCCCATCTCAGACAAAACATAATCAAAAGTTGTGTAAGTGTGCAACCAAAAAACCACTTCTGTCATTTTTTTTTCTTCTTTTGAGTACAATTAGACTAGGTGATTCTGAAGTTCCTTGGACTCAGATTTGAAAAAGTCATAAACCAACTGCGTTCATGCTGCCATTTGAAACTGACACCATGCAAAGAATCCAGTCGGTGTCTTTCTCACAGTGCTGCTAAATCTTTGCCCAAGTCTCATTTTATGGCTCCTTGAAGTTGGTATCATGGGAATATGTTCAC